>JAHQIW010007497.1:22834-233651 GCA_019055375.1 Parelaphostrongylus tenuis
GATGCTTACTTTTTCTGGGTGATATGAAAAATTGCGTTTTGTTCATCATCGTTCATAATTATCGATAATATGTGTACATGGCAAATAGTGAATTCAATAAAGGATGAAAGGACAAAGCTCCCGGTGTTGATCAACCCTCAAGGGATGCGCCATGCATTCGTCTTTGATTTTTAACAGCGTTTGAGGTGATTTAATGCATATCTAGCCCTTGCGATGACTTGTCGTGGCCTCCGGATGCATCTAATCAATGCTCCTTCTCCTCCAAGACAAGTCTGGGACCAGTTGGGTAGCAATTTACCTACCGCGGAGGGATGGGAGGCTTGGTGAGTCATGAGCGCGAGATCGAACAATCGACGTTGTATGCAACGCAGAGAGACTTTAACCACTGCATCTATGAGCGCCCAGAAATGTCATTACAACTAATAACAAAACTGTAATAGTCAAGTAGTGCTAATAGTCTCAATATAAGCAGAACAAATCGACCCGCATGATTAAGGTTTACTTAAGGTTGTTATTAATGCGAAATTGTGGAATTTACTTCCTATAACCGGATTTTTAGTCAAAACAGTAGAATAATTCCATTGCTGTTCATCTACACTAAAATTCTTACTTAATTGCATACCTTCACCAGTTAATGTTCATCAAGCATACTTTGTAGTAATGTCATCATCTTAGGCGGTTTTCATCTGCCTAACAGTGAATTGTACGGAGTCCTATGGACTCAGATGAGCACTCTACAATGATAGCTGCAAACACTGAAAAATTCTTAAATAATATAACTCGGTTTACAGGTTTATCACACGTTTACTGTAATTCTTCAAGAAGTCTAAGAACACAGGAGTATTCACAGCATCTCTGCGATTCCTCAAAAACCCTCAAACAAGGTTATTCAAGTGCCGTTAATCACATGGGAAGAGTTTAAATACCATGATTTCAGAACACCAGAACCAGATGTTGGTAACACCGCCGAGTAATGCTTTTTTGGTCGAGCGGAATCTTAACATCGACTCAGTACTTCCGAAAAAAAAAAACTGGCCACAAAAGCGCAGTCAGGAGTAGCCCGTGACGTCGACATCAATGGGCAAGAAGAAACCGATCGAACGTCGAACGACGATGTGTTTCTCAAACAAAAACTACTGAACAATGTGCCTGCTGTTGTGGCACCAGCATCTGAAGGCGAAGGCTGCAGATTGTCCAGCCGTAAAGACGGTAGGAGTGGATTTGAAGCCTGTAACGCATCAAAAGTGTGCCGATAAAGCCTATTAATCTAAAAGTTAACTAAGAGAGTTCATCCAGTCATCTGCTTCTTGCGAAGTGTTGGAAACATGAACTTGTAGCAAATAAATAATGCAGTCAAGTCGGTGAACTTCTGATACGAACTTCATTAACCCTAAGCGACGACGTGTACCAGCTGAGATACACGGTTGTTTGAAGGCCTTTCTCGCTGCTTAGAAAAGCTTTCTCTCAGACATTTGGTAATTCAATCTCTGCAATTTCAACGATCTGTTTGATCTCTGAAAAAGCCTTTCCATGGCGTTGTAACAGTGAAAATAAAATTATGTTTCAAACTCAATTTTCTTTATTTGCCCGGCTGAGGTTTCGACATGGCTCTTCACTAAAGTATCATTAGTTATTAGATAGTACGGATCTCAAGATTTTTATAATGTGAATGGTTTTTATGGAATCCTATCATAGAACGCTGTAAGAGCCAAAAAAAAAAGATGACATTTCAAGCCTAAAATGCTACCCAGCCGCTTGAACGTCATAAGTGGTTTACTGGTAATTATAGGTTACGTTTCTAAGTCAAAAGTGTCTTATCGTTACATGAAAAATGGAATACCACTAATGAATTTTTTACGGAAGTTTTTTGATATAAAGAGTAATTTTCTCTTGAAATCCTTCATTTTTTAGCGATAATACCACGGGTTTGTAGAAAATCTACAAACTTTGTTACCGCTGTTGTGCATTTGTATCACCTGCCTTGCAGGAACGGAGCTTGGAGCACATCTTTCACAACTAAACATTTCTAGTAGAGGTCTATGCGGAGGTATTTCTATCATGTAGCCCGAGTGAGTGTAGAAAGAGCGCGTTCATCATTGCGAGTGATACGGTACTTCCCCTATCACCACCCATATTCAAAAAAGTCCTTTTCGCTTTTCTTAGATATTTTAGTAATTATTTTACAGCTTCGTCTCGAAAAATCAGAGGGTGTACTTTATTTTTTAAAAGGTTTCTTTATTAACTGTAACAGGGAAAAGAATATGTTATTCAACACTTGAGCATCTTTCGATAAGCAAAGCTTTCCCTCAAAAAATTCAATAGCTCTTCAATAACACAAATTTCTTTAAATTAATGGTGCTTATGTTTTTTCAAGAAATCTTTTTACTGCGCTGCAACACTGAAATTAAGATTGCATTTCACATGCGGCGCCCATGCCTTCCACGGGTGTGTGCATGTATATTGCAACGTTGTCATCGAGCCGTCGTCGTTCAATAACCAGTCGATTGCTCGACTGTCAGGAACTTCAATGGTGTGCGTGCTCTCAAAAAATTCTCTTTGCGTGCTGTAGCAAAAAGAATAAGATTGTGCTGCACATCAGAGTATTTTTCGCTAGACGGGGCTTTTCTCTCAGGCTTTTGCAAACTTTTGATAGCGCAAATTTGAAAATTTCGAGGATTTGTTTAGTTTCTGAGACAGACTTCTTAGCTCGTCAATACAGCTAGAAGATTATTAGATTTTACACTCGCCGCGCACCGGACGCCACCTGTAAATTGCGCTAACCGACCGACACGGCGCCGACTGCGAAACTCAATGATCTTTTTGTTGTAACAATACATTATAACGTCTTTCTCAAAAATCAGGCTTATCATGAAGATTGTTAAAATTTGTGCTATAGAATAGTTATCGAAAATCTGAATGGAAAGCTCTGTCCAGCGAAATATGCTTGAATGTGAAAGAAAAAGAGGTACTTATGTGTTAAGCGGTGACGAATATTTGAACCAATCTCATTTGCTGAACAGAAACTTTTCATAGAAGCGTTTGTAATCATTCGAGTGCTTAAATTCCTGCCTACAGCTGCGCGTTGCCAGTTTTTTAAAATACACTTTTATAAAGAAGTAGTGTCCAGAAAAACATTTTATTTTCTCCCTCGTAAATCGCCTATATTCTTACCAAGCGTATAAGTCGCCAGAAGCACGAAAAGCGTGTCAGCGTGTACAGAATTTTTTGTTGTGTCGAAATTATAAGTTTTATACAAAATTTCTGTCGATGCGGCAGAAAATCCTTATAAAAATAACAATAGTTGCCGCCGTTTCTAACGTATAATGCGATAGAACACTGTCGAGTTACGCGATAGATCGATTATCTTACTAGATGTCATAATCATTTTTGATAAATTAATAGCTCTTCTCTAATTTCTATGATAAATTCTAGGTCTTGTATAAAACTGGGGAAAAGCAAACTAAAGATTTTTCTTGTAATCCCCTTTGTACAATACAATACACTTGGAATTTATAGTATTTTCACTGCTTTTGTCTCAGTGTTATTATATTACTCATATAACTAAGAGAATTGAGTGGTGGACAAAAACAATTGAGTGTTTTTGTTCACCACTCAATTCTCTTAGTTATATGAACAATACACTTGCTTGAATGCCAAATTCAGTTCGATTGCGTAGTAAATGAGCGTTTTTTCTACAAAAGACATTTATAACTAAACCGAAGGCATATGAATGAGTAGAGAATATCTTATTCTATCAAAGTAATGCAAGAAATCCGAAAATTTTTGCCAAACAAAGAAGGAAACTTCAATCAAACGATTAAGAGATCTAGAAAATGCCAAAAATTTTGCAAGACATTATTGATTCTGATGGTGCATACTCTGGTTAGAAATATTCATTTGCTATTGTTTTAGAGTTGCTTCAAAAAACATTTTTGAAGCGACAAAACTCAATTGTTAACCTAATAGCATAATCGCCTTGGATACGGCGCGATTTCAGCGACGTATTTATATACGCCGGTGTGCTACCCTTTAATATCTCACCATTCTGCTGTAAGTCAGTGGGTAAATTGAATAAAGGTAGGGGTGCTGTTTTGTTCGTATGTCATCGCTCGTTCACTATCTCTTACTTTTTTCAAGAACACTTCCAACTCAGTCACCAGGTGATGAGTGATTAATGATAAAACGCTAATTCTTATCAGGTTTTCTCATAAGTTTTTGCACTGGAGCATTAAATAATGAATTTATTGACCAGAAATAAATAAAATTACTCAACAACACATTTTAAAATATGCGCTATCAGCCTGAACACATTTCTGCCATCTCTCAGGCAACAAGTCAATGCCGCGTTCATAGAACTCATCATACTCCAATTAAAATGAATGTATTAAAACTCGACACAGATGACTAATGTTCTGAAAATTTTTCTTGCTCAAGAAGTGCTCTACCAACCGGAAGATGTAAATTAGCCAGCGACGACAAGTCAGGACTGTACGGCGGATGAACCAGCACTTTCTGAGCCCAGTTCGTTTAACTTCCTCTTTGTCAATTTGACGACATGCAACCTTGCGTTGTCCTGAATTAGGATGAGATTGCGGTGACTTGCCGTCGCAGAGTCCCCATTTCTTTCCTACTGCCTTCAAGATTCTGCTGACTGTCGCACGATCATAGTCAAGTCGTCGGCCAACTCTTCATTAGTCAAAGTCGGATCCCCTTCAGTTGTACCGATAGAGACCTCTTGATCAATTTGTGTGGTTGTCCTTAGCGCAGCTGGTTCTTCAAGTTGGGGTTGCCGGCTCAAAGCTTGGACACAAATATTGAAACATATGCAAAATTAACATTCTCAAAGACGGCCCGCGTATCGCGTCTCATTCCTCAGTTATGAAGCAGCAAACTCGATGAAGGCTTCGGTAAGAGGCCATGATGCGGCGAGTATGAACAAATTTGGTATCAAAAGAAAGTTAGGAAAATTCTGCACAAAGCGGTGCTGATTTGTTGCCTGAGAGATGGCAAAAATGTGTTCAGGCTGACGGCGCATACTTCGAATTGTGCACTTAAGCAATTTTAATTACTTCTGTTAATAAATTTGGTGTTTATTGCTCTAGTGCCAAAATTTATGTGGTCTGATAACTATCTCAGTACATACACAATCGGAAAGAAAGTTTTAGGGCACCTTAATAAGCGTGAGATAACTCACATGCATATCGTGGAAATATTACAGTTCCTTATATGGTATTTTCCACTGAACGCCATGATATTATTCTTCACATTTAAATTGTTACAAGCCCCGCCATGTTCAGCGATACAATTGGAGTTTGTGTGTTATTACGTCATCATTGGAGAAAAGATCTTGCACAGCGAACTCCCAACAAAGTTGAACAACGAAGGTTTGATTGCTGCTTTGAAAGATAAACCGTCGTCAAGTGCTCGCGAATTGGCAACCGGACTAGATGTCTCACAAGAGTCGTGAAGGCGATGGCCTTTATTTTGGGAATACTTGAGATTGTTTTTGTTTGAAATTCATGCATAAATTTTCAATTTTTTGCACACTCAGCAACAAAGATTTTAGCTCTTCTTGCAAATTAACCATCTTTTCTCTATGATCAAATCCGTTCAAGTTCACCTCAGTGACCTTCTAAGCATACTTTGCGCGAATATGTCGTGCTGACTTTCAGCTTTCAAGATCACGTATGCAGGGTGCGGCAAAAATTCTGGCATATTAATATTTGTTGATTTTGGCATTAATACAATATTTTTTCGTTAATTCCAATGATTATATCAAGCTCTTTGTTTAATTTTGGTCTAGAATGTGTTAATTTATCTGTCTGTTTCCAGTTGCGCTTGCTTATGAGTCATAAAAGTGAAGGTATTGCAGTAGTTGGTTGCATAAGGCGGAATGAAGATGGCCGACATTGTTAATATCGAGTGGCTTCAAACCAGCAAGTATCTACAGAGCCGTGAGACGTTTTGAAGATACTGCAGAGACTGAGGACCGTCCTTAAAAAGGTCGTCCAACCACCTCGTCTATTCCGGAAAATTTCTGGAAGATCTCTTTATAGTCGACTATTCTTCAAGACCTCGCTTGAATTTAATGCATTCTAACAGCATATTTTAATCCTTTTACGACGTCTGTTATCGCACTTCTACAGTGCAATGCACATGTTTCGGCCTTGCAGTCTTGTAAGTTGCACAGTGTCTTTCGTCGAAAACACTCAAGACGAAATGTGAGGAATAGTCGTTGCATCGCGCGGCGGAAATGAATTACTGTAGTTGATGCCATCATCTTTTGCAATTTAATAGAGCATATAACGCTTTATCAGGTTCTTATCGTTCCTACATTGTTACTGAAAAACAAGCGCGATGATGGTGTGTCATTTTTACTAACAATGGGTAGTGAGAGGTCGGCATGTAAGTTATTCAACATTCATCATGTTGCCATATTTTAGCTGATTCGACGCAGTAAAAATGTTGGTATTTTCAAGTATAGTAAAATGATTCTCAAAAATTCCTTCGCAAATGGCATTGTTTACGAGGCGCATCTGCAGGTTGCGAGAGGACCAACAATGGAACAACTAATTTGAAATCGATGAACGGTAAACCAGCAACGATCGATACTTCTACTCAGTCGAATCGAAAGAAAACTTACTTGGAAGGAACTCGTAGTCGAGCTAATAATTCCCAGATCACCGTGGACTCGACTCAGAATGATACCGTGTCTTCCAATTCAACCAATGTGTTTGTGCAAAAAAGTGATATGCAGACTGCCACTCCAACACAAAACAATCGAGTTTCTACTGAATTATTGGCAAAAACTTCTCGAAATAACATTAAAAAGTCGTGCGTAAATTCTAATCGCTTAAAAAGAACTAATAAAAACATAGATGAAAACACTAGTCCTCAACAAGAAGCCGAGAAAAGTGGTGAAATCATGTTCATGGAATGATCACTAGATCTAAAGCTAGATTAGCTAAAACTTGCCAGACTGATAAGAGCATAACTTCCGGGCCGAAACTTGGCACAATCAGTGGGTCGGCCACAGATGGAAGCAGAAGTCCGTTGCAGAATGGTGAAGTAGTTGGAAAAGCCACGCTTCGTCCGAGCCGATGCAGGACGAGCCTTCGCTGAAACGGAAGTTTCCGGCGCTGTTTGCTCACAGTGCGCCTTTAGAATCTAGCTCTACTGCGCCTGGCTCTACCACATCTAAAATGACTCGACGGCCAAGAATGCAGGAGTCCGTTTCACTCAAGATTCCACAGAATCCGGAAAAACCTAAAAATCCTAAAGCAGACATCAGACGATTCCGCTCGGATTATGCGAACAAATTCGCTATCGGCAGTAAGCATACAGTGGAGTTTTTCGATGGCTCTTTCGACGATGTAAGTGGTTAGGTAGGTCTATTGTTAAGTAATAGACTCATGAACCAATTTAGGCTCAAAAGGAATCGCGAAATACTATGCGGCTGATGCTGGCCTTATTCACGACCCAACCAATGAGGCAAATTTTATTCTCAGTATAAAGTACTATTAGCAAATTCTCATCTACTACCTGTTGATGTAAACACTCAGCGATGGCTCCATCAAACTATTTCATTTTTGGGTGTTTCCCTCGTGTAAATATCGAACTAAACCAAAGCCACATTAGTTTCCCAAGTAAACCTAACTCCAAGCTTTGTGGAGTCAGTGGAGGGAAAGCCCCTGCAAAATAATTGTTTCCACAGACACAAAGACGACAACCACTTTCTATCAAAGTAAAAACAACTATGGAGACTGTAAAAACTCTGAGAGTAGGGGTTAGAATTAATCACACAGTTCCAGTAGGAGGTACGCTTAGAAAGAAATAAACGTGAGAGCGATGAGATGTAATTGAAGTTTTAGGATTCGAAAAAATTCATCCAGGAATCGCTGAATTCCATAGAATTTCACGAGCTCACTTCACGTAATCACCTCATTGTCTGGGGAGTTGCCAACGATTCAGAAGAAGGGAAGTATGGTACGGTTCTAGAAATCTGTGCATCTGATAGACATAGCCCACATTTGGAACAAATTTTCAGCGTTATCGTTGTAAAATGTTGAGTGATGTCTGGGAACCTAATGAACTTGAGAAACGAATTTCTGACAATAAAGTAGAGAGGGAGTAGCTGTTTGGTACGATTCTCAAATTCCATAATATCTGTACAGCTTGGGCATGAGGTTTAGATAGCTTTTCTCTGACAATTACCAAAAAATATTCGTCAATCCCCTACTTCAAAAGCTTGTCCTGTTCATAGAGAATTTTACTGGCCGCTCTAGCAGTACAGTTCAGTTCCACAATGTCTGAGTTCTTTCACATCTGCAAACAAAAAATCAAGATTCAAAATATTTATCGCAAGGGCAGGGACCACAAACACCAAACTGAAACACCAGTGTATCCTACCAGATGGGATTCCAGTAGGTTCAATTGCTTCGCTAGATGAAACATGAGATTTCCTGAGAAAAAGTGCACAAAAAAACCATTAACGTGTTTCAAGTATTTCAATTTCATTGAACAAAGCCCAGGTTTAATAGAAAAGATACACGAGCCAAATGTTTTATTACATCGTACATGAAAGTATAAAGGATAAAGAGGATAAAGCTCTTGGCGTTGATCAATCCTTGAGGGATGCGCCATGCATTCGACTTCAATTTTCAACTTCGTTTGAGGTGATTGAATGCATGTCTGGCCTTTACAATGACTAGCGGTGGCCTCTCGCTGAACCGAGTCAGTGTCGCTTAACCTCCCAAACAAGTCTGAAACCTGTCTGTTATCAATTTACCGACCCGGAGCGATGGATGGCTTGGTGAGCCATGAGCGCGTGATCGAATTAATGACCTCGTGTGCGGCGCAGACCACTAAGCCACATGCGCTCTACATAAAAGTACATAGTTCAGAAACTCAATTCTACTAAAAGGGGTAGAGATTGAGTCAAGAAGTAGCAAAAAGGAGAAGGATTGATTGAGATAGACGACTCCTAATAATTGTCAACTGAGAGATCCAAGTCACAGAGCAACGCTGCGAAAGAGTGAGCATCTGCAGTTTGTTACGATACTGCCACCATTGACGGCACGTAGGAGATGATCTTGCAGCTTACAGAGGAATTCGAATCTTATATAAGAATCTTAACATGTTCCATGATTGAAGAAATCGGAGACAATTGCTATATGGTAGAGACTATCTCTTCGTAGTCAGATTCCATGAGGCATGTATGCGCGAAATGGAGAGCTACTTAGGACCGATAACGTGCCGTATAGAATTTAGCCTCCCAAATAGAAACTACCAGCAGTGGCGTGAGAAGAGCTATTTTTTACGAATCACATTTTACACGGAACAGTCACTGGATCAATCCTTTTCTTCGCAATACATCCTAGACAGCTTCCTGCTTATTGAACAACACAGGTCCCACAGATGTCGTAATGCATTTTCCGGGCGTTAAATTACTCATTTTGTGAATGTTCAAAGCATGAGGTATCATCATAATGGAAGGGCCATCATTTTAGTTGCTTTCACTCAACACGTGCACCAATTTCCCTTCATGGCTCTAATGTGTCCACGGTCTGATGGTCGATTCTTCACGGTAGTTTCCAACGATTTCAGTATGAATATGTTATGACTGCATGCTTTTACCAACTTCTCTTATCTTCTCGGAATATTGAACCTACTTTCCATTTTAGGAGCGCCGAATATGTTGTTTTACTACGGCGAGCGATCTCGTCGAAAAACTCCAAAAATCCTGCGATGTTTTACAAACTGAAATCAAGGAACTACAAAAGCAAAGGTAAGTCACCACGCTAAAATGACAAAAGAATATGCAGTTTGTTTTCTACAGCATCTTGCTCCCCCTTTTAAACGCAGATCGAGTAAGACGTAGGAAAACCTAACAGTATGAGTTGTGCATATTTGTTTTCGAATCAGTGCTGCTTACTTATGGAAAAGCTCATTCAGAGAGCGAATTATGGAGAATCGTCGACTTATGCAAGAGCAAGAAAAAGCATATAAAGAGAGTGCAGAGCGGGATAAACAGAAAGTACTTGAGGCGAAGAAAGCCAGACAGGAGAAATTGGACGCTGAGGCGAAGCAAAAGACGAAAGAAAGCGAAATGGAGCAAAGGAGACGGGTGATTGTTGGTGCAAATTTAGACAAAACAAAAGCCAAAGTGGACATATTGGTAATTTTGCTATGTCCACAATAACAATTTGAAAAATTCTATCTTTGTCACTAACGCTATACAGTAACCATCTTATTTTTTCTTCTAATTAAATTATGCACGCATCTAATCTTCGAATCTCACCCTTTCATACTTGCCAATCGTTTCGTCGTATTTGTCGTTGTCTTTTAGAGATTTCTCAAACGGCATTCTCTGCTACTTCCACATCAATGTCTTCTTTAGAAATGTCATTGAATGTTGATCAAGTCCATACTTCCTCGAGTCTTGGATTAACCGTGAAATAGCACTCCTGTTTGGATTTGTGAATGAGTATTTGCGGACAAATCTTGAGGAAGCTGGAGGCATTGAAAACTTTGTGAGCGAGAATCATGGGATCGAACTGACTCTACCTTAACATTGAACCACTGGGCTACACGCGTCTAACTTGTCATGAAAGATAAGGATAAAGCACTCTACCTTAACCAACTCCTAATGGATGCTTAATGCATTCGTCTCCAATTTTTATCTTCTTTTGAGCTTGATTAAATATATCCGTCTTCACAATGACTTACGGTGGCTTACTTATCTATCAAGTCCAATGCAATTCTTCCAAATTAGTCTTGTATTGGGTTACTAACCCCGGAGGGATGAAAGGGCTGAGGAGCCGTGAGAGCGGGATCAAACCAGTGACATTAATTTATCGACCATATGTGTCCCAGAGCACCTTTAAGCATTGGGCCACTCAAGCTCCCTAGTTTGTCATATAAAGAGAATATCTCCAGTCTGCGTGATGGATTCCTTTCTGTAAAAGGGCGGTAATATACAGTGATGACATTACAGCAGCATCCTGTGCATCTGATCCCAAATCTCAGTTTTAGAAAAGAGAGCAAGGTTTTTCAAAACAAGAATGTCCCCTAATTCACATAATCAAGTAAGCCCTTTGCTTACATTGTCGGCATAATTGCCCAGGTCTTATCATAAGTAACAGTGAATACAATTCATACCCGTCTTCTTCATTTACAACAAGGGGAAATAAGGTGTCATTTCACTGATTATTCAGTAGAAGGGTGGACGCTGTTCTGAATCAAAATGAGCGACAACGGGGTCTTCTCTTGCAAGTGAAATTTTTAATTCGCTTTTTCCTCAGAATTCACGATTGTTAAGCTATCAATATATTATCAGAGGCAAATATGTAGGTGATTGCCGAAATGCGCGGACAGCTAAAATTACAAGGTGAGCACCAGCCGATCGGGAACGATCTGATCAATGTACAAGTCAGATTCCCTTCTGGAAAGAAGTTTACGAAGAAGTTTGCCCTTGACGACAATTTGGAGGTAATGTTGATTCAATGTAAATAAGATGTGCAAGAGATTAATGTTCAACTAGATTTTTTTTTATTTGACCGCTTCAAGTGGTAGCAAGATGATACATCCAGTGATATAGAGTGATGTGCAAACTTTTGCGTCAAGCGGGGATCGAACCAGCATCTCGCTCTATCCAGGAGCGTGTTCTAACCCGTTACACTACTGTGGTGATCTCTAAAGTTTTGCTATATATATTTTTACCACCGCTTAAAGCGTTTGAATGAAAAGAAATGTGAGTGAACATCCGATATCTAATATTTGCCAGCGTGGCTGGGTTCAATGTCGTCCCCAATCACTTGAGCCAAACCGTTGACGATTGATTGCTGGAAGATAGATGAGTTGTGGAGTAAAAAGAGTGATGGTAAAACGCGCGTCAGTAATGCAACAAGTTAGAACACGCTCTCATGGATAGAATGAGATGCGACTTCTAGTCCAGTCCGACGAAAAGTCTCGCACGTCACTCTACATCAGTGGGATTAATGTTCAGCTGGGCTCAATTTTTACTGATTTCATGATGATCCTTCACTCATCTCTGTAGAATCCTTCGTTCAGATAGATGTTAACATGAAATCGTACATGATTGCAGTGCACTGTTTTCCCATAGTTTGAAACTTTAGTTGTAATAGGGCCAGACATAATCGTTAAGTATCATTAATCCACTCTGTTTTACCGCACTCAGCTGACTGGGAATCGTTGAATGTTGGAAGAAAAACTAGATATATTGTCGCAGACGCACAAGGACTGATGATTTGGTGCTTATCTAAGAAGGTTTCGCATGGCATTTTTAGGGTACCAGAATGATTCATCTCAAGATTTTGGTGAAGATGTTTAACTTTATTTATTTCCTGTTTTCTAAGGAGTAAATAAAAGCTTAGAAAACCATGATTTTGATACCAGTGGCTCTTTATCTGTGATCAATGCCGATTTGTGCTCCCCAGATCATTTTCGCTAATGAATGACTGCTGATAGCATCTATAAAGCTGAGAATTGACCTAGAGGAAGGAAGGAAGAGGTCTTAGTGATGTAGTACATGAACGTGAACCCCCGGAAAGAGTAATGGCAGGTTTGAAGACCAACTGAGATCCCGAGCTTTGCTCGTATCTCATTGCTTCTTCTTTGTTCCACATCCCATTAGGTAAGACCGTAAAATGAAGAGGAACGGATTAACGACGAACGAAGGCTTTATCGAGTGACACTTTTGTGTGAACGAAACAATTGAAAAATAGCTAGTGTTTTCACGCCGTCACCACTTTTACTTTTAGTCTTCTGTCGCTTCCATATTTCACGTTTATAGAAATGTTGTTGAAAGTTAGAGATTGAAATAAAAGCGTACAATAAAAAATGATCTGCAGATTGGTGATCCAACATCAGCATGTTTTATTTTGGAACTGAATTTCAGAAATTATTTATTGCGATCCTCTGCTACGACACTTGTCCGGACTTTTTCACTGTGGCGACGGGCTTTCCACGTTCCCAGATTCATTGCGCTCCAGAGTGGTCAGTATTATTTCAACTCTTCTAAGATTTACAGCAAAATTCGTATGTTAATTATATTTGATGAGAAATACTATAAACTCGGAAGTTTTCTGTCAAGTAGGCTTTAATATCGGTTTTCTCATATAAGTCGAAGTTAAGAAAAGCTTAATTCATGTACTTTTTCATCAGAATCCATAACTTTAACACCTGTTATTCCCTCGTTTTCTGTGTTTACTCATTGACATGAGTGAAACTGTTTATTAAATTGTCATTTCTGTTAGCGGGATCAATAAACTGATTAGTTGTAGGTACCATTCTATCTTGTCTGCTCAACTGGTAGCTGACGGCTTGACACCAACTCCGTTTCGACCAGCCTCATCTTTTCGTGAAGTTGGCCTCGTGAAAGCTGTCGGAGTTTTCGTGAACAACCACGGCCAATGTTCTGATTCTAACTGATAATATCAGATTCAGAGCAATATTGTTAGTCACAACAGAATCAGATCCAGTCACCATCTGTTTATGAGATATAGCAAAAGAAACTGCGCAAGATGTTCGTTTGTTGAACAAGAAAGAGAATACAGATTTTGTGAAATGAGCTTCATCAATCAATGATTGAAGGAAATGGCATATATTCGAGTCATTTTGTAACACCACAAAGATGATATAGTATACATCTGGCCAATAAAATGACTTCCGACGCCTCTCTGATGCATGAAATCAGTGCGTTTCCTGATTCTAAACCACTACACTATCAAATCCCGAGTTCAGGATGGATAATGAATCCGGGAAGGGGCAGTCCGCAATACGGAGTCGAACTGATCACCCTATATGTATTGTAGAGAACGTCTTAAACCACTGCGCTAGATGTGGTTTTGTAAACGTGTATCCGAAAAAGTCTATAGGTAACGCATGCTTGCAAGAATGACTGAAATTGTAAATGTAAATATGTGCCTTTCTGAGACACAAATGTGGGTTTTGATTTGATATTCTTTTTTCAAACACACCCATCAACAATTCAATGCAAGCAACCGTGTCTACTCTTTGCAAAGAAAAATCAATTTATTTCGATAATTCTTATGTTTTTACTGCTATTCGCAATGTTGTAATATTTCAAATATACCTACAAGAATTGAGTGATGAGCAAAAATTTTGACTCAGACTGAGGCACCGTTTCGCCATCACTCGATGTAGAGTCATTGAAGAATGAATGGAATCGAAACGGTGCCTCGGTGGTGTAATGGTAGCGCGCGTCCTCGGTATGGGTAGACGCGAATCAACTCCGTCCGAGGCGGGTTTTTGCTCATCAGTCAATTCATTCTCTTAGGTATAATTTATTTCGTGTGAACAATGCTTAGAAATGAATGTTTAAGGTATCAATTTCAATTTTCTCACATTCATATTACTTGAGAGCTCGAACTGTCTTTCAAAGGACAATAACCTTGTGCAGCACTCATCGTAGAATAGGGATCAAACTTAGAATTTGAGTTAGTGTTACAGATATTTTCACAGTCTACTTGAATTCTGTTCACATTTCAATCTGAAGCTCGTAGACAGCTTCTGGGGCATTCAATGACTCATCTATCTTTTGTAATGAGATCCTCCTCAAATATTTGTGGCAGCCTCAATCGGTAGATTCATGCCACTCCTTTTGCGACATAGAACAGTGTCACGTTGTACTCATTGTAGTTTCAACGTATCACGCATATCCACTTTGCCACCTTAAGTGGATATCCGAGCTTGGTAGTACACTATTAGTAGATACTGTCACCATGTTTGCACTCACAACAAATTGATTGATGAGGATTACAATGGATCAGTTACAGGTAGCGTAGTAATTTTTTCTAATGTTTGCAATGACTATGAGACACTGAATCAAGCCGAAAACATCAGTTAAAAAGCAATATACTGTAAGTCAAGTCTTAGTAAGTTATGAGACGCCCCGTTATGGAGGACGTCGGAAGCATGAAGCAATGTTAGTATTAGCTGGCATTTTCATTCCTCACGATTTTCCTTCAAAATAAATGACCCTCACATCAAAAAAAGTGCAGAACATTTCATTACATTCTCGGTCCGCATATCCTACTGTCCTCTGGGTGAAAACTCATTATTCCCTGAACGCGGTGCGATTGATGTATTGTCTACTGTCTGGTATTCAGCCATTAGTTAAGATAACAAACAGAATAGTGCCAAACAACAAGTATCCCTTCTCTTGCAAAGAAGGCGAAAGATATTCTGAGTGTTCTTGACACACTCTTAGCTTGTAAGTCAAAGTAATGGATTTTGCTATTGGTAAGTGATCCGTCTGCGTCTAAGGTCAGTAGTGATCTAGAGTGATTTCAAAACTAGACCACCAAAAACTGTGCAGCGAGATCTGGAGCACATTAATTATTACAGTGGACTAGTTTGCGAGGGATGTGAGACCACTACACAAAGCTTAGCTGTGTTTGCGACAGCAACCCTAACAATTACATTACACATATATTCTATGTAGGGAACAGATCTAGAAAACTGTCTGGAACAAACATATGTTGAATCATTTATCATTTACGGTAATGATTATCTGTCTTTAAATCACAGTTAGCAGAATTATTCTTGAGAAAACCAGGATGGTTATTTCCCAAAAGGTCTCGTCAAATAGCCCATTTTCGCTCCAGCCGGCTCAAGGCCACCGTAAAACGAGGCACCAAGAGAATAGATTGGTTCATCCCCCTCAGAAGAGTCAGGCAACACGTGCAAATAAGAACCCATACCCTAAAATTTGCAGCTTACACTTTCAGTGGTAGCCTGTGATTGGTTTATGTCAAGCAAAAGACAGTTGAGATTCGAGAAAAACTGAAAAACTCATGTTTTTTTGTGTCATGAACTTCAACAGCTGCTATACCTTCTTGTGGCTGTGCGCGCTGGCAAGACACCTTCGAGGCCATTGCTCTGTTTTCTCTTTTAGCCGTGTTTCGATCTATTCAGTAGCTGTTTTCAAGAACCCGTTACGGGATATCTAGAGCGCACAAATCGGACTTGAATCCCAGCGATGGGTGGTATCGTGACAGTGTGAGCTGCTCCAGAAGGATATAGTGGCGGTTGGAGTCTATGATATTACGCTGGTGACTAAGGTCTATCGACTCTTTTTCTATTTTTTTATTCATTTACAGCAAAATTTTACGTGGTCTTTTTTATCGTGCTTGATGCCATCCGAAAGCTCGTGACGTTCGGAATACATATATATGAGCCCTTTTATTTTTATTACTGTATGAATTCTTCTATTATTTTAGAATGAACGCTTCAAAACTTGAGTCGTGAACGCCTCTTGAATGTTCCCCTTGAGTCATTCTGCCACCGAAGCGACAAAAAACTATGTAAAGCACTTGACCACAAGGCAGTTGATCTAGGAACTACACGAAGATGGTTCAAAAAGTCTGGGGAAGGCGGCATCAATAAGTCAAAGTCAGCTGCGACGGCTTTATCGAAGTTAAGTCAAGCCATCGCTCGTCCACATATTAGGCGTCTGACATTGCAAAACATTGAAGAATTAGATCAAGAACGTATAAGCATCAACTGTATAGCCTAGATGCTGCTCTAAGTGATTAAGATCTTTTCAGGTCTCTTCAACATTCCTTGGCCTTACAAAAGTTGCTACTGTGATAAACACCTGTGGTTATTCTAAATTTAAAAAATTTCATACGTTACAAAGAATTAAATGGCCTGCATACCTAGATTCACAGGAACACGAACTTTCGAATAATATCAAAAACAAAAAAGAAGACCAAGAAATAAATTCATTGTAAATAAATAAATATGACAAAAAATGCAATAGAAATTAGTTTCCAATCTAATGCAAAAACATCAGGTTCAAGTTTCGCTTGAATCTTATTAACCTTATGGCTACAACTCACCTTCTAAGCGACTGCAGAAATGAAAATTAGACAGTAAATGGAAACTTGGATTTGCGCTTTATCGTTTTTGACCGTAGAGTTTGGATAAGGTTTTTCGATCAAAAATTACAGCTCTTGTATCGATCGGATTCCTTCGAAACAAAATTGGCAAAAGGTAGGCCGACTACAGAATCCCAGTTAATCAAAAACACGCAGATGTGGGGTGGGTTCTCCAATTTCTCAATCGAGGAAGCCGAAGCCTTCACCTGTTTGTTTCCATTTGCTGACATGTCGACTATCGAGTAATAAGGCCTGAGGATGCCGAGCAGCTCTGAATCTCCACCGCCAACTAAGCTTCCTACCTGAAATTAAGGTCATTGCACAAACCTTCCCTAAATATTTAGTAAACCCCAGCCCTTCTGTAAATAATTTACTTTTGTTACGTGGCCACCTAACACCATTTGGCAGCTTTTGCATATTAGCTAAACTCAGCTTCTCGTTGGAGTGATAGCAGAGCAGTGACTCTGGCAGTCTAGTGGAAACACTCACTCCGATAAAGGTGAAATACGGGGTTCAACTCCCGCATGAGAATCAGTTTTGCGTATCGCTTAACATTATTGGGCATCTTGATTTGAGTTAAAGTCTAGATTGCTGCAACGTCGACGTGCAGAGCTTTATTGCAACGGTACAGGCTCACAGTAGCGCTTGGCGTTGATTGTCTCCAGCTGGCAGCAAGACCTAATGAATCGGCTCGGTCCAGCCCCGCAGTATGATGGCGCAACTTATGGCGCTAGTCGATATGAACATGGTGTTATAGCTCCCCGCTGACCTAGTGACATCCATTGATTCGGACTACGTTGACTTTTGGAAAAAAATTCGCTTTTCGTTAACAGTAATGACCTTGGCCAAAAATGGAGCGCGAAGATGGCGACGAAGCAATTTTTGAGCGATGATCTTGGGTTTGCTCATCTGTGCTTGGGTGAGCTCATGTGAATTCGGCCTTCTTCCACTTCCTGGCTGCTGCCTTTTGATTTGTTGCCTGAGAGATGGCAGAGTAGTGTTCAGGTTGATGGTGCATGCTTTGAATAGTGTTGTTAAGCATTTCTAATTACTACTGCTTAATAAATTTTGTGTTCATTCTCTAGTACCAAGACTTATGAGAAGACCTAATGTTTCAAATCGCACTTTGCCGCTATGAAAGGTACAAATAAAAAGTTATACTAAGGATCGCAATTGCCTAGTCAGATCGTAGCTGTCTTTGACTATATGAATTTCTTACACTCAGCAAAAAAAGATACAGCTGTTGCATATCTTATCAATCAATGACGGAACGTCATTATTCCACGGAAGTAAATGATAATTATGTGTGGAACTCTGCTGCACTGTATCCTTCAGAGCCAGAGAGCCTAGTAAACAGAGTTGGAGATTTGCACGGTAAATTACATTTTCTTAATGCACTGTGGGGAACCTATGAGTTCTCAAAACATTCACGTTTTCATGGTTCATTGGTCTTGATAGTAAACACGATCCCCAATCGCGCATTCTCAAAGCTTCCCAGCTGTATGGCGGTACGGTCAAAGCGTATGGGAATGCTTTTTGTTTGTTCAGAAGATGCTCGACAAAACGACTGCATCGCTGTAATGGAGAAAGAGTGACCGAACATAGCTCGCTTACTCAAACAAAAGTGCCGATGTTAGCCCGGATATTGTCGATTATGTGCATCCGCTTACTTCTACTGTATCCACACTTTTGGCAACTCACAAGGTCAGTTGCTAGCTGATCTCACAAGTTCCTAAGAAATGATCGTGAGATAAAAACTTGAAATTTACGTGAGACTAAGTGAAATATAAAATTGAAGATTCTATGCAGTTTGAACGTTTTCTAGAAGCAATTAAGAGTCGAAAAAGCCTTGCTGAGACTCAAAACTCCCTTCATTCGATATCAGCGAAGTCAAACTGCATTCAAATGGCGTTTTGTAGATTCTGGTTTCGTAAAGGAGACTTTGGTCCACTAGTTCTAACCTCGTCCAAATCCTTCATTCCTTGCTCACTGTAGCCGTAATTGTTATCTTTGGAGACGTCAACCTCATTACTTCGATCTAAATTAATACTGTAAAGAAACGGAATGGAAAGAACTACACTTTCAGAATCAACGTGATCCATAACGATTAAAGATCGATGGATTTCTGAGGAGAATGTTGAAGAGCTGTAAACAAAAGTCCTTCAGGATACTTATAGAGGCTTTACTATGGATACCATGGTTCATTCTTTACAGTGAAAAGAGAAAACTAATCTGAATATACTACGAATGTGTAAACATTGTGCATTTTGACCTTCTGACATAATAGTCAAATTTCTTACCCTCCTTCCTAATTCCAATCACTTTTTGGTTGCGCGAAATGTTTCTATCTTTTACGACCTCTCGAAGGGAAAACAAGCTTGTCAGTACCATGTGGATCAAAAGCAGTTACACTTTGCAAAAAATAAAAATTTAGGTTTTTCTTATCATAATTTATTATGTTTCTTGATCATAATAGGGAAGATTTTTCCTTCTTTCTGTCGACATCGCTGCAGTCGGCTATGTCACTTAAAACTCCATGTGTCTTAGTTTGGATGCATAAAAAGTCATGGAACCAAACAAAAGAAGAAACACTAAACTTAAATTATTTTGTTTACTGCGTACGTCGCCATGGTCGGCATCAACTGTCAGTGAGTAACTCCACAATTTTTAAATAGATATGTTGCCTTGGCAATTATCGCCCAATCTGCTTGCTGTCCGTTGTCTATAAACTCTTTACTCGAGTCATCCTGAACAGGATTGACAGAACACTGGACGAAGGACAGCCATGCGAACAAGCAGGGTTCAGAAAAGGATTTAGTACCATGGACCACATCCACACGATCACAAGACTCACTGAAGTTTCGCGAGAGTACAAACAACCACTCTGTCTCACTTTCATCGATCTGAAAAAAGCCTTTGATTCAGTGGAAACAGAAGCGGTTATAGAGGCTCTGGATAACCAGGGCGTCCCTACTCGGTACATAATGATCCTTCGTGAGCTTTATAAAGATTTCACGACCAGAATATCTCCATTCTACAACAATATCACAATTGACGTAAGAAGAGGGGTTCGACAAGGCGATACAATATCGCCAAAACTATTCACTGCCACCCTACAAAACGTCATGCGAACATTAGAATGGGACGAAATGGGAGTGAAAATTGACGGTCGACAATTAAACCATCTTCGCTTTGCTGACGATATCGTTCTCATAACACCAAACATCAGCCAAGCGGAACGAATGTCGACTGATTTCGATAACGCCTGTGGAAAGATCGGTCTTCAACTGAATCTAACGAAAACAATGTTCATGAGGAACGGATGGGTTTCTAATGCCCCATTCACGCTCAACGAAACGACAATTTCCGAATGCTCCAGTTACATCTATCTAGGTCGTGAAATCAACATGATGAACGACCTAGCCCCAGAGTTGGGCAGGAGGAAACGAGCGGCTTGGGGAACGTTTAAGAGCATCGAAGATGTAGTGAAGTGGACAAAGAACATCCGACTCCGTGCCCACCTTTTTGACTCGACAATTATCCCTGCCCTAACGTATGCAGCAGAAACCTGGTCGCTACGTAAGCAGGATGAAAGATCACTTGCCGTTATCGAACGCGCAGTCGAAAGGTCGATGCTAGGAGTGTCTCGTATTTCGCAAATGAGACAGAGGATCCGAACTTCCGACCTACGTCAACGATCGAAAATCAGAGACGCCGTTCTACACGCCAGGATATCGAAAATAAGGTGGGCCGGACACGTGATGCGCTTCAACGACAACCGATGGACGAGAGCCGTTACCGACTGGATTCCTCGGGACGTCAAGCGCTCTAAAGGAAGACCACTGACCCGTTGGTCCGATTTCTTCACGAAAGCGATGGAAGAAAGATATGATGCTCAGCGAATTCCTAGAGCAAGGAGGTCCCACTGGGCTACTCTTGCACGCGATAGGGAAAAATGGAAGAGTTGCTGGTACCCGCTCGAGTCACTCGACGATCAACGGGACGACAGGTGATACAGGTGATACAGGTGATGTTGCCTTGGCACGGTCCAGTGATACGAGCCTCGAAACTCCACACGTACTCTTGCGGCCATGAAGGAGTTCTGTCAACCCACTGATGGAGCATTCAAATGAGACGATGTGCTGATTAGCGACGAGACTGAGTTAGCTTTGGTATATCAGTGAGAACAAGCTAAACGTGCTAGGCAGCCGTATAGAAGCGGACTGATTTGCTCATGGTGTCCTACATAGAAGTGCTCTGAATGCCTCATGAACATTCGTAACTGCATGGGAATGAGTCCCTAGTAGAAATTATGGCATATAACATGAGCCGGATGCTCCACCGATACCACGCTAATTGGCCTAAATAAAGGGAAGACGGCCAGTTAAGCTGAGAACGAGCCCCAATGACCACACTGTCACCCTGACTCCATGATCAATCAAGGTATCATGATGAAGGTGCCACATGGGACGTGCGTGAGATCAGCAGAAATGGTCACTCATCTCAACCTACCACGACTGGCTGCTATACTCCGAGCGACAAATCCTACCTGCAGCTCAAATCTTACGTGGCGTAGCTTCCATTTCATTTTAAAAATTTTAGATTACTTGCACGAAATGTACGCAACCAGCTTCGTCAACTTCTAATGAATTTTGAGCAGTCTGCAGATCTTTTGAAGAAAAGCATACAACTTCTTCTTGGTTAATGGATGAGCACAACTGTTCGAGCATCAAGGTTATTGCATTGACAATCAAAACAAAGCCTCGTTAAGATAGGCTTTGAGAATGAAAATAAGTGAAAATGACTTAATATTCACGCTGAATCCAAGAGTGTTTCCTTATAATTTTTGTATAAAACGAAATTTAAAACCTTGGCAATGTTCAAGGACGACTAGAAAATCAAAAGAACAAAGCGTTTGGTGTTCGATCACTAAGTGATTTCGACTTCATCATACATAGTAGGAGATGATTTGATGCATATTTGGCCTGGACAGTAACTTGTAGCGGCTTACGGATAGCAAATAAGCTTTTTGATCTACCCATATAACTCTGGCAGCAATTTGCTTACCTCAGAAATATGGAGGGATTGGTGTTTCTAGGACTCAGCATTAAATCATAGACCATGTGTGCATTCCAAAGCCCCTCTGATCACTGAGCTACATGGGTACAACTTAATAAATGGTGTTCCTCTTGGCTCGTGTCTCCCAGCTTTTTTATCACAAAAAGGAAAGGAGTTTAGTGGCTGGAATTGCTCAAACGCCTCTAAGATGTTGTGGCACGAACTTTTACCTGCGATGATCTTTTTGTAGTTGCGTGGTACAAAACGGTCCATCCATTGTGAATCGATCATCTTCATGAGATCGCACGTAACTCGGCTAACTAGAATAACAATAATATCCACAAACTTTTGTAAAAAAAAAAAACTCGAAACACTCACCTAGAGCTATACTAACAAGTGCCATAAGCATTGTGGACATCATTCTTCCAAATTTAACACAGACGAAGACTATAACTTGTTGCAAGAGAAATTCAAAAAACCTCCAACATCAAGTTTTCGGCGGGCAAGTGATTGCTGCTAAGGCTGTGAAGATGCCTATTCCGGAAGAATTGATTGAAATCCGCGTGAGAATGACCTGGTTTGACATCACTGATTATCGACAACAGCATGTTACCTATTTCGTTAATAAAGCTCTTCAGAATCAAAGAATATGACGTTTTCAATATTATGCGATGAAGCATAAAATAGATAATAGGAAGAAAATGAGAGTTTATGACTTGGGACAGAAATTATTGGAAAATGCAAAACATGCTTTATTTATTGACAAATTCTGACTGAATAGCTCTTGCAAATGGAGACGTAATTAGTGACATTATGAAAACAGCTATATAGTTTCAAAGTATAAAATGCGACTTCTAATTGCTTGAACTGATCAGCTGAATGTTAAAAGGTCAACAAAAACTAGAGGAACAAAGCAAAAAGAAACCTGCAGAAATCCTTTTTAGCACTACGCATATAAATTGCCTCAGATTGACGTAGAGTCGTCACGCGTAAAGATCTTTTGGTGAACCTTATGACCAACAAATAAGTGATTCATCAGTTGCCTGAAGATCCATCACTAATGAGAATTGAATTACAGTGAACTAAAAGTACAGTAAAGAAATACTAAAGAGAATAAAGTCTAGAGTTTTTCAGTCCTGAAGGGAAGCGACATTTATTCGATTTCGTTAAAACATTGCCAAAAGTAATAGAATGCATATTTTGCTTATACAATGACTTGTAAAGCATGTCAATGTTTCAAAGCAAAATTTTCATTCGCTTGAATTAAGTCTGTCCTTGATCTGTCGAGCCGGGGAAATGACGGCCTCAATTGGTCTGTGGTTCAAGATGGAACCACTGACTACGTGTTTACCAGGGCATTTCAACACTACTTCCCGTGGACGCTTTCGATAATAATATTTGATAAGTGAGAAAATTATGATTTTGATTAAGACGATATTGAACTCAATGCAATGGAAAAGTCTAGTCTATCACTATAAAACATTTTTGGAGCGGTAAAAAAGCATAATACTAAATACTACCTTAGTGCATCGGTTACCTTTCTAACTTGTTACAGTAGAAACGTTAACCAGGTGACGAGACTGAAACAATTTTAACTACGCTTCACACTCCATCCTAACTGCTTGATTTTTTATGAATATTTGAAGACAGGATGAATAATGAAACGGTATCTATCGAGTACAGAAAAAATTTGGCCACAAGTAGGGCACTGAATAGACGTGCGATGCATTAGTTTTCTGAAGTCGTTGACTCATACTGCGCCATCAGAGCTATCAAAGTTCTCCATCTCCGGAGTGTGGACAGATTGGTAGTAACAAGGTTGCTCCGGAGGTCAAAAACTTTGTCATGGTATACTGTGTGTTACTGTAAAGGTCAATTATGCGTTCAATCACCTTCCGATGCCACTACTGCATTAAATGCATTTCGCTTTTTAACATATCGCTGCATGATTTTTACTCTAATAAAGATAATTAAAATTATATGCCAGATTCAAGGTGTTCGATTTCAAATATAACAAATCTTTCTTTCACTCTTTGGTAAGATTCAAAAGCACTAATCAAAGTGGAGTTTATTGACAATTTCCTCTCGGTCAAGCGACCTTGATTCGAGAACAATCAAAAAAGTGTAAGGAGCATTTAGAAATGAAGGGAGATATTTAAAAGGAAACAGAGAAACGAAAGTTTTCCAACTCAAAAATGTCAAAAGTTCTACGCTTCCGTCCATCTTTACTTAATTTCTGCAAATTACTGAACATTTCTTATTTAGATTAATAAAACTTATTTCCACTCGACACATGCCCTTTTGAGGTACAATTTTAATTCAGCAAAATTTGAAGATCTGCTATTATGCCGTGACACTGATAATTATTGAGGAAAAAAAGAAACAAAAGATTAAAAGCTTGTTTCTATTGAATAATTGGAGTGATGTAGTGACAGTGAATCGTATTGTATGAATTGAGAAAATTGTACTACATTCACATGGTTGGTGTCATGTAAGTATATTGCCGACTTGAGCGTTTCCCTTCAGCATGATCACAGTATTGAAGAGGATTTCCGGAAAAAAGAGCACGTTTTGCCTGCGGTAGACATGCAGCTTTCATACTCATTGTTTTACTGTTAGTCTAAGCTCTGTCATCCGCAACTAAGTAATGAAAGATGAAAGCCGTACCGCCTTCTTACTCTGACCGTTGTGTGCTGTGGTCACGCCAAGCACTAAGCTGAAATTCTTACCGCACATCCTTGTGATTTTTTTCAACCTCTTCAGCAGTTTTCGATATCTTCTTTCACACCACGATGGAGTCCAAATACCTGGAGAGGCCAAACATTCCTGTGAATCATTTCTATGTAGTTTGCTGAGTTCTTAAGTCTCCTTGAGCTACATCTCAGCGGAGTACAAATGACACTTATTCAGGCAATTCTCAGAAAAAGATTTCTAGGTTCCCGTTTTGGTAATTATTAATCAATTTTTCGGCAAATACTTTTCTGACATTTTCTAACTTTATTCTTTGCTTATTTTATCTCTTGGCTTCATGGTGCGATGTGATATCTACATAAGTGTTGAGAGGAGAGCAGAACTGGTTGAGGTGGTTACAAACTCGCGTTTACCCTTTCCGAATGTTCGGCTCGCAGGTTCAATGCTTGGTTCAAGTTGCAAGTTTTGCTCTCAACTCGGCTCTCTTGTGGCCAGATTTCTTTTAACAATCTTTAATGATATTCTTTTTATATTCTATGGTAGTAATTCCAAATGACTACTCTCTATCAAACTCGACATTCCTCAGTAATTCTGTTTTTTCTTTGTTAGTCAAGGACTATATATATATACGTAGATATGTATATATATATATATATATATATGAATATGCATATATATATATACGTAGATATGTATATATATGAATATACATATATATATGTGTATATATATGACTATGACATATATCTGACGGTATGCTAGACTGCTGCTTTGATGTGGGAGGCTCATTAGCAGTCCATGTGATCTCTGAGCGTTTTGTGTACACTTAGAACTTAGTGGAAGACTTATGAAAAACGGCGAATGTGGAAAAATGGTTTCGCGTTTGATACTGCTAAAATATATGCTTGCTGCTCCATTTCCTAATGAAGTGATGGAGGAGTTTGACTGACTGAATTTTGTGCAACTTGGTCTTTCCAAGCTCTAAAGGGTGCGAAGTCACCGAAATGTCAGCTGGTCAAAAAATTTATATTATAACATCCTTTCGTTTGGCTATCGAAGAAAAATCTGTGAAATATATGATGACCTATTCAGATAGTTTTCGCAGAATGAAAACCAACAATTTTTATTTGTGTTCGCGGGCAGCGACACATGAACGACTCGGCTAAGGTTGACGTGATTGCACTCGGTCGCTGATTTTTGATTACTGCCTTCCACTGTCCAAATTGATTTTGTTGTTACCATTTCGATTTTTGCAACTTCTGCCTTCGAATTCACCATCAAATTTCTAGTCTAATAATCTAATCCATGGACGGTGAAAGTTAACTAATAACGTTTAATTTATCACTTGCATGTTGTACTTCAACTGTTCTCCGTTTAGGCTTATTGTTTAGATGTTTATTAGCACTTTGAACTAGCTA
This sequence comes from Parelaphostrongylus tenuis, assembly GCA_019055375.1. Classification (NCBI taxonomy): domain Eukaryota; kingdom Metazoa; phylum Nematoda; class Chromadorea; order Rhabditida; family Metastrongylidae; genus Parelaphostrongylus; species Parelaphostrongylus tenuis. Next base: position 48,927 of record JAHQIW010007497.1, read on the forward strand.
CCTTAGGTATATATAGTATATATTCAAAGGTTTTCCACTGAATCGACGATATCTGGAGAATAAGAACGACTACTGTGGAGTCATCAGTTCCCTCTGGCTGACCGAACATTTTCAATGTTCTCCGCTCGTGAGGTGGTTTCAATAGAAACTGCTGAAAGTTGTGGCATTGACGGCCTTGGATATCAACCCATACCGTCCGTTGTGGCGCATGCCGTCGCGCGGGACCCTCTCTCAGCAAATCGGCCAATAGAGTGCATGTTTAACGCGCGTTGTTTTTGCAGCGCTAGAATACGGTATTAGTTGGCGCAAGGCCAAGCAAAATAGAAACTCAATTTATTCCAATTGAACAGAAAAAATGAACTGCACTTCCAGGAACCAAAGGTAATTACGACATTTGACGGTGATGTGTCGATAGAACGTTCTAAGAATTTCTAACACTGTCATGGGTGTTTTGAAAAGAGTGTGAAAGTTCAAAAGTGCAAATAAATTATGTTCGCACTGCCTACGTCATGACGCTAAGATTATGCATATTCTGGGTATTCACGATTATTTTCTGCTCTCGAAGAACACGTCCTAGATGAAATAAAGAGTGACTGATTCCATTTGGTTCGAAACGGAGGGCTCACCTGTCCACGGTGTTCGAACACCTCTCTTTGAGTTCGTGATGTAATTACGGGAATCACAATATTCAGCAAGTTTTGCTGGCTTTTATTATAAATGGAAAGTCATCTTATAAAGCTCCGGAATCACATATAGAATAATATTCTTGTTAGATAATTTGTAATAACTAAGAGTTAGTCACATTTTGCTGCAAAATAAGTTCATGGAAGAGCAACTGTCGGCGCCGTTATTCCATTAACTAGGATACGCTTAACATAATAACTTATCTACACATCTTTTTGAGCTCAAGTGTAAGATCCAAATAAACGTGGATCCTACAGAGACGAATTATGTAACGTTGTAAAAAAAACTAGCGCAGAAATTTTCATACAGATTTGTTGCACCATCTAAAAAATATAAACGGCGACGCTCTTAGCGCAATAATATATGAAAATATCGCAGTGAACTTTTGGAACACCACTTGGTTTCGTGAGTTTTACAGCAACGTTACGCAGCTTATTAGATCAAGTGCACATTCGATGGCATAAAAGAAGCGAATATCAAGTTAAGTTCCCTCTGTTCAGATGTCATGAGCTCGTGACCATGGATCTGTTTAGAGCTCAGAGCAGTGCCACTGAGCTTCTCTGACAGTGCGCTTTAGCAATGCTGACCATTCGGGTGCGTCGGGAGGAGGGGCTACACATCGGAATAGCCCCGCCCGCTTTCCGGTACGCGCTCCTCTTACCATCCACTCGTATAAGAGGCAAATGAGCACTAACGGCGTGGCTCAAGTGTCGTGGCCAGTTGAGTTCTTCACGGGCTACTTTCTCCTGAAAAGCACCTTAAGATGGTCTGAGTACCGCTTGACACTGTGGCCACCGCCCCCTGGCAGTCAAACCCTTCGGCCGGCTGCCTGATTAGGGTGGCGTGGGCGACTCCGTCTCCGCGGTTCGACAGACATCATGAGGTGGGAGTTCATTAATTATGTTTGTTGTTCTGTTCATCCTTCTTTTGCACCAAATCACCCCTTGTGGTGAAAGCTAAGGTGTTACCTAAGGAAAACCAATCAATCCTCGATCTAACTTTTACGTATTATGTCCATCACGACTGTGTCTTGTTCTTTCCAGTAATGTCTCGAATAATTTCCACAGCTCTGAAAATCACACACGTTACAAAAATTCTGTTTTTATAGACATTGGCCCATTTGTGCATGGGATCTAGAAGTCTTAGGTATTCTTTCATTTACAACATGTCGAATTTTTCTGTGAATAGTTCATACGAAACTCACCCTGATGCTCTGTGGCATTTAATTTTGAATGTCTTTATAAATGCTCCTCCAAACATTATCTAACATCTTGCAATTGTTATATTCCATAACTTTTCACTCTCATTTTTGCCAGGTATTTGTTGCTAATGAGTGTACAATGTAGAAGTCTGATTGTAATGAGTTACAGTAGTTACAATGACAGCGAACACTTCGTCGGGAGTTGTCGACAACGCCCCGTCGAATGCTTTCAGTTTTCCATCACAATCCAGTCAAATGCCATATTTCAACTTCCCGTCCAACTACAATCCAACGAGCGATTTTTCCAGGTAATTGCTCTGGTTTGATTAAAAAAGTGAGCAATTCAATCTTCCATATTCACTTTTTCAAAGATTTTCGATGAATTTTGACCACTGAGCTGTACAACAATCGCGCATTTTTCCCCATAAGAACTCTCATTCCTATTTTTTTCAAGTGTATCGGTGTGAATTTGTCTTCAGATAAGTGGTTCACAAAAATTTGGTAGAGGTTTGAGCATAAGTCCAACGTCTAGAAAATTCTGGCAAATTAAAACATCTTAACGATATATAATTTGTAGCAACAACTGACTATCACTTTGATTGTGACCATGATCTTTCTGAGAGTGTGTATGCATCATAATCATCATCATTCCATCATGTTTTTCTTTTGAAGATAATTTCCTTTCCGACTACTATAAATTTGACGAAGGATACATCAAACTGTAAACTTCAAAAAAATATCCTATCAGGAAAAAATTTTATCAAAATCATGCTCCTGTCGCATTTCTCCCGACGTAAATAACTAATCCTCGCTTATTAACAGTACGATAGGTGTAGAGTTCCACGACTGTTTGAACTATTTTCAAGTCACGTTCCTTTGCGCTACAAAAACTTTTTGCCGTGTCTTCTGTCTAAATTTTTCAACCATAAACAGCCCTTTTTATTTTTTTGAGGTGTCTAAAGATCAGTTACAAACTTTTGCAGTTGGGCGAACGCACAATCAACAGCCAGCTGGTACCAACCCGATCCACGATTTGCAAGTAAGTCAACAGCATTTCGGATACGGTACTTCTTCACGACAAGCTTAAGCCGTATTTGAGCGTTGCCTTGCGCGTGTGTGTGTATGTGTATGTTTGTCGAGTTACATCACAGGTGTATCGCTGTGGGCTTCGACAAAGTTCATGAGCGCTTAACCACCACCTAGTGAATTTGACGAGAAATTGGCGGCGACCAGCTAAGATGACGTCGGCCCCGAAATCTACTCGGTTATTAGTGTCTAATTGAACGCACCATGTTGGTGTGAGAAACCGGCCTGAAGCAAATTATACTCTCAATTTCACAGCTCTCATTGAACAAACTCGTCAATTGACAGCAGTTAGTAGAGTTATGTTCAAATCAAACCAGAATATTCAAGACCAAATCGCCAACGAATGAAACGAATATCCAACCGGTGCCTTGTTTCATTAATGAATCGCAACACCAAGGCTTAAACAGTTTGCACCAAGACCTCAGTGTTTAGCAGAAAATGATAGAGAATAATTAAAGACTTTTTTGAGGCTTCAAAAGCAATGGGAGTCTGCAGGGTGTTTTGATAGGTGCTCTGAAGTGCACATATGCTCGCTGGCTTGATCCTGCTCTTAGCAAAGCGAATCTACCATTTCTCAAGGTCAAGCAAATTTTCACTGAGCTTGCTTAAGAGTACTAGCGAGAGCGTTTCTTTTTTCATTATTTGACACCATAAGTTACTTTGTAAACCAAACAGGCTTCAATCTACTCTAAAATTCGATTCCATACTGGGTTCCTAACGCGCTAATGATGACCAAAACCTTTTATCTTCAAGATCTTCTTCACAGCCTCCAATTCTCTCTGTTAGCATATCGTTGAAAGATTATGATCGATCAGGTGATAACTTATCGGTGTTCCTGATTTCTATCTAATTTTGCTGCATTACCATTACAGTACTACGACCCCGGTAGATAGTATCGTAGTTTAGAGACGCAGATGTCAGCAAATAGAACAGGTTGCGTTTCTCATGCCCATGAGTTCTCACCTCACTCCACTCCCTTCCCCATCGCCATACATAAACACACTATGTGTCGCAATGCAAAACTCCGATCATTGATTGAATTGATGGAACGTACTCAGGGTTTGTTCTTAGACATGACGAGGCCTGTTTTAGTTGGTGCCCACGACTGGATTCATGAAAAGCACCCAGGGTTTGCCCATAGGCTAAAAGAACTTCGCTTCAATCAGTATCTATTAGAACAGCAAAACTTTTTTTTGCGTGAAGTTTTGATGACTTCATAGCTAAATTAAGTAACATTTTCTTGTGTGAAACTTGGTTTGAAATATCTAAGTACCGTTTGAAGCTATTCAGAATTGGTTGAACTCCTGTAACACTCTCTTAAAGGACATTGATGATTGAGTATTGACTTCTCATGGGATATAATTCAGAATCAAAGAAAATAAAGAATACATTCGATATTTTTATCTGAACGGTGTAAAACATTCAATTTTGCTTTTTGAGCTTTGTTTTTTATCCTAATTCTAAAAGTGAAGTTTTTAAGGTCTGGAAATAAGGGAATGCTCTACGGTAGTCGGGGATACAGATGATACTTTAACAATTTGAAATTTGGTATCTAACTATGCATGCAACTCTAACTATGCTTATAGGCTTTTCCAATTTCTGAAGAAGGCGGATAGCATTTTTGGAATGTGAAAAGATGAGGTAGGCAATAATGAAGAGGAATTTAATGAATTTCACATATTCGTGCTGCATCTTTGCACTAATTATGATGAGTACTTCTCAACCTCAGTGTTTTGAGTGATTAAGCAGAAACGATCGGTCATCCTATCGTTGACTAAATCCGCCCAGTGGGTGCTGGAACAGAGGTCAATTGAGTGTGATTCTAGCCCACTACGGGGTGCCGTCCATGTCAATATGGTCCAACTAGCGCTCTCAAAAATCGCTTAGCCTCAGTTGAATATTTCGGCCAGAGGGGTGAGAAACTCTGTGTAATAGGAGGAGCACTGCTAAAGGAGCTACCGTAGCATGGGGTGACCCTGCTTAGCATATTGGATTATCACGCATTACCATTTCGAGAATTACGTAATGTGGTCGGTGAGCGAGTAACTTGATCGTGCACGCAATAGTGCCACTTGAAGTGGACGAGTGATATGAATGACTTACACCAGGTAGGCAATCTCGTAAATTTCGAAAAACTCATATGATCTCCATTACAAAAATTATAGACGATATTGGATGTTTTGCTGGCGCGATCACAATCTGAGCGCTCTTGTTTATCCTATTTTACCTAATTTATATATATATATTTATTTTTTATATGCATATATATGTTTTTACTTAATTACCCAACTGTGATAGAAAAAATTAAGTTGACAAGAAGAAGTAAGAAAAAGAGATAGAAATTTGTTGGGTGCCGATCAACAATAAGCAAACAAATTTGTAAACAATCTCAACATACTCAACGAGTAAATTTTTTTTTGACCCATATAATGACAATTCTGACCGGAAGACAGGACTATAACTACGTTTTTGAGTGTGAAAAATGGAGAAAACCATCCTAAGCTAACAGCTAACACATTGAAACTTGAGCAATCACAAGTTACGATTTTTATTAACAGCATTATCGGCAACCTCAATCGTGGTGAGGACTAAGTACTGAACGTAGTAGCGCGATACAAGGTCAAGAACGTCTGCCATGAACTCACTGTATTTGTCATCTCTTTTGTGTTTATCAAATGGGACACACCAGACCCGCGTTACATCTCCAAAATAACAAGTTAAGGAAATTGTCTCGAGACAGGCATGAAACTGCGGCAAAGATAGAGAGAAGAGGGGACAGTTTGAGAATATGAGAGGAAGTATTTTCGAAGGCAGCGGGATATTATTAGAGCGTTGACAATCAACCATATTCTGGACAGATAAAGAGTTTTTCTGCACGGTATACGGTGGCACTTGTTAATAAGAAATCCCAGCCTTTTTGCACGTCTTATTGCCAATTGCCAAGATCGAAAAGCAAAGTGCCAATATCGTGGTTGTCCTAGGCTGAAATCTCCGGAAATTGACACTTGTGCGATGAACAATTGACAGTTTACCGTAGTCAAATAATGCCATGAGCACCGGAAGCGTGCGCTGTTTGAGATGTAGGCTAGTAAACAGTTGACATGACACAGGTGTTCAGCGTGGATTTTCTAGTAAATCGTTTTGGTGGTCCGAACCTCGGCCTAAATATTGCCGCATCGCAAGGACTGGTGAATTCGATGAGTCGACGGAAACGGCGAGTGCTTTTCACCCAACAGCAGGCAAGCAAGTCTATTACTCGTATTGACGATTTATTCCTGAAGTTACTAGCGTATTTGCGTAAAGAGGCATCATAGTGCTTTTAAAGCATAGTAATCAAAGTAATTTACGAATTTTAACATCATTTATTCTAAGCGCCTACAGTATAGAGACCTCACAGAGCATAGGAAAGTTGATTCACAGACAAAAGCTCCTGAAAGTTTGATCCAAATCTGAAATTCCTAATCTTGCCTTGAATAGAGGATTTATGCGAGTAAGGGAAAAATTTGTTAGACGTCGAGAACAACCGAACGCATTTACATCTCCATTCTATACTTTAATTCAGAAATAAAGAGATCTTTGAATTAGCTTCAAATCACCGTGCATTGAGCATCATAAGACTAAGGATTTTCTGAATGTCCTGATTACTCATTCACAATTTTTCCGAATATTCAAACAGTGCTGTGTTGGTTTTTAAAATTTATCTAGTGAAGCGCGAGTTTGAATATTTGTACGAGCGTGCAGCACTCAACAAAAGATTTCAAAGTAAGAATAGCTGCTTTCAAATGAGTCGATCCTTGTTTGCAGGTGAATGAGTTGGAGCGACAATTCCGGCATAAAAAATACTTGAGCGCTCAGGATAGGGAAATCCTTGCCAAGAATATTGGCCTGTCACCCACTCAGGTGCGTCACCATGCTTCAGATTCTTAGCTGCTGAAAAACACTTGACGATTCCGATGCACCTGCCACTAATGACGCAATCACCGGTCAAAGACCACCGCCTAGAAAATGATTTGCAGTTGGCCTTCGTACTTCTATTCTTTCGATAGTGCTTCATGACCACAATGATCAGGTGATCAGCATTAAGAGATTGATGATATTTGAATTTCGAGAAATGAACATTTATAGAAACGACATCCACATTTATCTTTTCAATCGAATGATTTATGAGAAATATTAATCTTTAGCAAAGACCTCTTGGAAAGGTAGAAAATTTTTGGACCAATAATTTGCAGTTAACATTTTTACTGCTCTCTATCGCTAATCATCGTTTCTCATCCTAATAACCTTCTTCGCAGTATTTCTTTCCTGTTTTATGGCCTATCCAGTCTCTTTGCATGGTTCTGGTTTCGCGCTAAGGCTATGTGCATCTCGCTATTGTCCTCAAACATGTCGCAACTAAATTTTAGCCAATCATCACTAGCAGCAGTGCGTACTCCCTTCCAGGGACTTAATCGAATTCGACGTCTACGAAAAAAAAACCCTAGTATATTTTAAGGTGAAAATCTGGTTTCAAAACCAACGTTACAAACATAAGCGACAAGATAAGGAAAGGGCGATGAGTAAAGGAGGAAGAGAGAACAGCGAATCTCCTGGAAGTCATGACGAGAGCGACGGCGAAACCATGACATCTGAGTAAGTTAGGAGAATGCTCTCTTTTCTCAAACACTGAGCGGCGCAATTGGCTGAAAAGTTGAGTTCCAATTTCTCGCATTCTTTCAAATGAAGTCAGAAGTGTTACAAATAATGAAGACTTGAGCAGTTCCACTATGTAGCATTAGAGTACGCAGGATCAAAGTATACACGAATTCTAATTGTTCCACTTATAGATGGAAACCATGAATTTTTTTTGCAAATTTTCAAGAAAATTCGATAGCAGCCGTGTAGAACAGTGAATGTAAAAGCAATTGATGGCAAATTTTCAGTAGTATCAAAGCCGAAAAGATCGACTCTGAAGAAAAGCCACCGACATTTTCATCTTCAGCCGTCAACGACGCTTCTTGCCTTCCGGACATTAATAATCCGATTTATCAGCAGGTGAATTCGAATAGGCCAATTTCGAACCACCGTAATCCTATAAGACGCACATCCTCTTCGTTCGTCTCCGGCTAACGAATCTTGTTTGGCTGGTGTTCGAAATCAAGTGGTCTCCTCAGTCAGATGTGATTTGAAATCCGCACCACTTAAATATTACGGTGTGAAGGATAGTTTCCAGTAATTTTTCTAGAATTTACCAGGCTTTAAACATCGATTTTTGACGCTCTAACCCAAATCATAATATGTGATCTTCTGGATCCTAAAGCAAAAAGTATAAGAAATCTAAGCGCTACCTTTATGACGCTAATGAAAGTTCATATCAAGCCTTCAGTGACAGCATCAATAACCAAAAATCCGTGATGAAATTGGGAAATTCTCCAAAGTACTGAGATTTACCTTAATTGATTTCCACCTGCCTAATGATTCTAAAATCCAACTAAAAAGTTGTAATTCACAAGAACAACAATAAGCGCCTCACAACTGTTTTGTAGCGTCTTATAAGTTGAGCTTACGCACAGTGGATGCCCTTGTAACTCAACCTTAACCATAATTTTAAAAAATTCATTTTCCACCTCAACTATTATTGATACAATTTTGAATTCCTTTCTTGAGCTACACTTTACGTTTCAGGCGATGTACCAACAGCATGCCGCCTATATTCCGCAAGGCATCCCCTTTCCATTTCCTCAGGGCTATCCAGCTACCGGTCAGTACCCATATTCACAATATCGATTGTGATTCTAGTATTGAGGAAATCCATGGGCTTTGAGCGCCTACACGGGGTATAATCATCGTTTCCGCGTTACTCTTTTCGCCATGGTGATTCTAATTTATAATTTTTGATTTGTGTGTCGTCAAATACAGAGTATTGTTCGTAGTATGTCGTACTTTGCGTTGAGCTCAATGCATACATCGATTCGCTATTCGAATAATGTACATTCTATGTGTGTGTATGTTGTTAGTGATTGATGTCTGTTCGTCAAGACACTAACGACCATGGTGTTGTTCGTGTTAAATTATTTATTGCAGGTACTACAACAATTATTGTATGTATGTATTTGTTTGATGAGGCGACGTGCACTTGAAGATGAATAAAAGTGTGTGCATTAAGAGGGAATGCCCACTTAACACGCACATCGGGGATCTATTCACCAGACCGATCACTTGAAGTCATTCTCACTGTCCATGTCCCCGTCGTCATCATCGTCATACGGAGGAGATTCGGACAACAGATGGCCGACCGCTTACGCAAAACAACACCTTACGAAGAAACCCGTCCATATTGTAATACTACCGTCCCCTCTTCAACATGATGAAAGTGTAGTGATATGCCTCTTTGATACAGTAGTTACAATGGTCTATAGAAACAACAACAACAACAGACATGTGCTAAACACTTACCCGCTAAATATACACCTTACTGATAAGCTTCTTTAGTCCCAAATAGTCAGCATGTCTGAATGAAGTTCCCAGTACAAATAGATTACTGTCTTTGATCGACCATATATAAAAAACCTTGTAAGTATGACAAGCAAAGGTTTGTACTAAACAGTCAATTGAAGATTGCAATATAGTACATATACCAGAGCAAGGCATCGGGTCTAGGAAAACCCTGTCAGTGGTAACTTCACTTGACGAACATTCATGATTCTTCGGCCCTCGTTCCTTATGATAAGAGACGGGTGGCCGAGAAAACGGCACTAACGACGGAGAAGCCGCCAAAACACGCATATCTGTGGCTTCTGCACCAAGGACGATTTCGAACCAAAACCTTGAAAAAGACAGCTAAAACATTCTCAAAGCTTAGATCACTGTGTTACCCAATAGCTTGCACTGGAAACAGAATATCGTGCGGCACTCACAATCATTGTGTCAGCTGCTTTATGTAAACTTCATTCTTTGCTCTATCACCAAGGCTGGAATCCTACGCTTCTAGTTTCTCTAGAAACTTTCAGTAGAGAGTCATCCATAATAACCAAAAAGTGTTTCTGGAAAAGAGTATCTTACGCGATTTAAGGCTCCGTCGTTTAAAAAAAAGCGGCTATGGTTTTGAGAAGGGTCACAAGTAGTTCACTCCAATTAGCGCGAGGCTACAGTACTGCAACGGAGTTGAGTAAAGATCTTAGGTCCACTGGTGTAAGAGTCTGTTCTTTTCTTTATTCAGTGATTTTCCAATCACTCCTCTTATTTTCTATGCATACCTCATCGGCCACCACACCTATTTCGTATCAAAAACGTCAGAAAAATATAATCTGAGTTAACATTTACGAATTTGCTCATACTCGTGAAACTAACAGAGGCTCTCGAATTGTTTTCTTGCCCTAATATTTATTTATCGATCTGTGGCCATAACTCTGATGAATGTGTTTCAAGTTGTATCAAGATAACATGTAAAGGGTCAAGTCTATAACTGAATGAAGTGAACATCCCTACGTTTTTCTATCACATTTGAGAATTGCTTCACACTTCCACAAAAAGTACTGCTTCCTTGGCAAGCACATTAAGTGAAATTTTTCAAATTTTTAGGATATTCAGCTTTTTGGCGGCTCATCAAAAGATCAGGTGACTAAAGACATCGATATTTTCCTGGCAATCTATAACTCGACCTGTTCTTCATTTGAATTCGAGTTTAAGCGATTCTTGGTGAACTCAAGTGATATGCTAATGAAATCGCTACTGGTAAGCCGACGCATGAAGATTTTTTCTGGAAAAGCAAATTAAAGTATCGCATGATGAAATGGTAAGTTCTCGATTTTGATTAATTGCTAAAAAATTCATCACACATTCTTTATCAATTTTTATTCTCGTTTGAGCCCGAATGCATTTTTCGCCTTTAAAATGGATTCACGATGGCCTACCGATGTATTAGGACCTCCAAAACAAGTCTGGTACCAATTCATCGACCCCGGAGAGATGAAAGGCTTGGTAGACTTTGAAAGTGATCAAGCTTTCGACCATCATTGAACAATCATGTGTGTCGAAGAGAATCTGTAACCACTGCTCCACTACATGCTCTCTTCTTGCAGTGTTGAAGATGTTATAATCAAAGTGCTCACCGTGGAGCACATTTGATTTTATCTAAAATGTCATAAGCCATGAGTGCTGCATGGAGCAGTGGTCAGATTCACATAATAAAGAGCATGTTTTCTGGTTCGCTTTCACACAAATGGTTCAACCAGAGCCAATATTCATTCGTGATAAGAAAATTGGTTCCAGACTTGAGTGGAAAGACAAGATTATCAGCTCGAATTGATCAATAACCCACAAACATCACTAAACACGAAAAAAATGCATTCTATCATCTGAACGGTGGAATCGATAGAGTCAAAGATATGATGTGGTTATCCCTAATTGACAAGCACCAAACTCTCCACACCTCTTGTGACTATTCATGACAAACTATCAACTTTTTCGAATGTGTAATCCATAAAATACTTGCTTTTAATTCAGAAAATCTCAGCTGAGTCTCCATTTTCATGCAGAGCTCTAAAATATTACAAATGAAAGGAAATGAACAGTGTAAAAAAATATTGCAAAAGACGAAATATGAGTAAATAATCGTTTGCTCTGCGCTTTTAACGTCGCTTAGCAAAAATTCTTCCATTCGATGCACCGGAACCGTCACCCACTCCGACATTGTTCGACAATTAGGTAACATTGTGTGACTGGTTAAAAGGTTTGCCCTTGCTTGAATTACCGTAGTCCTTTGGCGGTGGATCGCGCAAAAGATGCGCTTATGTTTGTGCAAACTAATTGACCTAAGCGTACCACCACAGCGAATCTTCAACAGAGATCTGTCAACGATGCGGTGCGCGGTACAACCGGAAGATGACTCCGATATTTCGCTGAATAGAAAGTAATGTGGGAAGTGACACTGGTCACTCGGTCATACTTTCCCCTATTTGCACATAATCGAAATGCCTTTTCACGTTATGTGAAGTGTCCTGTCAAGAATGCACTTGAACGAGTCATTATATCTACGAATCACGAACCATGAAAACCACGGAAGTGGACTCGACTCACATCCGCTTTATAAGCTATGATTGAACTTAAGCACGAATCAGGAAAATTTTTAGCATTTCGAATATATATATGTATGGAATTTATATTTTATCTATCGCAAAGGTTCGCAGAATTTACGAGAAGTTTTATGACATTGAACTAGTTCCATAAGTAACTTCAAAGATTGAAGTTAAGCTTGATCGAATGTTTCAAGAAGCGAGCATCATGCCAAAATTTTTGCGCTCTTTGAATACAGTCAGTTATCACGACATTGGTTCATCCGAGCCAAAGCAATGTGATGTACATGGTATTCAACAGGCATTGTAATGTACTACAGTCCCATAAACCTCAAATAATCTATAAAAACTTGAGCAAATTGATTTCTAAGATAAAAGAACTCAAGAACAGGGGAACAGAGTGCAGAATAATTTTTTCAAACACGTTCCATTTCTTCACTAATAAGAATGTATAAAGTCGAATCAATTCTTAATTGAAATATTATTTCTAATAAAATAATCGGCCCATTTTTACTCTTCAATACTGAACACTTTCCTCAGTATTTTTGCAGAAAACCTTCAATGCTGCTAATGCTATTCTGTTAAAGGATTATCATCACATATAGGGCACTATGATTCAGAAATCGGAAAATCTGTGCGAATTTCATATTGCCCGGTGATGTGCCTCTCAGCGGTGTGCTAATGAGATTATAGCCGTTTAGTGAGCATTGTAACTCAATCGGGCGTACTCAGTGAACCACGAGCTCCAGATGCTTTCAAGTGCCGACCCTACAAACAGAAAGCTGGAGTGCTTCGGCTATCTATGACCGATTTTTTGCCGTTCTATCATAATAAAATCAGAGAGATGATTGAATTTATCTAGATTTCCTGCGGTAAAAACTGATAAGAGGTTTATTTTAACCCTGCTTTGAATTTTCAAGATTAACTGCTTTGAATTAATCCGATCGCTTTGGAGTAGGTCGATACCGTTCTTGAAAATGGACGTCACTATTTAGGGAGACGATTAAAGGCATGGGGTGCAAAACAAGATGTGGCAAGAGCCTCAGTTTAAAATTTATGATTTCAGATATCTACAATGTAGTAATGCAATGTTACTATAAAGGAGAATACAGAATAAAGAGCATAGTAGCAAAGTTGAAACTAAAGTAAGAAGATGGCATAGAAATCAAGACGAAATTTGCAGCTGCAAGCGCTTTACGATCCTGTGCCATTTACATTTAACTGACCATCTGGGAAAAAACCGCTTTGAAGAATATTATGCAATATTTGTGGAACGAATCGAGATCTATCGTACACCCGTGCCATTTAAGTTGAACCAATCGTCTTTATAACAGTCTTCTGTGATTAATTCAGAAATGATCTTAATTGTAGTGAGCTCAATCTGTTTAACACCTAGACACCAATTTCTAGAGGTCTATCGCTCATCCGCAAGGCAATCAGTCTCATCTCAGTTTGTGCCATTCAAGCAACGCGTCATGGATTCATGGCCGTGCCCCGTGTCGTCTGGACGGTCCTACTATTGTCTTGTACAAAATGGAACGCGTTTACCACTGCCATATAGTAATTATCGCTCTTCACCTGTGAATCGTGGATTCCCATGCACATAAGGCCTACATAGGGATTCCCATATGTCGTTTCTATACAGTGATCACTTCCACTTAGACGATTGAACTTTGCTGAATGCCATAATGCGGCTGGAATAAGATCACTAAAACCCCAGTTTCAGCTAATTTCCTCTCGAATTTTCAGAGGAACTCAATACTTATATATTTCTTTTATTAGACATATTGTTGGAGAAAAAATGATGAGTTGGCACTTTTTAGCTTCTGTCGGCTTGTGCACTGCTTCCGTCTTATTGAACCTTTCGGGATGCAAAATTTGATGAGGATTTCTACTATGTCCCAACTACATTCATTTTCGGTACAAGTCCTTCACCTCAATCGGTTTTTCATCTCAATGGAGGCAAAGTCTTTCACGCGTCCTCCAAGCTTTTGCTAGTCATTTGAGAGCTTAAATGTGGATAATTTTGATCCCATGCTGCGTTTTTGAAAAGGCCTTATTAGCGCTGAAGAAGCGAAAATCTAATTGAGTTCTACACTCGGAGCGCATTATCGCGTCTCTCGAATCATGCTGCGCGCAGCGTTCTCAAAGCCGCCTCAAAGGGGAACAATTTTTGTTATTTACTCAAAATTTTTTGTTTTTTCTCGCATAAATCCTTCAGCTTTCCGTGCTGTAGCTGCAGAGAAAACTTCATTCTATCGTTCTATGGGCTTAGGTTTCTGTGTTCAACTATTATTGCAGATTGAACCTACTACTAAGCCCAAGAGTGCGAAACTCAATCTTTTTTTACTCTCCCAATGCACTATGAAGATCTCTCCGAAAAGAAATAACTTTAAAAAAACACCTGAATTTATTTCAACGAAAAAACTAGTAAAAATCTCTTGATAGACCGACCACAAGCCCTAACCGCTTTGGTGTCGCTTCTTCCGGCTGTTGCGGAATATTATCGATGCAGTTGTTCATACACCCTAGTCAAGCAAACTGCGTGCCATGTGTGGAGCTTAGTTTTTCCTGACTGCTACAGCTCAAAAAGAAGGTCTTCTGAGGAAGCAAACATAGTGTTGGAATCGTAGAGATCTAAACAGTCGAATGACTACTAAAGGTTGAAGAAAACAAGGTCCTGTCCTCAAAGGGTTCAAAAACGGATTGAAGTGTAGGAATTCTAGCCGTTTCTCTTCCTTCATGGTCACTTGTTTGATACTATCGAGAAGAAAGAGAGTACCAAGGAAAGAATGCGTTCTACGAGACAGTCATAATCAGACAAACTGAGCTTCTTTTTAGAAGCGATACACATACATCGTTCAGAAAATTTGGGGTAAACATAACTAGGATTTGTGCTTCTTGTAATGAGGCTTTGGTGAGTTTATATTTCACTAAATGAAAGAGAACAAGCTTTTATAGCTTTGTACTTACAATATCATGGAATACAAAGCGTCCCGTCACCACACTGAATATCCGTGCTTCGTTTATTAGCAGGCTGTTGAAGGTGATTGTTTTCTCATAGCAATGAGTCACAATAGCCAGCTATTGGACAAGTTGTTGTTTTATTTACCAAGTCTACTACTGCTTCCACTCGCAATGAAAATCGATGGAGTATTTTGTATATTACATGAGACAAAGTATGCGACCGTGCCCGCGAAGTCGTGATTAAGGTGACATTCTATTTGATACTCGAAGCTCCCAATCAATCTAGGTTTCGCTCCCTTCTGAAAAATTTGCAAAGAATTTGTTTTTTCAGAGGCAAAGAAATAAATAAAGCATAGCTTGAAGACACATCGTGTAAATGAATAAAAAGCTAGCAATGCCGATAACACCCTGCTGATCAGAAAGGTATAGGCTCTAATTTTCAAATTGTTGCAGACTAGCGCATACAGTACTCCTTGATGAAGGCGTTCATTACATTTCCCTTTGACAGATGGTTTCTACCACTTCACAGCGATTTGCGTCCACTTCACGATTGACCCATTAATTCGCTTGCGAATCAGGCGTTTAGTGACGAGAAATAGACGCAATTGGCCAGATAGCCATAGAACCATCTGGGAAACTAAACTGAGATCGGTGCTCTATTGATCTTGTCCAAGATCAATTTTTTGATTTATTTTTGTTTTTGCAATAAGCCTCGTAAACATACGGTTTTTGCTATATAACACAACTTCAAGAAATTGGCAGATTTATTGCTTTTTTTTGCGAGCAGACAAAAGACTGTTGACGACAGATTTTGAATTCAAAATAAAGATAATACTTTCGACACTTACTAATCTCCGAGAGATGAACATGTATTCGACTTCACTAATCATAGGTAGAGGTGACTGAGTTTATATCTTACCATTGGAATGAACTACGATGATCTGCCGATGTTTCAGATTAGCACTGTTACCCTTTCAGAGAAGTGTGACAGCAATTCGTCAACTCCGAGTAGATGGAAAGCTTGGTGAACGTGGGACACGGGATCGAACCAATGCCACGCATAGATTGTCTGGCACCTCTGACCATTGCGCTATCCGCTTCCATGCAACAATACATATTCGATACAATATCGCCCGACGTTTCAGAGTTTTATCTATTTTCAAGAAGTTCCGTTCTTTTGAGTCATCCGTTTACTCAATGGAAACCAGCAGCACATCGTCAATTAACACACTCTACAATTCAGTTGTACTGAGCGTTCTTCATACTATCTGCCATGGGCTGTGGTAATCCGTAAAGTACTATTCAGCTTTTACCATAAGTCACTCACTTGTTTCGCTAAATGGATAGAGTTTTTCTATCAACTAAAAATTCGGAAATCATCATTATTTCTGAGCCCAACCGTATTTCAATGTTGTTTATAAATTCAAACTGGAATTTTGTTTATCCCGTTTGGTTTTTTTTTCCTGTCTTCAGTTGAAAAATAATATTTACGGCTACGTAATGTCATAACTGTCCGAAAGAATGACGGATGAACTGCTAACCCGATTTGACTCGAGTTAATTAGGTGTCTCTAGACTAGGAGGCGACAAATGAAGAGCTGTGATTACAGGGCGCGAAGTTGCGCAATACCATACTCAGTACCGTAGTTGAGAAGATGAATCTCCATTGCTGAAGAGGCTGAGCTTTATAACTTGAGGGATACTACTCAATTTTAGAGGACGCTAGTTATTTCTACTTGGAATTTCTAATTTATCGTGAGTCAGTGCGTATATTGTGATAGAAAAAAAATTATAAGCCATTTCGTCAATAATAGTTCGTGTTCTACTGTAATGCGAGATACCTCAATCACTGAATTATGAAGAAGTGCGTTGTATTTCACTTTTCCAAAACCTGAATTTATCCATTGAGTCTGTAACTTAAGCGGTTCGCTGTTGTATAAATCCTCTTTTGCACCTCACTTACATGCCTGAGCAGTGATATGTTCTTATTTTTGATGCAGCTATCAAAGAACTGGTCAATTCAAGATTTCAAAAGAGAATCTCACTCCCGTCTGAGGTCGAATTTTTGAAGTTCAATTCCCGCCTGAGGTTGAATTTTTGTGCTCACCACTAAATTCTCTTAGGTATATTTGGAACATCATAACACTGCGAAAATGCAATAAAAACATAAAAAATCTTGAATATTACATATCACAATGGCTGTCGGCTTAACTAGGCTTATAAGCGATATTCCTTACCCGATCCAACCTGTTTTAAGTTGGTGGCCGATAGCTATGATAGAGACTTTGACGAATGAGAGATAGCAAGATGGTGGGTGCCTCAATGATGTAGTGGTAACACTAGCCTCTGGTATAGGTGAAACGCGGGTTCAACTCCTGTCTGCGGTGGAGTCCTTGCTTGGCAATCAATTCTCTTAGGTTTATTCTTGCAATAGAGTTTTCTTTCGCACTTATTGACGCTTCTTTAACTTTTGAGTTATATTCAGCCATTTTTTACTCTTTCCAAAACTTTCGCGCTGTTAATCTGCTGAGAGCTACATGCACTAAGCAGTTTAGATATTAACACGCGCTCAGTTTCACGAACAGCAGATCTTATTCAAAATTATACGTGCAACATTCTCATTTTCTGTGTTTACACCATAGGTAATATCAGCAAAATTAATCTTAATTAGTTTATGCCAACAGAAATTTTTCGGAAATTCGACATTGAGCAAAGATAACGAAATGGATTAATTTGAGGTACAATGCTTGTTTACCTTACTCCAGTAATATCATCAATGGAATCCATCTTTATCTCAACTTAGCTCATTAAATAGGAAAATAAATCTCTATATTGGGTGAGGTGCTTGCGATGAGCGCCATGAGGTGGTCATCACGGTGAGAACAGCTGGAGGTGGTAATGTTTGAGTTCGTTTCACACCTTTAGTCAATCCAGAATGTGCTAAAAGTCACAAGTCAGCGGGACGCACCGACCCACAGCTTGGTTTTTATTGGCACTGTAACGCAGATCGTGCTTCAGGGTTTATTTTTTCACTTAAGATATTATAGGACAATAAGAAAGTGCGAATAATTAACAATCTGAGTAGAAAATCAGTGGGAGTAGTGAGTTTGGTAGAAAAACTCGGCGTAGGAGTTAGCCATAACCTCATTCTTGCTCGGGTTCAATTTTCACGTAGCAGATCTCGGGCATAGTGTTTTGATGACCATATCATGTGTTTTTTATAACAAAAAATTTCATGCAGATTTCTATGTTTTGTTACTATCAGTGAATTATAATGCATTCTTTTGCGTATCATGCAAGACAGAATTGTTCCTTACTTTCGTTGCTCCTCAGTCATTGTTCCTACGCATTATTAGGAAGCTATCACTGCTCATCCACCAATCAAGCAATGATTCGCTGTCGATATCCAAAAAATTTGCCAAAGGAATTTCCTTGTGTTTTCTCTTAACACACAATTCCCGCTCTTGACCTGAAGTACCTTAAGTGACTGTTTACAGAGATTAGTGTGAAGCAGAGAGGATTAAGCTCCGATTTCATCTTAAACCAACAAATACACAAGTACTTACACATAGCAAGCTGTCAGAATGTCAGTGACGATCAGGGAGTTTACCTTGTCTCGTAATTTTTTCGCTGTACACTTTTATTATTGTATTTTCATTAACAGGAAAGCTTTTTTCGTAACTGTCCATTCATATATTAGCACACAATGTCCGGATCAATCACAGCGTCAGCTAGAAATGAAGAAATAATCTTGACTTAGTAATCAATCATCAACTTTCAAGCTACGAGCTTCGTTAGATCATCGCTCTATTGTTTGGCTTACAAATTGGCAGAGATCTCGAAAAGGCTCAAGAGGCTTCGAAAATGGTTTTACTTTTCTTTCGTACACTATAATATGCATTCATAGACATAAATTACCGATAAACCTGTAGCATCAGGTTGGTAAAAATATATCACTCTTTGTTTTTTCATTAACCTCAACAAGTGGTTTGGGCGGAATTAAGAGATAGTCATTCTTGGGACATATGACTTGCTTCAACATTTTGAAGATTTCGTCTTCTTGCAGTGGATGATTTGAGTCCACTGCGCTCAGTCGTTCGCCCTTTCTATAGTCTGCTTCTTCGTTATCCTTCGTGTCAAATCTTCTTCAGTGGATCAGAGCGGCTGAGTTTTTTCCATTAATTTTCCTTCTCCCTTCTCCCAAATTCCAATCTTCAGTTCTCTCACATTCTTCATAACTGTCATCCTTTCGAAGCTATATTGTTTACCTTCCGAGTTTTATGACAGTTGAAAAAAAAGTTCTTGAGTAGTTCAATAAGTATGGGATAACTGCCATGTATATTATGGGATTTTTACAGATTCTTATGTGGGATTTTTCCAGTAAAGGCGCTGATGTTATTCGTCTTTATTTCACCTTGTACTTTACTACTTTGGCTTTTCCCGATCAATGCAGCACTTATTGGAAAGTCGCCGATTTGAATCGTTTGGATGGAGTTAGAAAAGCTTGCCAAGAGTTCTTTAAGTCAAAGTCGAAGGAGTAGTACTTCGACTAGATTCACAATTTGTTGGACCGATGACAGAAAGTCGTAGAAAAGGATGGCCTTCAATTTGAAGAAAAGTCATTATTGCTTTTGTTTGGAATTCTTGCTTAAATTTTAAGCTTTTGACTAAACACTTTTTCCAACCTAATTAACAGAGTTCTCTATCAATGTCTAGCAACTTATTAGGCATCATGAATGCCTATCATTTTCTACATGCACTCAAATTAGTTTTTAGTGGAGTGAATACACATCGCTCTCAATATATAATATTCTGAAAAACAATGAAGCATTATCAAATCGGTTACTAATGACTAGTATATTATGCAAACTAGTAAAACGAATTACCCTTGATAATTAAGTGTATTTCGCTAGAGACATGCAAACGTTATCACGTTCTTAGTTGACTGGAGAGCTTTTAGAATATGTAACACCTTTTATAGAGTAAATCCAACCATTACGCAAAGCTCCGCTTGCCTAGCTTTCCCTTTTAAGAGTGATATCTCTCTGAATCAAAAGAAACAAAGGAGGTACTGAATGACACAGGAGACAATGAAGTGAATGGCCAGCGCGAGCTTGACATGGTCTCGCCTCGTCATTTGTCTGATTGACGAGACCACTGACACGGGTATTCGGCCACACAAGATCTCCCCACTCGACCCAGAATAGGTTGGAACACCTGTGAAACATCGACGCTGTATTGCTGAAGCGATTCAAAAGACAACACCATCGATTACCTTTCTAGAAATTTATCACACCCTTTTTGACCTACTCCTAACGTAGCAATATCCGTGGCTTTGTAGATTCTATGCGCATCTGAAAATTCATACTACAATTAAAGTTACTACAGCAGCCAAAAAACTTGACACCTTTGAATTTAAGATTTATTTTAGTAGAAGAGGACGATCTATAGCCGTCATTGTGATGGAAATGCTGCACAAGTCAGCAGCAGCCTGTGGTGACGACTTTTCAAAAACTAAGCTCCAGAGATATGGCATGAGCAATCGATAATTTGTTCATATTCATATGCTAGACGAATATGCTATACAAGAATGACCGTGGCCAAAGTTTGGCCTCTTCGTCTCCTTCCGATTAGCACTTAATCGAGTAGGGTATTAAAAAACCCTCGTTCTGCAGGTGTAATTATTCTTAGCGGCATAGAGAGGAATCGAGTTGCACAGCCAGGCTCTTCCACTCGTGCACTATCTCCTTTTTTCTACTACATGCCAACCATTTGCTGGCATAAGTGCAACTGGAAAGAAATTCGTACTAGTCGAATTCACGCATCCCATCGGATTAGAGAGTTTCATGACTGATTATCAGCATTCCTTGGTAAAGTAAAGATCCTATCGCACCATTGGCAAACAACAAATAACGGCTTCACCTCAATTCATACATCAGATGTTGATTCTCCGAAAACTAGAGTACAAAGACTTGAGAACTCTTTAGACGGTAATGATGATTTCTCTGAGATGTGGTCTCGAGTTCAAAGCTACTTGGAGACCAAATATGCAAAAGAAGATATAAACGTAATCAGTTTTCCCAGGGTTTTTAACGGCAACAGATCAAAACCACGAAATATCATTGTGTTATTTTTGACAAAGCCTCCTTGATTATATACATTACAGATCGAAATATAAATCATCGCGAAAAGGCGAATACATGAGGTTCCATGGCCTTTATGAAGTGTTGTTTCATCATAGAAATTTATATGGTACCGGTGAAAAATTATAAAATCAAGTGGTTTCCAATTCAATCATCAAAGTTCACCATGAGTTAAGGATCTCAAAACTTGAGGGTGTGCGTGCAATGCACTCAATTTATGACGGTCACTGTATGTCGATGATCACTAGCGAATTTTGGAGACCACATCAATAGAAAAAGATGTGACATGGATCACTTCGCTAGAAGTGTTATGTCTACCATTTGTGATTGATTTTTGACTATTCAACGCCCACACAGAAATTATCTTGGAGAAATTTGAAGTTAACGTCTCAACTATTCAATCACTCAGAATCAAAAAAGCACCATGCAAAGTACTCACTGTCACAGACCTGTGAAAAATAATAGAAACTTCCCATAGTTACATCTTTGCGGTGAAAAAAGACCTTAAGGAGTACGAAAGATGAACATTACGACATGTCTTAGATAAGCATATAATAGGTTGGGGAAAAAGTTCTGAGAAAATGCTTGCAACTTTTTCGGGTATCGACCATTTTTTGTGTTTTTGGGCTTATTCGAAAGCCCGTCTTCTCCCGCGTTGCTCGGTATATAATTTATCTACTTATTCCAAGATGGAGTTAACAAGCGAGCAAAATTAGGCTGATGATGATGCACGAATGGCTGTTGGGTTCAAGTGCAACGGTGGCAAGTGAACGCATCAAAATGCATCAGCATCATCATCATCAACGAAGTAGATAAATTATACACCACTCAACGCGGGAGAAGACGTGCTTTCAAATGAGCCCAAAAACACAAAAAAATGGCCAACACCCAAATAAGTTATATGCATTTTCTCGGAACTTTTTCCCCAACCTATTATTAGGTTTTTCCATAAGTTTTGGCAACAGAGCGGTAGACATCAAATTTTTAGTCGGAAGTTGTCAAAGTTGCATAACAACACTACTGATAGTATGCCATCAGCCTGAACACGTTTCTGCATCTCTCAGGCAACAAATCAATTCCGCGCTCATAGAACTCGTCCTTCTTGGATTCAAAGGAAGTTGTAAATCCTCGTAACGAATGATTGATGTCTGGAAACTTCTTCTTGGTCAGGAGAAGCTCCAGCGATCGGAAGAGCTGAAAGTCAGACGGCGAAAAGTCAGGACTGTAGAGCGAACGATCCAGCGACTCCCAGCCCAAATCGGTGAGCTTCTTTGTTGAATTGACGACAAGCAGCTCTGCGTTGTCTTGAAAGAGGATGAGATTGTGGCAACCTCGACGTGACAAGGCCCGGTTGCAGCTGTCCAGGTGCTCTCAGTAACGCTTGGCGCTGATCGCCTCTCCGGCTGGTAGCAAATTCTAGCGAGTCGGCCCGGTCCAGTCCCAGAAGATGATGAGCATTATTTAATTATTTTTGGTTAACAAAATTGTCGTTTACTGGTCTGGTCCCAATACTTAAGAGAAGAGCAAATGATTTCGGCAACACAGATTTTTGTTCATTCCTTCTCTGTTTTATAATATTGGCGGGAGAAAGCTATCAAAGTGGAGTGTGACTACAAAAGGATAACATCTTAAAAAACATCGTTTTGGCCTCATCGCACCATCGTGGAGCCGCTGCACTGGCTCCAGCGATGTTTTTCGTATTTTTGTTCGTATGCACGAGCTGATAACGGGAACCGACCCGCATGCTTTTGCAAACAGTAGACTGCCGAGCCGACCTAGATAGGCGCCCGCAAAGCAGCTTTTTTGATTCGACATTGCTAAAACCACAATAGACGCCTCAGTGATTTCGACTGCCACCGTAGACGCCAAAGAGCAGCTCACAACATAATCGATCATCATGAATTTTAGGTTTAACGTTATATAACCCTTAAGACATGCCACACTGGAAATTCAGTTGCGAACAAGGGAACCAAAGATCGTGAGAATTATGTTGAGAACAACCGAGCCTCACTATAAATAAGTATCACCGCAAAAGTCATCGAGTTATTGCTTTGAGCAAACGCGAATTCACATTTTGACTTCGTTTCTAGCTTTTCTGGATATTCTCCAGCCTTGCAACTTGAAAAAGAGTTCCGAGAAAATTGGTAGAACTGGTAAAATGTGTAAGTGTGCGTGTGCGTGTGTGTGACTTCGTCTACACTTCAACGCGCAGTGAAATATACGATAAGGATGGTTCTAGAATCACTAAGAGTGGGAAGTACAGAGAGAAAAAAAGTCTTGGAAGGACAAATAAAAGGAGTCGCGTAGAAGACGGATAAATCAGCATCGAGCAACCAACAATCGCTCATTTTACAGATAAGTCAAAATTATTGGATTCGTAACTGATCTGGATTCTCTTATTTATAAAACAAGAAAGTTTTTAAATTAAACTCCATGCAATTAATGAGAGCCTATAGAGTAATGAGATTCTAATGTTAGATTAAAAAATAGTGGTCATTCGAATTTCTTTATGAAGGAATTATTGCTCTCGCTTATACGCTACGAATAAACCTTTGTTCATAGCTGCACGAAGTTATGATAAAACAAATTTGCGCAGTTTGTAATCACTTAGTGTCAGTCAATCCTAATCGCATTATTGACTCCTAAAATATCTTTGCAACATTAATCAAACCATAAAGGATTTTTTTGAGGCACATTTCTTATCAAATACCATCATTCCAATCCACTGCAAGAAAACTCCTGTTCGGTTATCAGGTGAAATACAGGGTAAAATAACGTGTGGATATAAAAAACCGAGAATGAAATCAGCTCAATATTCAAATGTCTCAGAAGTTAGTACTTCCATATCTAGATAACCAACGCCAACAACAAAAATCTACAATAAAAGCCCAGCTCGCAAACACCGACTCGTCAGATTGATCACACGAATGGCTAATGCAGTTGTGAAGGCAAATCCACTTGACCACTTCGCCACAGACAGTCGCTGTCATTTATACATCGGAGATGTGATGCGGCCTTCTAAGTGAAACCTTTTGGAAAAGTTGACATATTCTAGCTAAACATCATAATCTCACTTTTAGAGTTATTTTGCATCGCTCGTCATCACAGCTACTGTACAGATATCATCTCTTGCACGCGACTTGTTCCCCCACCATTCACCATCCCAGAGGTCTTTGAATAATCGTGGTCCTCGAGGGTTTGAATAACCACGTTATATTTGTCAATTCAATCCATTTCAAAATGAAAAAATTGGGAGAATGAGGAATGGCACTTTCTCTCAATGTAGTTTCCAATCACATAATATTAGATTGGCAAGAAATTCTCCGGACTTTTCCGTTTTTGCTTATTATTTTTATATGGATTTTATTGCTAATGTCGTTTCTAGCAGCTTCTTGCGGCTGTTTTGCCACAGAACACTTATACATTTGTTCTAGGTGGAGTTGTCTCGAGAGCAAAAACGATTGTTGATAATACACGAGTATCGTTTGAGTTTGAGTGGTGCGGAGACCTTCCGCCGAATTAGCGAGGCCTGGAGTGACGGCAGAGTTCGGGAAAACTGCAGTTTCTGATTGTCTCAGTAAATTTAGGGGTGGAAATGGAGATTTGACGCAAAAGCAAACAGTTGGCTGCCCACAAGAAGTTGACCAGAGATCTATTTTGAATGTTGACATGTTGGACGACGATTTTCAAAGATTCCGAGTTTTATTGCCGTGGAATTACAATATTGTAGAAAAAGTGGAAGAAAGTGACCGAAGTTGAAGGGAAAATACTTTGAATGATTGTTTGCTGGTCTTTGTTGAAAAACGGGATAAATTTACACAAAAACGAAAAAGTCTGAAAAGTCTTTGTCAACCTAATAAATCAGTGAAGCTCTGAGAAGTGGTTGTGATGCAGTTCATTCACATAATTGAGTAGCCTCTTGGAGTCAGTGTTTAGAACGAATCTATATTCATTGCAAACTCAACAAAAGTACTGCTCAATCGGAAACGGTGAAACGCGAATCCCGTTTAGCAATCAAAGATATCACATAATATTATTAGAAATATCCCGTGCTTTGGGGAGTCTATGAATATTATATAATGCAGATGTGTAGACGAATTAAAGTGGAACTGATATACATCACAATCATCTTTTTTCCTTGCTGTCCACCAATAAAAGAATAAACCATTTTTAGCAAATTGTCCCCGAACGACATCATGAGACTGACATTTTTCTCTAGAAGAAGCCAAAGAATCTTAAACAGTGATGACTAACTGTGGAACGACGTTATCATTTTCCATTTCAATCGAATCTTTACTAATAGTTGCGTTATCCTGAATTTTTCTCGTATGACTCATTTTATGTCAATAGTGACATTGCAATACGAAAGTGCATACCACTACTTATCTACTGACATGGCTTATTAAATCATTCGCTTTTATCTAAGGATGATGCAAACGTCATTCTGAAGCGTCAGTTTCAGAGCGTTCACTTTTGCACTCTGAACTTTGCACTCGCGGCAATGAAAAAAGGATTTTTTCCTAGAATTTGCACTCTCCTTGTCTAAGACGGTCTCACAAGATCAAAGAGTCTAGACGTCAACATCTACGGAACCGTCCTGGATGAGCTTTAACTACGAGTACATAGAAGACAGATACGAGACTCACAACATGACTAAATGCAATAAAGTTCGTTTAGCAACATTTATGATGAGGTAAAATTGGAGCTAACTGAAGCTTCAAATGTATCTTTGATATTTCTGCTCTACTCAGATACAACATTCTACTGCTGAGATTTATTCTCGAATTCATTAACACAATTTAAATACTTCTTCATAAATTTTGGATACAGTCTCCATAGATCGCTTACCTATTATGATGATGACGCCGTTTTCAAAATTGGTTTCTTTTATTTCTAATGAATTTCATGGCTTAATTACCTAACGTTCCGTACCGTCACTAAAGCGCTCGTTCACGATTGAACAGTCCTCTAAATAAGTTTATTAATTGGCCCGTTTACCTGATTCAAGATTTGTCCTTTTCCTTCTAACCTTGCTAGACCTAAACAATGGTACGATAATATCGAGAAACCAGTGAGCGCCACATTTTTGAAGGTCTTATCAGAAACATAGAGTAAAATGGGTAACTTGCGGGCTGCAGTCGACGACAAGTTAGGTGTTAGCTGCTTGAGTTTTGAGATTCTTTGGAAATCACCCAAGAAAATTTCTTACATCTTGCAAACATAGCATATTCCATTAGACTTCGATTCAGAAAACCCACTAAACAGTGTCCAAATGTAAGTGCTTACTGGAGATTCTTCATGTGATAGGAATACGACGACTCAAAAGGCTGCCCTTGTAAAAGACATTAAGTATAATCCTCTAGCTTCAAATTACGTCTTCGCATGGACCTAAAAAAAGAGCAATAAGCCATCACGCTGTTATTCAGTTTCAAGTATTTGTTTTTTCGCTTTTTTGTCAGTGTTGTAATGTTATACACGTCCACACGATCGGGGTCGCCCTCGGTGAGGGTGAAATGCGGGTTTAATATCAGCCTGAGGTTCAGGATATGCATATCACCCCACTTCATTGTTCTTAATCTATCATAAAAGAATATGCAGAAAAAGAAACGAGAATAGTCACGAAAATATCGCAAAGAAATAAAAGGGAAAGTGACATCGAAAGCATATGAATTCATGAAAATGGACAGGCAACTAATGAACTTTTGCGAGCAGAGAGCTTTCATTAGTTCATCCGTCTTTTTGAAGAATATTGACCATTTTTAACGAAGTTTGATAAAACTCAGCTCCAAAAACAAGCTCTATATAACATCATTTTTGCGTACGATAAGCTTTATAAGCGATGAACATGAGCAATCTTCCTAGTTCTAATGAAAATATCATAATCGTCCTCTTAATCTAATCTCGCTTATTAATACGTTTCAAAACGTCGAGTTTTTCGTTCGATTTGAGTGTTTATATTTGATAAATAATGCCGTTCATGCTTTTTGTCGAATTCTAGTAAAGTGGGGCCCATTGCGCTTCTCAAATAGTTGTTCTATTGCTCGATTTCCAAAGAAAAAAAATTATGTCACGAAAGAAGCAGCTTTTAAAGGGCGAAATTTGCAGGACTGTTCAATCGTGCATGAACACTATAGCGTCCATGACGTCCGAAACGTTTTCATGCTTGATGCAGGTAAAAGGAAGAGATCAATTGAATCATACAGGACTGTGAAAAACAGTGCATCTTATAGCGTCATGCAAAGTGAACTCTTTGTACTATCTTATCGGGACAGCAAGATCGTCATTATTTCGTCACCATGACGACCTTCCATTGTCTTCGTTAATGCCTACTGCCAAAATAGCACTTTTGCACTTCATTTAAAAAGTGATTTTTACTACATCGGCAATTTACGGTATGAGATGCAACCACAAGAGAGCTGAGATATGAGAAAAATTTGGATCCATACGTAGCTTCCAATCCGCGATCGGTGGTCTCGATGATACATCAAAAACTAGTGAGCTCCTGGAAAAAGTGGATGCGTATTTACAGCCACCATGGATTCCAGCTTTTGCTCGCATCTTAACACTCGTGATACCATATTTCACAATATTGAACTCTAGGCTTTATGGTTTTTATTTATATCACATAACATCACATTTGTAGAGCTCTACATTCCTTTCATTCCGTTCGTTGCCTTGTATCGCTCATTTATCCACAAAAATCTTCAGACTTGATTGTAGCTTCGCAACCACATATAAACTTTATACTCTTCATGAAGGAATTCTAGCTAAATTGAATCTGTCTGAAATACTAAAAAATGACTAGTAGAGTGTTACAAGGTCTTTACCACGGAAGCAGTCGGTAACCCTTATCGCAAGAAGGAGTAATGTGAGCATTTCCATGGCAAGGAAATCGACATCAACCATCAATCCTTGAAGCTGCTATCTCCTTGAGGGTTAGGGGACCTGGTTGACTCGGAGCGGAATGGATGCAGCATCAAACTTGAGTTTTTGCATTATTGCGCGGAATATCTAAACGTTGCACATTCGATGCCCCTAAATTTTGAGACACATTTCAATTCTACTCAAGGTTATGCATTGACGATACTCATGATTTGAATGCGTTGATTATCTTTGCCGAACTTTTGGGTTACTCTTATCATTTTCAAATAGGAATTAACCTATAGCGAACGGTGCATACACTATAGCGTACGTGAATCATCTAGAAGTCCTTTAAATGTCCAAATAAGACCAACCTTTTCCTGGCCTTAATTTATTTTCCCGTTCTTTTCTCTTTGAATACTGAGCAGTATAACACTTGTTCTCGTCTAAAACACCTAATGGAAGCCAACTTTTTGAGTCCCATAGGAAATATGCACCGAAACGGGTGCGCATAGATAACGCACTCCAATCAAACGCTTCCTAAAGGCGTACATTATGAATTATACGAAAAACTTCAAGTTAGAACCACAACTTCTCATAGAATCAACAAGATTGTAATGCTTAGGTGACTTCATAAACGAAATGAATCACACTCGTACTCTTCCACATATTTCCCGAGAGACTGTTATTAAGCAAATTCAACACAATAATTGACCCTTAGGGGACCGAGTGCGTTATTTATAACGCACTGCTAATTATAAGCCTTTTCTACCGAACAGAGTTGTGTCATTAAACTTTCGTATTCATTCAACAGCTTGAAAAACGATGATTTTGATACCGCGCTTGATTTTCGAAATTTCTCTTTCATGGACTGTACCACTGAAAAATTATGTTTTACTTTTGGTGCGTTGCGTTCGGCGATTGTGATAATGCTCCCGAAAGGATTGTATACCCAACAACACCCAGAGACGAAATACCTACATTGAAATGGACGAATTTATTTATAGTTACAAAACGAATAAATAAATTCGTCACTTCTGCCCTTCGTTGGCGCCGCCTGTCCCAGGTTTTTGTGGACATCTGTTATCAGGTGCTTCCGGTGCATATCAGTGTTTATAACGGGCACGAACTAGATATAATTTCTGACATTCGTTCAGTGTTCAAAATGAAATCAGAAGCAGCATGTCATCTACCGTTTCCCACCATACCGGATCCTTTTGGAGTAATAGGTATGTCAAAATCCTTACCCAATGTCAATGAAATCACAGTGATATTTGATGTGACTTCATCATATCATTTGCTAGGAGTACCACAGATGATGACGAGTAACACATTTCTGAATCCGTATTTGTTCTCTATTCTGCCAACGTTCCCGGACCCAGTGATCTTCGCACATCCTCTTCCTATTCCACAATCTTCTCTTTCGTGAGTTTTGATGATCATAAACGTCTTGAGATCTTAAATTTGAAACCAAAAACCGACTTTCTTTAAGCAATTTATGCTTCGCGAGACTTTTCAAATTCCAATTAAATACCGCAACTACCGTATAACTGAGTCTCATAGCCAATTTTACTAGTAAATAGAAAGACAGCTTTCAGTGCCGAAACTATGAACTTGGATTTCTCACAAAAGCTGAAAAACTCGGCAGAATATCCGTCACGATCGCAGGAAAGCTCACATTCAACCGAGCCTGAAGGATCCTCACCACTCAACTCACAACCACAGGTGAATTTTACTTACTTTAGACAATCAGCGATTGTAATACGTTCCTCATTTCATCTATATTCACATTTTTAGTCAAATTCAGAGAAATGAAGATATCGATAAGCTTTATCAAAGTTCAGATCTGTACAAAATTCACCCACTATCGTATCGTAATATAACATGGTACTGACATGATAATTCTCTCAAAATCTGTGTCCAGAACTACATAAAAAATTTGAACCAACAGATCAAATCCGTTTTCACGAAAATTTCTCTCAGCTTGTGCGTACTCCAAATTAAAAATAGGATGAATATTGAGGTTTTCACGTACTGCGAAAGCTGATTAGAACCTGCCGCTTCCAGAATACCACGTAGGAATGCGTTTCTAAAACAGAAGTTCTACCTATGTTCTTATCAAAATTACATCGCCTTTCCTATGCCAACGTCTCTAGCTTTGACGATTAAGCAAGTTCTTACCGAGGAGAAACTGTTGCACTGTAGCGTCAAGAAGAGGACGACCACAACAAGACATCAATGATGACGATGATCCGAACAGCCAAAAACGACGCCATCGACGACTCTACGCTCGACAATACAGGTAAATCCGTAACTCTTCACAGCTTTATTCATTGCTCAAGAATTTTGTAGAACATTTTTAAGCACTCAGGACGAACTCCGCTCAACAGTCTATCATTCTAGAGCCCGAATGCGCAACAAAGTCGACGAAGTTAAAGTGCTAAGGGCACAACTGGACGAGATGCAAAGAAAAATTGAAAAGTTGGAGATGACTTTAGAAAGTGAGCGACGAGAGCACCAGCACAATACTCTTCTCTTGAATTCAATGATCCATTCAAAGCTGATTTCTTGAATTCTTATCCATTGACATTCCGGGATGAATTGCTCGATGCACTTCTCTTCACTTCGCATTTTATTGGCTCTATACTAATATATATGTACGTTCAAGAATTTTATAGATAAACGTTGAAACATAGAAGTGATCATGCGTTGATACGCCGATATTGAGAATTTGAACCTTGATATTCCCGATATCGGGACATCGAAAACGTCAATTTTCAACAACTGTAGGTATATATAGCACAAGGAATGGCTGGAAGATCTGACAAGAAAACATTCCTTAACGTTTTGAAATGGTAGAACATTGTATTCAATAACAAATGAAGGAACACAGAATGAGTGAAGTCAAATTTCCAGGACATTCACAAGCTTGAATGAAAAAACGGCTGACAGCAACTGAGCTGTTGGTTTTCTTTGATAAATTTGGTTCATGCACCCTCAAAAGCAGATGTATGTAACTAGCTAAAGAAAAAAGCGGAAAATCATTGCCTCTGTTAGGGTGCAGGAAGAAAACAACGAACGAAAGCTTGAAAAAAAAAGAGGATACAAAAAAAAACAGAGCCAGGCACCACCTTAATGCCGTGACCTTTTTACATCATCGCGATCACTATCTCGATCACCTCCCCTTTTGTTCTTCACCTGTTGGAAGAGATCACCCAAACCGAATACATCTTGCTCGCGTTCGAACTGAAACAAAAAAGTCTCTATCAAACACAAATCTTACAAATATTCCTCCAAATTTATAGTGTTTCGGTGCACTATACGATTATAGATTATGATAAATTGGCTACTACTGCTCTCCAGAGCCCTGAAGTCAACCTAGCTGGATTATTATTTACGTTCTCACCACACCAGGCAGTCGCCAAATTCTTATGGCTCACTGGCTCAGAAGAAGATTTACTACCTTGCGATTAGGTGATACCACGACTGAGGTGATTCCTAAGACGCAAATAAATGCACCACGACCTATCTCTTCATCGGAATAACAAATTTCGAAAAAATCCTTCGCAAGATTACTGTGTTATCAATTGCCGCAGCTAGACCACAAGTGACGCTTATCAGCGCTGAATATAAAGAACAACTGCATCGAGCAAAACACTAACGAGACTCATTTCAAACAAACGGTTAGCAAATACTCATTCGAAAATTTCTAGAGCGGACACTGGAGAATTATCACACTGAAAGTAATAAACAGATTCACGTAAAAGATAATTTGTAAACGAACCTGCACTGGTCCGGCTCCACGAGAACTTCCCTCCGCTCCAGAGAAACCTTTATCCGGAACAAAGCGTTGTGTGTTGATGATTTTATCGAGATCGTCACCATACACATCCTTATCGATATTTTTACCTAATATAAGCCAACAGATAGCAAAATATAAGAATTAATTTGCTTGAGTCATGAAAATTAAGCAGTATTGAATAAAACAATAAATATTATTGTATCGTTTCCTATGAGATAGGACGTCGCGCATCAAAAACGATACCGTAAAAGAAAAAGGGCAAAGGATAAAGCTATCGGCGTTGATAAATCCTCCTTGAAGAATCGGTCATGCAATCGTCGCCAACTTCATTTCGTAAAAATCTAGGGTTCGTTTGAAATGACTGGATACATATCTAGCCTCTGCAATGACTCGCAGCAGCCTACCGATCTATCAAGCCAGTGTTCCTATCCTCCCAAACATGCCTGTCACCAATTCGCCGACGCCGGAGAGATAGAAGGCTTGGTGAGCCGTGCGCACGATCGAACCATCAATCACGTGTGCGCCGCATGGCACTTCTAACATTGGGGCGCACGCGTTCAAAACCGTAGTAGTAAACAGAATTACGTGAAATTGAGTCCATTAAAATCAACAAAAACATTCCACATAACGCTATGAAATTTCAACTCACTTGGCCTATAGATATGTTGCTGGACATTGTCACCACCTCGCCAAGCCTTGTCGTATGGGTTGTACGTCTCATCGTCCATAGCACCACTGTCCAGACCCTGTAGAGAGAGAGAGATTTCACTGGCAGAATCAAAGTTGTAGCTATTAGTAGAACCTTGTTCTGATCGAATAATCTCTGATCGAACTGAGTTTCGCTTGATCGAACTTTTGCATCGGGTAAGCCAAGAACGATCTTCTCCGAAATATCACGATCACGATCTCTGAAAAACAGAGGATACATAACATTCGTTAGACCCAGAGTTCATCATAAACACAAACCTCATAAGCCTGTCCACCTTATCTGGCCTATTACGAGCAATGTTTCGTTCCTTACGGATATCATCCAAGCGATCACGCCTACAAAAGATGAAGTATCAAAATGAGGCCGAAAAACTTAAGAAAATTGGTATTTGAAAGGAAAAAACTTCCATAAAAACACGTCAGCGCAACATTTTAACCCAAACCACTTCACCCCTACGAACCTCCCTATGTGAGGAGCTCCTACCCAACTAATAGAGAGAGTGACCAACATCCTCATGATCGCAGACATCGAGTTAAACACTGACTAGAAAGGACCTTGTGTTTCGCTGAGACGTGGTTTGACCCAAAGTATGGCCTCTCCATTTCCTTCGAGGTCATTCGACTTTTTCAGATCTTATTTTACACAAGCTGTTATCACATTTACCGTGCAGATCCTTACAGTTCTTCTAGCTCGAATCGTTTCCTCGGAACTCATACTTCGCAAAGTCTCCGAACATATCGCGTGGTGTTTCGACTGCTGCTTCAGGATTTCGTCTTTCTTGTAAAAGTCACAAAACACTCATGGGCCAGATCCATGCAGTCCTTCGAAGAGTGTTGAGCAGAGGAGAAAACAGCACATTACTTCCTCATAACGTGCACCACTAACCACTCGTCCACCGTCCCCATTCAATTCATTAACACGCTAGACTTACGTAGATCCTCGCTTACACAGATGTACTCTACAAGTGAATTCGGCAAAAAGCCTGCGGACAAGAAACTGAGAAGTTTATGAGACCTTGTTGGAAGTCCCTTGCAGAGAATAAGCTCCTTGCTTACTCTCTGAGAATATAATTTTGCCGAATACTTCTGACCATATCTGTTCCCCATGCCAACAGTTCAGCAAGCTGCCTGTAGAGAATATGACAAATATGAAAGAGAATCCTTCGTGGATCATAAAGAATCAGTCAATTTTTTCGACGTCTTGGAATAATAAGAATTAAGGCATTTCAACTAATCAAATCAATCATACAGAAGATCCTTTTGAAAGCGCCGTAGCGCAGTTGCCAGTGAAACGGTGCATCAGGAAGCAAACATTTTAACCAAGACTATGGTTTGACTCTCGTCTCCAGCACTCTCTAACAGCCAATCAAGTGAACGCCTAGGAACGCGTTAGCTCGGCTAAGTGCGAGATTGCAAGGAGAATCGTTTCGTCTGGCATCCTATGACATTAATAAGGAAGACGAAGCCCTCAAGCAGCAGTCGGAGCATCAAGCAAATATTCGAAGATCATCGTAGAGGATGAATGCCAGGAAAAGAAGTGAATGTAAGAGGTGCTGGGACCCGTACAAAAAATTGTGATGCCAAGTTGTCTAGAATTAATGGTCCCCTTTACGATTTGAGTTGTGGTCGCATCATGTTGAAGAAAATATGGCTCTGCCCTCTACACAAGCGACTATCCAGTGTCTCAAACAGACACAAGTAAAACAGTACCAGCACTCAATACTATCCTTTGAGTACTTACGTCTGCTTGAAACAGTGAACTGTCGATTGAACATCGAACAGAACGTTAAGGAAAGGATAACATATCTTCTTAAGCGTTCCATGGGGTCTGTTATGGCACTTATATAATACGACATGTGTTTCAGCATTACAGCCTCACCAGCAGCACGTGCGTAATCGGTACAACCAATACTTTGCGGGATATAATCTCCTACATATAAAAGAAATTTATACCGACTAACAAATCACTACATGTCAGGTGACAGATTCCCTTGAGACGCAGTGCCTAACAGTCGAGCGCTCATGGCTGGCAAAATGAATCATATCTTTACATGACTGTAAATGTAATAATTGATTGACATGTGAAGACGTGATTCATTTTACCACTCATTAGCGCTTGATTGGTCAATGCAGTGACGCAGGATTTACTCACATGACATGGGAATCGGAAATAACTCGCCGTCGGTTCCTCTATATGTATGGGGCATATGTCTAGCAAGGAAAGTGGCTGAACCGAAACGCACCGTGACTACTGATGAGGCTGTAATGCCGAGACACGTGTTTAGCACTGTACAAGTGCCATATCAGACCTCATAAAGCTCAGGATATGTTATCAGATTATACATAGCTTTGAGCGAAGGTCTATAAAAACAATCTGATGCAAAAGCTATGCACGACGCTTTAAACAAATCGCCACGAGACCGCTTTTTCATCTGTATACAAAAAAATAGCGAGATAATGAAGACAAACACATCGGATCTTGCGATGGTGTCGCATAAGACCAATGATGAAGTCCGCAAGGTCGGTCAAACTTAAGAAACTAGGATATTGGTTAGCCACGCCTGCATACGGAAGCATAGATTCATGCCAATAAAGAACTCAGACCTGCCCTGAAATCGCGTTAAAAACCATATTCATCTTAGATAAATACCCTCATCCTAGCAACTGATCAGGAAATGGTCTCGATGGTGCAAAGGGATTACGACCCCGCCCCCCTCAAAAAAAAGGGTTAGACACGAGTTTAACTTCAGCCTAAGATTCAAAATAAATTCAATACATCTCGTAATTATTATCTGAGTCAACATGTCATGTGGTCTACTAATGGGCTCTTGTACAGCCAGATACACGTGTTTCGACCTTACAGTCTCGTCAGTCAGGCAGAACCCTTCGGGTTTAGCCATAAATGCATACACATTTCGGATCAGAAAATAGTAAGAACATATACAATACCTAATTTCCTCTCGAGCTTTCACCGCCTCATCCTCGTCTTCACCTTTTTTCTTTATACCAGCACGTTCCTGAAATTATTTGTAATTCACCACGGTCAACTAAATAATAGAGGTCCATCTGTTTTATGGAACACTGTTCTTAGAATTATTTGAGGATAGGAAAACGTCAAAGTAATAATGAGATATGCCACCCTTTATCAATGTTTCTAGTCCAAAAATCATATCATTTACTCACTATCTCCCAAAAATTGGAGCAAACCTGTCGCGCTTTGGCGGCCATCTCTCGCATACGAGCTTCTTGTTCGAGTTTCTTATGCTGTGCTACTCTCTTTTCCAGCTGAGCCCTGGCTTCCACTGACTCTCTTGCCTTTCTATCGGCGATGTACAGTGCCTCGGAGAGTTTAGCAAAACCTTCATTGATATGAGTCTGAAAAAAAGATGCTATAAAAAAGAAAAGAATGGTCCTCTAATCAAGGCGAGCTGCTAGCACCTGCTGTAATCCTCGCCCATCGGCGGCTAATCGTTTATCAAGAGAAACCGTGAAACCTGAACAAAAAATAAATAAATTACAAAAAAAACCCCAGATCTTCCTAAGCATTCTAAGAATGAGCCGATTGATTGCGACTCTAACCTTTAGGATTCTTCCAATTAGAGATGCATGGTGGTATCTTCCAGTCATTTTGATCCTTGGTGGTCACCTAGAAATCGATAGCCATAAGAACAAAACGCAGTGCCCTATCAACAGAAAATCAATACGCATACTTTTCTCGGTGGACTATGCATTACTGGAGCAGGAGGTGACGGAGGGGCCCGTGGAATTTTTTGGTTGATCCTGAAATCGATAGCAATTTTGAGGTTGAGGGAAGGGATGCAAAGAATGAAATTCGCTGCGTTTTCGATCTAGAACTGCCGGAAGTAAGCTGTAAAAACAGCACCTGAATTTCGGTGGCTCCATAGGATCTTTCTGCTCTTCAACCATTCGAATAATCCGTTGTTGCGAGCCTAAATTAAGGGAAAAAATCCAATAAGACAAGCTGAAGCCAAAGCAAGAGCGTACCCCCAGCATGCATTGCACTTTGTTGACTGGGAGTATACCGGATGTATTGCACGGGTGCCTGCTTTTCTGCATGGCGAACAGGAAGAGCCGACGCCACCTTAACAAAACATTAAAAGGATAAAAAAAGATAAAGCTCTTGGTGCTGACCATAACCCTGGAGAACTGCGCCATGCATACGACTTCATCAAGCATCTTTAGAGGTGATCAAATGCATATCTCGTCACTACAGCAACCTGCACTAGCCTACCAATGTACCAGATCAGCGTTGTCTATCCCCTCAGAACAGTCTGGAACCAATACACCAAACCTGGAAGGATGGATGGTTTAAGGGCTTGATGTGCCATGGAGCGAGGTCAAACTCTTGACCACATCTGCAACGCACAGCACCTCAAAACTCTGCACCACATGCGCTCTTAAGAGAAAGAATATGGTGCAAACATTTTTATCTGTCGTTACGACACTCATAATAATCGAACCAGTAGCTCTCTAAATTAGCAAAAGCGAGGTTATTAGAAATAATATTTGTTGACCATTAAACCCTTACGGGACCGTGGACCCATGTCTCCTGCTCTCTAGCCTTCAACGTGCTGCGTCTAACAATGACAGATGCCTTTAAACGCCACTGCTAGACGCGAAACGTCGAAGGTTAGGGACGCATAAGCAGTAGGTCCACAGTCCTGTGATGGTTAATACAACTACAACTCAGTAAAGTAAATAAGAAAGTCTAACGTGTCGCATGGCAGAGCCTTGTCTTCTAAATAGTTATTGGAGACAAACTCCTACACTATTCGATCGAATAGACTGCGAATCGACTTGACCTTTCCCAGCTCTGAAGAAAGCGATACCGCCGCAACGTGAGTCATTTGTCTAACTTTATTGAATTGTATTATGTTGAATGGTATCTAATAAATCTTTCTATTAACAGCATCGCTCTTGCTAATCAAAAGAAGACTGACTATTACGAAAGCTATAGAAGAAAGATATGATGCTCAGCGAAACCCTAGAGCGAGCAGGACCCACTGGGCTACTCTTGCACGCGATAGGGAAAAATGGAAGTGTTGCTGGCACCCGCCCGAGTCACTCGACGATCAACGGGACGGCAGGTGATGTCGAGAGCGCGTGCGGCTGAACGGTCACACATCTCTGCGACACAGAAGTGGCGGCTGAAACGATAATAGATGCTTCTATCACGAGCTCAAGGCAAACCAAGCCTTCCATGTTTCCGATGTCTGTAGAATGGAACTAGACTTGTCTAGAAGGATAGCAGCACTGACTTGACACATCGGTAGGCTACCGCAAATCATTGAAAAGGACAGTTATGCCCTCAATCACCTCGAACAAAGCTAAAAATTGGAGATAAATGGATGGCGCGTCTCTCAGGGACTGATCAACACCAGGAACTTTGTCGCTACTATGTCGAGGTTTACGGATGATCAGTCCTGGTAAAGATCGACCCTATCACCATCAGTCAATCAATTCTAATCACCAAGCTGCTCTTCGTTTTGACCAAGGACCTAGATCTGTACAAACCTTGCTCTCAGTGATCTTCTCCAAGGCTAAGCGTGTCTTTTCCGTTTGCTCAGCTATGGTCTCTTCATCGGGACGCTGAATATCATCGTCATCTTCATCCCAAACCTTTGCGCGCATATCGGACAACTTCGAGTAAACGATCTGAAAACTCAACCAATAGTTCACACAGATATTCGTCCTTCTGTGGGAAATAATATCTAATAGAGGAAACGACACACTTTGTCCTTACTATGACCGATCCGCGCAATGGCATCATGCCGTAGCTTGCCGTCGGCATCATACTGCAAAGAAATCTGACCCTCACTCTTCCCTTTTCGCTCTCCTAATCCCATTCCAAGAGGAAAACTGTGCCATATGTATCTCTGGAAATGCTCCACCATCGCCGAAATCCTAAAGAAAAGTAGCAAAATTACTGGAAAATACTTGGTTATCGGTGATTACCTACCAGAAAATGACTACGAAAAGGTCTTACGTCAGCGTTACGTGGTTTGAATCCTTGACGTCGACCATAAGGCGGTGGTTCCTTGACCACAATAGCCGTGGCCAACGCATCTTCTCTCCCACGGAAGAAAGGATCTCGGCGGAACCTGCCATGTGTGAATTTCAAAGCTACTGTTACGGAGAAAATAAAACTGAAGGTACAGAAAACTAACTTGTGAATATTCGTCTGTTATTGAAGACGGAGGCGGAAGAAGCCTGTAAACTACTTGGCTTAGCAATAAGTTGAGGAACATTTTTAGGAGTTCCATTTTCTGACATCTTTGTGCCGTTTCGTTTTTTGTTGACGATTATGCATGTATTTATCTACTTCATTTATTCTAGCATAAAATGCCTACTGAACAGTATGATTTGCGTGTGCTGATCCGCCATTGTTCGAGAAAAGGCTTAATGATTCTCAAAGCCGTGGATAAGAATAATGAGGGTAAAGCTGCTGGTACGGCGACGGCACTTTTCCCTTTGTTCCCTTGGGTAGGACAGATGTTCAAGCGTATCCCTACGCTAGGCAAGTTTTCATAAAGAGTGTTAGTAATCAATCGAAAGCTTGAATCACAAGTTAGCATCGTGTGTGGCCGGTTTTTTTAAAATAGCCTTTTATAACGCTGAAAAATTCAAAATAAAATTATCTTCCACATGCGTAAATTTCTCGCAGTACAGAGTTTCTTTTAGACTGGTGGTAGTCGCTCGATAGCGTAAAATTTATCGAATCCAACGCTGTATTTATATCTTGAAAAGACCGTTCCACTGCAACACAACAGGGAAAGTAAGATGGCTCACATGCGCGAGCAAGTGTTCCTTGGCCAGTGCTATTCGTGCTTCCAGCGAAGTAACAGAAGTAACAAACTGCGTGGCCGATGTGGAACATAATTTTATTTTGACTACGTAGGGTTATATATGGGCCTTTTCAAAAAACCGCCTACGTACAGCACTAGCTTGAGATTTAAGCTTTCGAATGATTGCTATCACACTTCATGAAGACTTCGTTTTCAGCGTCGAGGACAGGCTTGAAAACCTGTGCTACCAAACGGAAATGAACCCCATTTTTGGTCTCGAGGACATGCCTAGTTCTAGTCGGCCATTTGTTTCGGGTTGAAGTGAGTTGTAAGCACCTTTGGATACTTAGTCTTCATCGAGCATTCGTGATTTGGCTGAAGAGCTTAGTGCTTCATAGGGAACCGTTGTGAACGAGTTGCACCAATTTGACTTTGGGCATAAGAAATTTCGCCGGAAACTCGTGAACAGTGATGGCCTATCCTTTTAAGAATAGGTACTGCTGTCAATCTGAGCACAAAAAGTTTTTACTCAACCTAGTAATGTATATCGGATCCTGCATTTAGATATAGCACGATGGGGAGAAAAGATATGGCTCTTGGCGTTGATCAAATCCTGAGGGATGCGCCATGCATTCGTCTTCATCTAGAAGCTCTTGAAGTGGCTGAACGCATATCAGACCTCTACAACAACCCATGGTGGTCTACCGATGGATCAATCGTGCTGCCATCTTCCTCGACAAGTCTGGCATCAATTCACCGACCCCGAGTGATGGAAGGCTTGGTGAGCCTTGAGCGCGAGATCAAACTCTGGACCATCAGTCGTTCGAACCACGTGTCTGTCGCACAGCACCCTTAACCACTGCGCCTCACGAACTCAGCAAGATCTATACAGTTGTTTATACTTTCACAAGACTTATATCATCACTCATTGATGATCCCAGCACTTCATCTATTCGATTCGTTTCCTCGAGTTTATACTCCACAGAGGTCTCCAAGCAGTTCACGTGTTGCCTTGGCTGCTCCTCGACGATTTCGTCTCCTTCACTTATGTCGTAAAATGCTGGTTGAGATGATTCCGCTTGCAATCTTAGACAAAGCCTAGCCATCGTTCCCGATCTTGCTTTCTGATACGCTCCATCGCTAGTCACTGTGCTAGCCCGTCCCGTAAGCTTCTGGTATAGGTATTCCAAATACTGAGTCATAAAGCACTTCCCAACCCATAACTGCCATTCTGACATCAGTCCGGCGGTCCGGTAGTGTGATCCGGAGCGCGTGGGTAAGCACTGCAGCCCATTACCGTCACAGGGTGGTGATGTCCTCCACACTGATCCTCACGAAGGACAAACTCCTCTACGGTCAGGCATGCCAGACAAGCAAACCTGAGCGGAATATAAGGGAAGCAATACCATCGTCATCCTACTCTATTTAGGCAGCGAAAAAACTACTATTCGACAAAAGTAATCCTAAATAAGAGAAAGAGATAAAGTAACAAAAACTTGCTCAGTCAGCTTCAACGACATATTGGCTCTATAGACGAAAAGAAACCGAAAGAGTGACTCTAAAACGAGGTGATCTTACAAAGCGACATCATATAGACTTAACCCCACGGAACCATGAACCCAACCCTCTGAGTCTCCAACATTGGTTTGTGTTGCATCTAACAATGGCGTCTAACCCCCAATGTGTGCTTATTAGACGCAACACGCTGGTGTAAGACGTCACTGTCAGACGCAGACACACGAACCCACGTCAGAGACGCAGAGGGTTGGGCCCACGAGTTCCGCAAGCGTTAGGAAGCATAGAAAAGTACGTCAATAGAACAAAAAAAATGCAGATATACGTCTGACATTAACAAATAATTCCTGAGAAGGAAAATACTGAGCATAGTTTATTGTATTATCATAAATCCAAGCAATGAGACCACAAATTAACCACAAATAATTCAAATATGTACACAATTAGGCACACAACTGACAGTAAATACACGGCAGTAAGCTTCTGATTTGTTGATGATTAGACACGACATTGGTAGCAAAATATTGGTGTAGTGGTAGCACGCAGGTCTGGTATGAGTGAGACGCCAGTTCAGCACCAGGCTAGGGTCGAAAGGTGACAAACTAGAAACGCAAGCTACTCGAACCATGGTCTTTCATCGATTCTAACTAAGCAAACTCCTAATCTAGATTCTCTCACAAAAACGAAGCAATTTCTTCGAACAGTCTCCGATCTCTATAAGTTCACCATTGATTGATGGGATCCAATCACTCTTAAATTTACACGATTCTCTCATGGATGCCTAATGTCCGACCTGCTGTAGTACACAGAGACAAGGCACTAGTAGTCGCCTAAAGTCCTCATATCTCAAAAACAAGAATGTCTAAAGCCTAAACGAGATTGGTACGCCAGGCCATACACCGGTGTTTCGGAGGTTTCGGCCTCCTCGTCAGTGACCCCTGCTCCACATTAAGCCCTGCATTGTAGCAAGGAGAGAGGCGTATGTGGTGATGGCATAGTGTACAATGACACTGGTCCATAGCCACTTTTCAGTTGATGGATTTCGGCTGTTAGATCAAAATTGATCCATAAGATCGACTGTTTCTGGAACCTCGCAGTAAACATCAC
Source organism: Parelaphostrongylus tenuis (assembly GCA_019055375.1). NCBI lineage: Eukaryota > Metazoa > Nematoda > Chromadorea > Rhabditida > Metastrongylidae > Parelaphostrongylus > Parelaphostrongylus tenuis. The sequence continues at coordinate 90,859 of JAHQIW010007497.1, forward strand.
GAAATATTTCCAAAAAAAAAGAAAGTTTAAAGTTTTTTTTTGGAATTATTTTGAATGTTTACTGCGAGGTTTCAGAAAACAGTCGATCTTATGGATCAATTTTGATCTAACAGCCGAAACCCATCAACTGAAAAGTGGCTATGGACCAGTGTCATTGTACACCATGCCATCACCACATACGCCTCTCTCCTTGCTACAACGCAGGGCTTAATGTGGAGCAGGGGTCACTGACGAGGAGGCCGAAACCTCCGAAGCACCGGTGTATGGCCCCTTGCGTACCAATCTCGTTTAGGCTTTAGACATTCTTTTTTGGGATTGTTTTGAATGTTTACTGCGAGGTTTTAGGAAATAGTCGATCTTATGGACCTCATATCTCAGTCTAAAGTTTGGTAGCTCGCAAACCCCTCGCCTCCCTGAAAAGAACATTGGCTCGATATACTGTGGGTGGTCACGAGTGACTCCGCGGGAAACAGGTATTCTGTTCAAAACGTCGTGTCTAATCAACAAAAAAGGAGTGATCTAACCACCAGAGCCGAGATTAAGTGAAAATTAGCCTTGGAAAACACATGGAACTTTACTTCATTGAAAGTGGAACTCCAACTAAGGTGAGTACCAACTGAAACAAAAGTAACTACTTTGAGGATCTCATAGTTTTCGTACACATTTGTACAATTTCCTCAGAGGCATTTTTGAAATCTTCAGCCGCCTCAAGAAACGATCGCCTCTGAAAATAATGTTATAAGAATGGTGAAATGAATTAGTATAAAAATAAACCCACTCGTGTAGCCGCTATGCGACCTGCCAGTAGGAAAAAGAAATCGCGTACAGTCCAGTCGCTCTCGTTGAGCTTATCAAGTTCAACAAAACTACAATTTTTAGCATGTGATCGGTGCTCTTCCCTGAAAAAGAATGGATAAAAAACACTGTAGAAATCTCTAACATTAAGGAATTAGCTCATGAAAAACTCACCAAGGATCATCGTTTGCCTCAAATATCATTTCTTTTGAGCAGAAGGCACACGTCGCTGCTGCAGGGTCACGTCGGGTTCCAGAATAGACGAAGCCGGCTCTGGCCAACTGAATGCAGAATAGAAACAACTCAAACGATATCACCCTCAATAAGACTAAGAGAATCAAGTGGTGAGTTAAAATTCGACCTCAGGCGGGAGTTGAACCCGCATTTCAGCCTTACTAGGGTACGTGCTACAACGGCGTTATTCTACCGTGCTACTCTCAATAAACTCTGATTTGAGAAATGATACTTATCTTACGAACTGCCCTTTTATAACAGCTTGAACGAGGTGGGTATATTTTCTACAAGATCCATCGTTAGCGCTTCGACCAATTCTCCTTCCACAAAGCTCGGACGTACTATGTCATACTACATCAAGACATTCTGTTGATATTGAGACGTTCCATAGGTTCTGGCACGAGCAATAAACACTAAGTTTACTATCCAGAAGTAATTTGGACTGCATGATTTTGATATAGTTCGACTGCGCACTTTCTTGCGAATATTTTGATTTACAACTTGCCTATACTTGCTTTATGATGGGGCCGTCGAGGGAACAAATTCGCTTGCTATTTATGCAAGAAAGGCACGTAGAGGAAATGCTAGTGAAGCGGTGCGCATGATTACTGGAGCTTTCTGTGGACGGCCCAAACGCAAGTGATCGTCCAAATGTTATATCCAGCTTTGAAATTCGCAAACCACTTTCTAGTCATCAACGTATCAGCACTCACTGGCACTTCCCTCTAAGCGCCATTCGTGCATGAGTTGCAAGCGAATTCGTTCCCACGTCGGCTCCATCTTAACGCATTGATGGAGCTTGGGGCGACGATACGATTGCAGAAAGGACGACTAGGAAGTGGTTCGCGAAGCTCAAAGCTCGAGAGAACTGTCTGGAGGATCAGTCGTGCCCGAGCCCTCCACAGGAAGTTCTATTAATCTTATGCGCCGCTTCACCAGCACTTTTCCCTACTCGCGATTCATGCATCAGTAGCAAGCGAATTTGTTCCCTCGGCAGCTCCATCTTGAGGCAAGTACAGGCAAGTTGTATACTGAAATGTTCGCAAGAAAATGCATGATTGAACCATAGCAAAATCAAGCAATTTTATCGACTTCTAGCTTATAAATTTAGTGTTTATTGCTATAGTGCCAAAACTTATGGAACGATCTAATACTTTTTTTGATACCTAGCGATAATCCAATGCAAAAATCAGTTAAAATGTCTATAGAATACATGAAACCCATTTTAAATCAATTGTAGGATATATATATATATATATATATATATATAAATCACGAAATAATAAGATAACGCATGATAAAGTTGCCTTCGTTTTAAGGAAGGGGAAATCGCCAAACGTCGGCCATCGATCTTCAGGAAGATACACCAACTTCGTACAAGCTCTTAACCCTTACGGGACTAAGTCTATCGATTTGGTACACGATTTTTTAAGAGGCTCTCTTGCAGGGAAAAAATTTTTCCCTTAAATTGTAATTATTCGAAGGCTTGAATCTCAACGTTCTCAAAACTGCGGTTCGCAGAAAAGCCTTTCCTATTGAGCTGTACTAGCAGAAAAAATATTATGTTTCACACTCGGTTTAATTTGTTTGCTCGGCTGGAGCTTGTTGATGGTGTTCTGATGAACTTCCGATAGTCACTTAGATAGCTCAAATCTTGTCGATTTTGACAATGAAATTGGTTTTTGAAAAAGTTTACAGAGTGCGCTGTAAGAACAAAAAGAGGATGATATTTCGCACTTGGAGTTTTCGTCGTACATAAGAGCTGCATATGCATAAAAAGCAAGCTCGTGTGGAGAAAATTACACAGTATTACAGCAGTATGAACACCTAAAATTTTCTTTTTGAAAATGGAGAAAAAAGAACAATAATAAAAATACGGAACTCGCGCGTAGCTTGCGAACTGCGCTGTAGGGTCAAGCGCCTTTCGTGCGGAAATAACATAACAAAGTTGTAAATGAACGACTGCTAATAAGTGAACTATCAACCGATAAATATTAGCTTCAAACGTAATTTCTTCAGAATTGACTCCAAGACTCACCGCATCTGAAGAACATGGAGCACCGTCCTTATCGAAGCACCACTTCTTGAACGTCGCTTTCCGGTGGGCATAAAATATTACGTTCGAAGCTTCACTGGCGAGTTCGTCGAAGAGAATGGACTCCAACGTCTTACTGCCCATATGATTGACAAAATTCTACAAAGTAATAATATAGACACAGAGAATCGATGAGTTGACAGATCGACTCGAATCAACGGCTCTGAAAATGACGACGACGAGAGACATAAGCCAAATTTTCATACACCTCCAAGGATGCTCTAAGTCGCGAAAATAAACTGCGATTCTTTTTCTGTTAGACGGCGACAAATGGATATTTCATCCATTAGTCTCTGCAAAAGGAATTTTGCACAAGAACGTCATGCGACCATTGGAAATCTCAAATTCTCTGGCTGGCGCGGTAAGTGGTCGTTTTTTTTTTGAAAGACTCTTTTACAACGCTGTCAAAGTCAAAGAAAAAAATTGTTTTACATCGGCGTCAAAACTGGCACTGAGACGAAAAGAACATGAATGTATAGAGAAAATCTTTCAATATTAGAGTCAGAGGTTCAATCTGCAGTTTCTCTAAAGTACGGAGAAACAATTCCTAATTGAATAACAAAAATCCAGCGAGGCCGTTTTTTTCCTAAGTCCAGCGAAAAGCATCCGTCTTCGCGCTTCGCCCCAACCCCGTAAGATAGCCAGAATACCCTTGCCCGCGTATGTGAATTCTGGTCTTATTTTCCTGCTGTACTGCAGAGAAACGGATTTTCCAGAAAATCAGCATAGTGCTGGAATCTTTAGATCTTACGCCATCGAATGATAGCCAATAGTCTAAAGAAAAAAGGCCTGCGTCACGAGAAAAAAGCGTGTGTAAAACAGAAATGTTTTCTTTCCGTTGAAGAGTTACAACAGACTTTTTTGAATAGACATGGCCGTACCGCGCTAGCCAGAGATTTAAGCTTTCGAATGATTCCTAACACTTATGAGAAATCCTTATCAATGGATGGGATGTCAAATATTCATTTGCCACCGTCTAAGAAAAAGTACCGACAGTATCATTGATAGGTAACACCGAGGTGAAATGAAAGTCGGTTTTGGAGGTATCAGATAGGTGAATATCTTAAAAAGACAACACAAATAAATACAAAAACATATTTTAAAAACCAACGACTTCCCTCAGACTCTAGCAAACTATTTGAATTAACATGAAGAGAGGAAAACTTCCGTGCTATTCGCTTGATTAACGAAGACCGTACAGATATAACCAGTGATGCAGAGTGATTCGCAAAACCTTGGCGTTGGGCGGGACTCCAGTCCTCATCTCACTCTATCCGGTAAGCGCGTGTTCTAACCCGTTGCACTACGGAGGCCCGGTTCTGCCATCATTCTTTTGAATAACATGCATCCAGGAAGTGATACTTTCATCAGAAATGACCTTGTCTTATGGCTAATCAGAAATAAACCCATGAACTACTGAAGACTTCAAAGGTTAACAGATGGTCGGTCTTGAGGACCACATCATGCAAGCTGCACTATTCCAATCCCTGTGGCTACTCTTAGCAGAAAGTTGTTAAAGAATATTCTAACTTTGGAAACAAAGAAGGAAGTTCCACAAATGATGAGGTAGAACCCTGCAGTTCCGAGACTTATTTAGGCAGTGAATTCTACTAAATCGACAGCGGGAGGGAAGGGGGCAGTGCCCAAGTGGCTAATGATGCTCGGCACGGGATTGATCCAACAACCTGCAACACCGGCAGGGAATCAATAACCAGCATCCCACAAAACTCCCAGCCTGCCTATCCTTGAGATTGCAAAGGGGCGAATCGAAGCTACAAGTACTAGGACCCGTACAGCTGAAAAGAAAAAAAAAAGCTGTGGCACGGATCAAAAAAAGTGATGATTTCAACGGATTTCACGGCCTAGATAAATCAAGTCGGCCATTATTCCAAAGAAATCCAATCCTTCTGGTCTCAAGTTTCCTAAAACCAACACTATCAAGCCATCGAATCACAGTGGCTACCTCTAGCACCGAGCTGAAAATATGAAAAATCTCTTCTATAAAAACAAAACAGAATTTCTTGTAACAGCGAAGTGATCCCTGCGAACCCAGAATTTCCCTAGGAAATAAAGTCGGGTAAAATCAGGAGCTCCTCCTGTACAAAAAGGAAAACTAAAACCTAATGATGCAGAGTGGTGTGCAAAAACGTTTGCGTCAGCCGGGATTTGAACCCAGATCTTACTCTAGATCCGTAGTTGCTGCGTAGAAAGAGTGGAGTGCAAAACGAGCGTCGGTGGTGCAACGGTTTAGTACATGCTCCCGGAAAGAGTAAGATCTGGGTTCAAATTCCGGCTGACGCAAACGTTTTTGCACACCACTCTACATCATTAGGTTTATTTGAACACCATAACACCGCAATCGGCGGTCAGATAAAGATGATTTCCGAAAACTAAAACGTTGTTCGGAAAAAGACTTACAGACTCTAAGAAACGCTCGACATAAGAAGATTACAAGAAAAATAATATCAAACAAAAAAATTGATTTCAATTTGAGTCTCAAAAGGAATACTGCATTAGAGAATGACCCATTGTACTCAGAATCACAGAGATGAACTTGTAAAAAACACTCTTATTTTGCCTAAATAGGAAGTAAAATGCCTAATCGATAGGATCAGAACAAAGAAAGAGAGGATCCTTATCAAAAAAGCTGAATCCCCGGCCCCTCTTCAACGGAATCGAACCATTAACCATCCACTGATCGATGTTGTGTTTCGAAGAGCACCTCTAACCACTGCGCCACACTCACTCAAAGTACCATAAACTAAGAAGGAAGTAGCCCATTCAATACGAAACAAGAGACTCCTCTTTGACTAAGAAGGAGTTGATTACAAGATAAAATCAGCCACCAAATCCAAAGAAGTTACAAATACCAAAGATAATTTGTTTATAAATCTGGAGTTTTTAAAAGAATTAAGTAAGGAAAAGCAGAAAATCAGAACATGAGATTAAAATTTATATACTCATTAATGTAGAGTGATGTGCAAAACTTTCGCGTCAGGCGGGACTCGAACCCGCACCTCACTCTTCGGGAGCGCGTGCTCTATCCATTACACTACTGACGCCCATTTTACACACCATTAAAAATTTTATCAACTTTGAAAATTTATATTGAAAATTAATTGAAAACAGAAACAATAGCGAGATTTTTTGGGAATAAGGAGGTAAAATAGTGTAGATCTGATTTACCTAAGGCAATGAGTCCCGATAGATCAGCTGGTTAGCTAACTCCAAGGGGTACTGAATCGACAGAGAGGGTCGATAACCCTCAGCACTAAGAAGGACCCTCTAGTACGACAGCACTCAGAGGGTTAATGGACACAGAATAAACCCGCCCACCCGACTCGTGTGAAAAAGTGAGTCTGAAAATTGATTTCGGTCCGGTACGAGGAAACTCGTCCGCATTCAGAGTGTTGGCATTGGAGCACGCTTTCCGACATGTCAGCCCAAATAAACTAGACCCCAAGAGGATTTTTGTAAGAATCACTCTTTTAAAAAGCTCTATTGCAAACGAAATTCAAGAAAATGCATTTATTCGTTTTAGAAAATTTTATATCTATTAGCTAAATTTAAGCTTAAGCTGAACGTCTGTGTTTTATAGTTTCTATTGCTTTGGACGGTATGAGTCAGATATGACTCACATGTGAAAAGATAGAGATTTCTCCAAATAAATATTTTCTGAAGCGCTCCTTGCATTAGATCTGTAGCTCAACCTTTGCAGGTGTTTTAGTACTTGCTACACGAGCAGATCTCTGATTTGCAGACGACGGGCTTGAATTGTTCAATTGCCGTTCGTTGCTGGGGGGGAAGGGGGGGGGCCTTAGGCCAAGTACACTGTTCCTTATGCGATCCTCACAATCTATTCTCCACCATGTGGGTAAGCGCGTAGCAAAGTAAGTAACCATATAACATTGCTAATATTTCTTATAGAAACTATACCGATGCTCAGCGGGTGTTCTGAACAGTTTTATGGAAAACATTGTCACGCAGTGGTGGCACGCTTCCTCAGTGTAGGTGAAACGCGGATTCAACTCCCTCCCGCGGCCGAAAATTTTGCATATCGCTCAGCATTCTCGTATAATTTTTTATGACATCATAACACTGCTATAAAAATAGCAGATCTGACAGCTGCAGTGAAATATATCGAAGAAAAAGTGATAACACATCGCTATCCTCAGTGGTGTAGTGGTAGCACGCCTCTCCTTTCAAAGCTGAAACGTCGGTTCAACCCGCCTCCCCCAGCCCCTTGGGATCGAAAGTTCTGCATATCGTATTCTCGAATATGTCAGCCTAGGATTTTTCTGTTATTCGCCTTTCTTGGCGGCTTGAGACTCTCGACTCTCAGACATTCTAGTGAAGGTGTCGAATAAGCAGATCGTACTCGCCTCAACATTTCTGGTGTTACAGTATACCTAATAATGTGGAGTGCTGCGCAAAAACATTCGCGTCAGAAGGGATTCGAACCCAGATCTTACTCTTTCTGGTAGCGCATGCCAACCGTTGCACTACCGACGCTCGTTTTGCACACCGCGTTATAGCGTTCAAAGAGTGATGTGCAAAACGAGCGTCGGTGGTGCAACGGTTAGCTTACGCTCCCGGAAAGAGTGTTATGTGGGTTCGAATCCCGGCTGAAGCAGATGTTTTTGCACAGCACTCCACATTATCAAAAATTTTAATAAGACGATGGTTGTAACTTCTTTCTTTGCAGCAGATGGAGCTGCTGTAGTGTTTCGAGCTTTGCTGAAAAATCTGACGAACTGTCTTTTTCTTCAAAAAAAAAAAAAGATAACTTGCACAAGATTTCTATTTCTCCCTTCAAAGTTGATGGTTAAGCTTTCGGCAACTTTGTCCTCTAAAAAAGATCACTTTTTCGAATTATTGAAGTTGTCACAATTGAATAGTTCCGTCATAAAGTTGATTTAGTTTTCCAGAAGAATGTTAAATCATATTTACATTTCGCTTTTCAGAAAAGATTCAATATTACTGCATGGCTCTTCTCGAAACGTTTTTTTACTGAACGACTAAAGCTACGAATTTCCGATATCTTTCGGGCATCTCACCAACTAACTTCGTTCCCCATTTTAGACTCATCAGCTATCTGTTGAAAAAGTATTCAACAGCAAAACCGTCGCTGAAAAGTCACTGCAAAATTGCTCGATTTTGCAAAGGCAGCTTTAAAAACATTTGGAAAAAATTACCCTCTGGCGTACTGTAAATACTTCTGTAGACATTGATCTGACATTTTCATTATCATCAAGTGTTCCAACTGAGTTATAGCGTTTGAAGCTGGTTATTTCTGATTTAACTTCAGTTGGTCACTTTATGATCTGTGAGAATGCGAAAGTCTTACCGAGGTTGTTACGCCAGACCCATAAATGTGTTTCGGATGTATGGCGCTCTTCATTGATGACACACGCGCCACAGAGCCCTACTTTGTAGCAGTTAAGGGAGACGTATGTGGTGGTAGCACAACGTACGATAAACTTGTGCCATCACCGTTTTTTCAGTCGATGATTTCCGGCTGGTAGATACAAATTGATCCATCTCATCGACTGTTTTTTTACCCTCACTATGAACATATCTTAGCAAAGGGTTTGAACCTTCTTACAGGCTATATTGAATGTTTATAGCGAAGTTGGAAAACAGTCGTAAAGCGGATCAGTTTATATATCTACCTGCAATGATCCATCGACTGAAAAAGTTGTGATAACGCAATGTCATCCCATCTCTGATACAAGGTAGAACTCAGTGTGGATCATGGGCCAGTGCCGAAGAGGGCAATACCTCCAAAATAAGTGTTTAGCTCTGACGTAACAACCTCGGTAAGGCTTCAGACATTCTCACAGATTATATTGAATGTTTATAGCGAGGTTGAAACATAGTCGATGTGGAGTTAATGGTTGCAAAAATTTATTGTACAAGTGTTAAGGCGCTATACATTGTACCCACAAATGCTCAAGGGTGTTCAATTGAGGTGCATAACGGGATTTCGTCTTTCAAAACGATCATAAAACTTTGACGAGGCTTGCAATTTTCATTCACAAATCTAAATAAAGATAAGCAAATGTCCGGACCCGGTGTCATCCTTGAGCAAACTTAACCGAGAGTTGATTAATCTCTGCCCTATCCATAAGGGCTACCAACTGAACGAACGTATCTATAACATGTTGGTCCATAAAATGAACTTCGCTAATTCAGAGATCACACTGTAATATTTCTAGTATTTTAGTATTCGCATAAGTTTCTACCAGCTCATTCAAGTATTCGATCATCAAGAAAGTACAAATGAATAAAATTGATGTAAATTAGGAAATGTGTTTTGACGTGCCTATTTCTTTATTTTGATCTTCGTTAATGTGGATCATTCCAGTAACCGCAATTGCTTCGTAGCTCAAGCAGCGTCCACGAAGCCTTTCATCCATCTGGGGTCGACGAATTGTTACCTCACATGTCTGGAAGGATAGTAGAATTGACGTAATACATCGGTATGCCACAAAGAAAGAGTTGTTTATTGCGAGGGCCACATATGCATTAAATCACCTTAGACGATGTTTGGTGGAACTTTGTGCATGGCGCTTCCCTTAAGGACTGATAAACGCTAAGTGCTTAGCCCTTAAAATCAATGACGATAAAAAAGTCTTAATTAAACGGGACATTGAAAAAACAGACAGTCGATGAGCTGTTACGGTTGACCATATGAGTCGCTGTTCCTATGCGACATCCATTATGTTCAAATCTAAGGATCGCCGAAACAGGTTTCAGTACAAAACCCAAGACATTGGTTGCCCGTTTTCATTTGAACTAATGGTCCTCATCATCTTGAGAACTCACCTGAATCCTGTAGGCATCCTATTTTCCGGAAAGCCACTTGTCGAGCAAAAGAATTTATAGTGTTTGAAACTCCAGAAATTTGTAATTTCAAATCGTATAAATGAAAAGTATTCAGACTCTCTTAGCAGCCGAGTATGGTAAATGTGTACCAATTAAAAATGTATCATATCTTTCGTTTCGAATATTTTCTCAAGACCACAGCTCAAATTTTAAATGCTTGGTGATCAATTTTTGAGCCACGCATGTCTGACGATTGACGAGATCGCAAGATCGAAACACGGGCTCTATAAGTCAGCCCTCTTGACAGACCACTGACATGCGCGGCTCAAAAAATGATGAACAATCAAAAATGGTTATGAATTGTCACCTATCTCGATGGCAGGGTAGAGAACTTAGTGAGCCACTGAAAAGGAAATTCCGTGTTATAAGGTGCCTGTTCCAAGTTCTACTCGCATATTAGCAGTGTTGTAGTTATAGATTACCTACTTATTTCATTGAGCACATGAAAAGTACTTGTAAGAGGCATTCTGTTTTACATACTGGATCGGTCTTAGGTACGATACCGTGCTCCATGCTCACCAAGTATTCTATCAATCCAGACTGCAAACTGCAGCCAGTTTCATTTCGGAGGATAGCATCACTGACATGATTTTTAGGTTGGTCAACACAAGTAAATCTGAATGCCAGATATGTGTTCAGCTATGTTTGTGAGTTTGATAATGTCGATTGCATAGCCTAACCTTGAGGGAATAATCAACACCAAAAGCTATACGCATTGAGAAAACCTATCTCTCATCTCCATCATAAATAGTGATTTACTCGATTGAAGTCGACTGCATTAGTTGCCTAATCTACGAACTAATGCCCAAAGGCCGAAATCAGAGAGGTTCATAGAATATGAAAGCGATGAAAGGAATCAAATGAACATGTCGCGATCGGCACACTCTGTGATGTCGGGTCGTTTAGAATTAATTGATATATAAAAAGTCCTAAATCCTTGGAAAAGCTGGTAAACCTCGATGTGGCGAATGCACGTCATTGTTACTTTGTCTATTGGTAGGTGCATATCAAATGAAAGCCCAGATGATTAGTGATTAAATGAAATGCAGTATCAAATTCAATAGACAATTTAATATACTCCTTCACCTCAAACCTCGGAGTCCTGTCTCTTCTTTGGATTTGTGCACACAAATTCGATTCGAATTCTTTGTCGCTTGGAAGTAATTATTCCAATCATGTAGAACAGCTGTGTGGTCAACTCGTGTTCTTCTCTTTGCCGCTTTATTGATGAATTTTTCTCACTTTATCTATCTCACCGGTGATTTCAATGATGTTCTTATGGCACCACTTTTCTTTCTCTCTGAATGACAACAACTATATTGTTACAGGAGGATTTTTCCAAATAAGTAAACATATTTCAAAATAATAAATATATAATTGAGCGATGCGCCCCAATTCTATCTTGTCATTTTTGAAGTTCACGAAAAATTATGATAAAAGAAAAGGTGAGAAAGAAGAGAAGTGTTGAAAGAACTGAGTCATTTCTTGCAAGGTTGCCTTCATGTGGCATTCCTGGACAACACAGTAAAGTTTTTCACTCTCCTGGACGTGCTTTGTTTACATCTACACAGACTATGATAGGTTTTTGTCAGTTAAAACGTTATTTAGAGCTATTTTAAGTGAAAGCAGCATAGCTGGTGGATCGCATTCTCTAAGTGATTCGAATAACAACAAATACTCTTTGACTTTTAGCAGATTTTGTGATACGAGGTGAAAATTACCACAGTTCAAAGCATGTCATACTATTTTTTTAATTCTGAAAAATAGTGCAGCATCCTGTGGAGCGAGCCAATTACATACAACACTGACTAACGAAACTCACTTTGAAATTATAGTGACACTATTGTCTCTTTCCGTCTAAGATATGGTTCGATATCCCACTACATAAATTTACTCGACTTCTTGGATTCTCTTCAATCGATCAATTGGCCGAATGCAGGATTTTCTATTGTCCTGGAAAAATTCAAATCGCAAGACACTAAACTGCTATCTCATCCCATCCACGTAGGCTAGCAACTGTCTGTCGTTTCGGAATTGAGAACGCCCTGTGATGGCCACATAGGCTTTCGAGCGAAAATTATGCTCGAACAGCATTCGACATGCTCATAAGGGCAGGAATTCTCAAGGTCCTCATGTTGCAATTGTGTCACCACAAAACCGGATCGTTATTGTGAACGGCAAATGCAAGGTAGCGAAACCACCAAACGAAGTGGTGGAACTCACGCACACATGAAAACCTGGCTCAAAGATATTTGAGGGGCCCCATTCTTCAACATTCTTTAATTTTTCATGCAATTACGTTATGCTCATTTTAATCCTAAACTTGCAGAAAAGTGTCGTAGAAATGTTAAGACACAAGGAAAAAAATTCATAAATCCAAGTTGCAGTGTTTTCGACACAAATGAAATGAATTAGGTAAAAGTACGCGGCCGATAGAAGATGTGGATTGGCTCATTATTAAGTGATAATCTTGAGCGGATTTATTCAAGAAGATCGCCTTAACAAGCTTCTTCTCGAGATTTCCTAAACATTCTGGCGTCATCGGACGTGAGCAATGCGTTCAAAAAGGATCACGGCAAAGTTGAGGGGTCTCTGATGCAGCTCGAAAAACAATTTTCTACTTACTGTTGAGCTTTCACTGGATTATTCGGGATGTGAGCTTATCACCTTATTTGACAGATCTCCACAGAACGCTGGCAATCCTATCAAAAGTGTGCAGATAACCGATTATCTCAGTATCTCTATTAATATTGCTTTATTGACATAACTTTCGAAGAAATTGTGCAATGCGAGGAAGATTCTTAAAATCAATAGCTATATATTGAGATAACCAAATCTATTTAGCCTAACAGAGTTCGTAGATAATAGAGTTGCTAAGTATTATATGCTGAATTTTTTTAACTACATGGGCTATGTAGAAAGAGCAAAAAGTCTTTCCAAGATGCTAGATGGAATTGATTACAGACGATTAAATGAGGTCTTGTAGATTTACTGCTTAGTCCTCTTAACCATTCTCTAACATTTCAAAACAACAAGCGTATGGTGTATTGTGATTTAAGGTACAGTACACATCTGGTCATTGGCTTGATTCTGAACACATTGCCAGACCAAGTCCTTCATCCTCTACACTCTACAATTTGGTACGCGACAAGTCAGAGATAACGAAAAAAGTGGCTTGATGAGATCGTAGACCTCAGCAGGTCACCGTGTAGTCCAAATCAGCGAAGATATTTGCGAGAGTTTGTGGCGTCGAGTAGATGACGCATCCCTAAAAATTTACTAGCTCAGAATGTTGTATGCTTTATCCTTTGGTGTCTATAAAAAGAGGTTTTAGAGAAACCTGAAGAAGGCAACCTGATGCGTCGAGGTCAGGTCGCGTCATCATAACTGAGCATATTACCACGTCACGACCACGACTACGACTTGGAGGCCACGGTAACAAAAAATTAAGGGGAAAACTTTTTAGGGAAAGATAAATGTCAAGTCGTTGCAAGATCATTCAATTCAAAATGGACTGCGTTTGTTACGTGGCATCTACATATATATGATGGTGAATGCAAATGGGCGCTATCAAGCAAAGTGATTTCAATCTGAAAAATGCTCATTAAAAGTAGAAGTCATCACAACTTAGTTCCAGTTTAGCTACAGAGTAGGACTATTTTGTTTATTTAATAATAAATGAATGTGATTTCCTGAATACTGGCTTTCGCTTTATTTACCATGATTCTAAAGACCTTGATGGCAGTTTTATTATTGGCAATTCGAAAAGGTCTTGAAAGAAAATTGGCCATCCAAACACAGTCATCGTATAGGAGTTTCTTTGAAAACGAATCCACAACCGAAAGAACAAGCCCTTTTCTTCTTTAAGTGATCAGGAAATTTTTCTTCATATTTGAAAAATTATGTGACTGGCGGGCGTGGCGCAATGGTTAGGGTGTCATGCGACACATATGGCCTTTGGCTTGATCTCGCGTACCAGGCTCATGAGACCTTCCGTTTCATCAGGATCGACAAATTGGTGCCAGACTTATTGATTTCCTTAAGAGGATAGTAACACTGACCTGACACATCGGTAGGCCACCGAGAGTCATTGTAAAGATCAGGATGCCTTTGACGACGTCACATATATGGAGCATTCCTCAAAGATTGGTCAACTCCGAAGGCTAAATCCTATGTGTCTGGAAACCTACAAACCATCAAAATGCGCAAAATTAACTGCGGCTTTTAGGTGAATTGGGACCGCAGTTATTTTCACTTGACTTTTGGTAATTGGGGAATGATCATAGAGTGGTTGACGTTGAGTTCCTCTCTAGCATTCCATATGTACTCTCAAGACGGTCAGCTTCAACGATCGCGCTCAGTCGGTCGATGTCAATTTTGAATGGCCGGCTGCTCTGTTCCTCATCTTCAAGGCTCTCTTTTCCTTTATAGAACGCCTTGAACCACCACTGCAGTGTATGTTCGTTAGCATTTCCTTGGTCAAATGTGTTTCTGATGTTGCGAGTTGTCTCGGCTGTTTTGTGACCCATCTTGTACTCGAATAGGAAAATCGCTTGGATTCGCTTTCTGTCTATCATTCTCTCCATAGTCTAGAAGGAATGCAAAATAAATAGGAAGTGATGCGACATTAGCAACAAAACATAAAACGAGAAATGCGCATTGAAATGATATGTAATCCGACTACATTTATACACTACTCTCAACTGTATATATAGACCTCGCTCAAAACAACGATAACATGGTAAAATGTTTGAGTCTGCTTTGAGGTCTGTTATGGGTACCTGTACAGTGTTTGACAAGCAACTGTTTCGTCTTTCCAGACTCCTCACTAGCACAGTGCCCCTCGTCATGACCACATTTATTTATTTTAAAATTCCATAATTGAGTGCGGTTTCATTCTAACGCGCGCGTTTTCCAATAATGTAGTATTTTTTCTCGGTAAAAAAGTACCTAACTGAAGTGAAAAACACGAAGAGAATCCAAAAGTAAGTGAAAAACGAGGTTTAGTGAATCTCCGAATGTAGAGAATACGCACGCGCCTATTTTCCAGCACAAGCCACTCTTATCTATGAAATTTAAGGGCACGAATATACCCTAATGTCAAACGGCGCATTTCAACAACGCACAACCACAATTCCTTCTTCACCAGCCCAGTATCTCTAAGCCGATATGGGCGAACTCGCTCGCTAGTAGAGAGACTATATAGCCATGAAGAGATATCCAAGATGTTTAGAGAGTCTCTTTCATCTCCATCATCGCAAGCACTTGAAGAAGCCAGTGCTCTCGAATCACTTGAGCTCTTCAGCTCTACAGACCCCCGGGGTCTCTTCAGGCCCATTCTTCTCTTTACGCTCACCCGGTCGACTCGCTGAGCTCTTCAGCTCGGCAGACACACGGGGCCTCTTCAGGACTATTCCTCTATGAGCGCTCGCCTGCTCGAATCATCGCGCTCTCCAGTTTGGGCTTCGAACCGCTCGGCTTGGCTCAGCTCGGCTCGGCCCGACACTCCTCCCCCTCCCACAACGCGAGTCGATCCGCGCGTAAATAGGTGTTGCCGCATACGTGGGGGCGGGGCAGATATGATTCTCGGTGAAGCCTTGTCGTCGGGAGCCGCGACGCGTGCGCACGCCTCCACAACAACCCTCAGGGCCAATCAACTTTGTCGTTCACTCAGTCTCTCTGTCATTTCAAACCTGTTCGTCTTAGGAGTTTTCCTACTTTTTAGAGCTTCCGACCTCTTATAACACCCCTCTTTTCATTGAAATTCTCATTGCTCTGTATAATCCGAGAATGTTGAATGACATGCAAATTTTGAGCCATAGGCGAGAGTCGAACCCCCGCCCCACCCTTTCATGAGGGCGTACTAACCACTGCACTACTTGGGCTCCTGCTCTGTTGTCAATCTATCTCACTATGCGAGTTCTCAATACCCCTATGGGCTCTTATCTCCGTCAGTATTACGAGAAAACTAATCCACCCCGTAGCATCTAATCTCTTGTTGACGTCGTGTTCATTGTGTTCCCGTGTTTCCACGGGAGATTGCCTGGCTGGTCTCGTGGGACCGCCTATCACAGTAGGAAACCGTCGCTACCGTATCCGGGGAGAGCCACTGTACTGGACACTAGTGGATGGTTGTGGTTCCATCAATTTCTCAAGCTTGAGCCCAAGCCTAAGCGTGGTCGTAACTTCCCATGCGAAGAAATAGATTCTAAGACTTTTTTCCAAAAACTGATGAAACCACAACTATCCGCAGAGGCCCTGTACTGTTATCTCCTCCCCTCTTCACTTCAAAGCGACGGGATTGACAACTCAACAAATGCGAACTATTCCGTTGATTTCCTCTAATCACATCAGTTAATTTAACAGCAGACTTGCTATCATTTTTCGATGGACTTTTATTTTTTCCAAGCGGCAGCAGTTCAGCAGCTCATCGCTGAAATTTCTTAATTAAGCTCCTCAAGGAAAGGAAATTTCGAGGCCTTATTAACTTGGCGGCAAGCGATCATTAATACTTCGTCCTGAAGGTCTTCTCATGTCGACTCACATATGGAGCCTGAATAAGCAAACAGATGATGCTATATGTCCAGAGAATTCAAGCAGCTTGTCATGGGTGTGTGTGTGTGTATAGCACACATAGTCGGATCTGGATAGACGTGTGTGTAGGATGGTTAAATGAATGAGTGAACGTTGGTGACGAGTGATGGATATTCGCACGAGCAGCACTTCGTATTACTATCGTAGTAGCTATATTATGGACAAGAATGAATCGATGTCTTCTTCTCAGCTCTGCTTCACTCACACCTACCAACTTTTTTTATTCGCATAAATATAGACATATTTCTGACAGACACATACATGCATCCGCACGCAACACGCACATGTACATATATATGTTAGCATAGGTGTTTATGTGCATAAAGCTAAAAAGCTATATGACATATATACACAGATATATAACAATATATATATATTAGCATAGGTATTTATGTGCATACATACGTATATATGAGCATATACATGTACACCTATAAGAAGTGAATCGATGTCCTCTTCTCAACTCTGGTTCGCTCACTCCTGTCAACTTACATATTTGCATACATATATATATATTTTTTTTTTCGCAGACACATATTCGCATACACATATATACACATACATACACGTATCTGCGCACAAGAAGCACATGCACCTCTATATATATGTATACATATGCATATATTTATGTATGTATATATGTATAGGTGCACATGTGCATATATATGTACATTCACAACTATACCCATAAGAGGGAATCGATGTCCTCTTCTCAGCTTTGGTTCACTCACACCTATCAACTTACTTATTCGCATAAATATATGCATATATACACATACACACGCATGCACGAGCAACACATATGTACATCCATGTGTACATTATATATATATATATATATATATATATATATATATATATATATACGTACGTATACATCCGTGCACAGGTGCATTGTGGGGGGATTCTCCGTACAGCTAGAATAACTTTTTTGCTGTCGTCAAACTCTGTCTTGGAAGTGAGTTTGGAAATTCTGTGTGAAGGCTAGCTTACTGGAATTTGGCTAGGAGCATGTCTTGTCACATCAGTTGCATATTTACAACAATAATCCACGCTTGAGTGCTGATGAACATCGCTTTGAAGTCGCGTAGAAAGCGCACACTCTACTGTTCAAACACTTGACGGAAGCTGTTTACACAGTTATTCTGGAGAATCGTGTGAATACAAGACGGTTGAATTATATGAACTCCGTCGAAATAAAAGCTCATATATGGATTAGAGATTCCTTACAGCATGATAGATTCAGCGGTTTACTTGGAATGCTATGCAAAAGAGACGAGAGTTAATGGAGATTTCTAATGGAAATCCTTTTGCTTCTTTCTCGGCTGCTATTCAATATTGCCTCCTGCCTCGGCGCCTCATATCCTCAATGAAATGAGCACTCACAGCACTTCTGACGGAAGGCGATCATCCTCCAGGTGTTTCTTCCTTTGATTCGTCTTCCAAACCTTTTGATTTATGTATCCTCCTGCTGCTCAAGTCCATGCATAGTGCTTGTTCATTTCCTTGCTATCTTTTGCCTACATTAGTGAATAATCAATCTCGCTCAACGATAAAAAATGGAACCAGTCATTTTGTTTATGGGTTTATTCCTATAGATTATCCGTTACTAGAAGAAAATACTTCTTGGCTCGTAGTGTCTTCAATGAAAGTCAGCCTTGTTGAGTGGCGATTTGATTTTCTAGATTGAGTTAGCAGTTGGCTGACATGCGCTTCACTGACGAACGAATGTGAAGAATCTCAGGGTATAAGAAATAGTGAAGTTCATCAGACCTCAGCAGGTTTGATATTTTGAAATCATAGCCGCTTCAAATAGCTGTAGAGGATTTTTTTGTAACTCTACAGCATTTAGAAAATTAGCGCTTCAACGTTATTAAGCCAATATTAAGCCAAGCCGTTAATCTTTCTATACATTTTTTCTTTTTTTCTGCTAAACGCGTCTCTAAGAAATGCAAGAAACTGAAGGAAAATGCATTTAGTAATACAAATTAACATGAGAATACTTCATGTTCGATGTCAGTGGTGAGATAAACACAAAGTGCCTTCTCTATCTACACGAAAACACTTGTACTCTCTTCGAGGCTCCAATTAACATAAATGAACTTTATTCTGATATTTAACTAATTTCCATCCAATTTCTGTTTTGTGCAAATCCTATTACATTATTCATCACCATCAACAATTCTCATAACTTTTCTAACACTTGCTTCAATTTCTGAGTTCTCTCTAGTTTCTCTTCTTCAATTGTCGTATAAATCACCCTTGCTTCTTGTATCAGTCATGATCTATCTAGTTTTTCTTGGTGATTCGCTAAAGGTAGGGAGAGGTGTAGAAGTATCGAGGATGATTTTTGCTCTTTCACATCTTTCCACTTGTCACAAATTCAGTAGATAAGCACCGTCTGTGCTGGAAAATAATACTCGATACTGATCTCAGTTTTTTTTTGTGAATTTATCAAAATATTCACTTCTAGATACTATAAATTTCTTCTGTTTTTGAGAAAATAAAAAAAAGATCTTGAAAAAGTATTTCATTTCCGAAAGCGCTCGTGTCTGTGCGTCCTTTCCTTGGAGAAATGAAACCGCTTCTATCTATAGAATTTTAGGATATTTTGATTGAAGAAACGAACTCCAATATCAAGATGCTTATTCATACATTTTTTTTGTCCCTGGAAGGATCTTTTCGTGCAGAAGTAGATATCAAATTCGATACAATCAACTCTCAACCCGTCGACAATAGCACCATCGAGCACAATTTGCCGCTTCGTCTGCTCTGAACTGCTTCTTTATACGAAACAAAGCGATAAAATTATTATCTCGCATCAAAGAACCTCTTCAACAAGCTGAAGTGCATTACGTCGGAGACCTGATGCCTCCAAAAGCGCTATCGACAACAGGATACGGTAGCGGTGATGACGTCCTTTATGTATTTGTACGCGATTATTTTCAAAGGTCTCACTTACGACAGAAGCTTTTTCATTCACCACATTGTTGACAGATTTGACTTCACCCTCCTCAACACATCATTGATCGCTTCCTCTTGGGCAATATGAAGGCCCTCGTACCCATTCCACCTATCATTTGAAAAAAAAATCTATGACTTTCGTTAACTATATGAAGTCAGACCGTTGCTTTCGAGTGTTTTCTTGAGACCATGCTCAAATTTCAATATATCAGATAATTATTTTTTGAGCCAACATGTCATCTAGTCGTTTATGGGCAACCTATGGAGCCAATACATGTGTTCCGGCCTTCACAGCCTCATTAGATGGGCAGTGCCATTCGTCTTAGCCAATAAACTAGAGGGTTCGCTATCTCCATACATAGAGTAGGCGACGACGTGCAATCTACACATGCCGTCAAGTGAAATAAATCACTAAATCGGCAGCGATGTACACGCGAATCCTATTGGCTGATCTTTTTGAAATATTATATCGACTGTTTCGAGTGTTCTCTCAAGACCACGCGCAATTTTTGAATATAAATTTGAAAAAACTATCAGCTACTCCTTGTAGAGGGACAGGGGACCGCCAAGAGGATTCGCTAAGACGAAGGTTACTGCTCAAGACCACATGACATGTCGGCTGAAAAACTATCTGGTGTTGCAAATCATATACAAGACCGGAAGGCCCATCATTATATTATTTTTACTGAATGATTGTGTCACAACTCCGCTTTTTTTATTCTGACATGTTTTTCAAAATCTATGTTGTCGTCTTCGTTCTTTCGCCATCTTCATAATCAAATTATTAAGACTTCAAACATCGCACACTGATCGCTTCAATGAGTCTCTGTGATTTAAGATTCTTAATTAGAAAAAGAATTTCTTTGTTATTTTGAAGATAAAGCAGTCATATTGGTTTTTTTTTCTGAGAGAGCAATGACTAAGTAGTAAGCTAGGAGGACATAATATAGATTTGTTACCAGCAATAGAGAGCATTCTTTGCTAGTCACTTTTTAGTTCAGTAACGGAGAGGTCTAGAATGAATAATACTCCGATGTTACAAAATAGCGGAGTTTACAGATGTTTTTTTTTAACATTTTTCCAGTCAGGAGCATATCCCAATAGATGACATTATGCTTTATCTGGGAGAAGACCTGGATTTTTACCAGAAAACATTTTTTACATGAGGATCCAGGAGGCATAAATGTATCAAAGTTTTGAACTAAGAGTTTCCTCATACTTGAATAAATTCGAAGATGTCAGAATCAATCTATCAAGGCGGCCAAAACAGAGAATGATATTCTCTCCAAGTTGTTCATAACTCTTTATGTATCAAGATGCGTTTGAAATTAATGGCACTATACACAATGATTAGAGGTGTTACACGTCATTAGTACGATACCGTGTTCCTGATAGACCATGCTCTCTATATCTCATAATTGGCAGTTCGGTACTTTATCTGATTTCAGTTCGAGTAATGCGATACCTTGAGTTTGATAAGCCTGTATGCGAGCGTATCAATAATCGAAAATAACGTCATTTTTGCTTTATCTTTGTTTTTCCATGATTTTCACCAATGGAATGTTGCGTTTATCACGCCAACCATGTAGTCATCGTGGTTTCTTCATCGTGTGCTGGACATGAGAGAGACAATGTTTTTGTTTAATGAATACGTTTCTGAACCCTCATTTATTTGCCCACTCTGCGTTTCGATCCGTTTTGATCACAACCCAACTCCATTCAATTGCTAGAATTTATTACAGCTGTCATGTTTAAACGGATTTGATTTTTTGCAGCAGAAGATTTCAGCTTCCACTGCAAAATTTCTTGATTAAGCGCCTCAAGAAAGGTAATTTGGAGTCCTCATTAACTTGAAACAGGCGTTCACTAATCCTTTGCCTAACATTTTTCTCATGTCGAGTCATATTACCGTGATTAAGCAAATAAATGGTGATATTTTGTCCTATTTTTTGTTTTTATTGATATCTCGCTTAACATCACTATTGCTAGGAATGGGGCTTTTTGTTCAGTCAGCAGATCAAGATTCGAGTCTTGAGACTTTGGAGTAAAGGATAATAGGTAGAGCTTCTTGAGTAGGCCAATAATTTATGGATAAGCTACTACTTCAAGTCCATTTGTGCCATCATAGAGATTATTGAACTCATAATTGGCGTACACAGTGACCTGTTGGATCTACTGAAGTATCACGCTAGTGCTGCTGCTATTCTCCTAGACGGGTCTATCAGCACCAATTTCCCAGCCCCGGTGGAATAGAGGGCTTGATTTGCATTGCACTTAGGATTTCCCCAACAGCCCTGTCGGTGCTATTGCACAGCTCTAACCACTTCGTCGCAGGAGCCCTAATATTTTTTTCTACTCGGCTCATAATCACAATTTATTCTGTAAATTCCAGCATTTTTTACATTCAATTTGCTTCTCCGCATTTCATCTCCACAAGTATCTTCGAACATGTCACGTGTTATGTTCATTGAGGATGTTGTCTTCTTCGTGGATTTCGTAGAAAGCTGGTTGTGACGCCTCTCCTTGCTTGGAGGTAGCCCGAGCTATGCGATGTCAGTCATTTGATCGTAGAAAAGCGTGTGGGAGCGAATCGAAAAAATACCTTGCTCATCACTTTGCTTCCTGATACATTATATTACGAAACACTGCTCTATTGCGTCCACCTTGATGTTTAGAATGTTCAATAGAACGAAAATTCAACTAGTACATTTCATGAACACAAATTTTTTGAAGGTTGAATATGACAAATCCGTCCTTAAGTGTTTCTTTCTGCCTCAGAGGTTTTCTACTCAATCTCAGTCTATGCATTTTGTTCTTTGACGAGGATCGGATTTCAAAAAGCATGAAAAGGAAACTGAAAATTCATGGGACAGTGAGAGGAAAAAACTTTTGTCGAAACACAGCGCGCCAGTTGAATAAACGCTGTTTTCAATTTGTAATCTATTCATTCATACGAAAATTATTTTCCATGAATGTTGAGAACTGGCTTGAAAGTAGAAATTGCAGATGCTATCTGCAAACATTTCATTGTTAACTTTGTTTTTCTTGAAGAGAATAAATCGGCATTTAATCATTTGCGAATAGCACTCAAAGGCGAACATCGAAGCAGAATTGAATATATTTTTTCAGTTAATAGAGGTTCTTTCAAAAAACTGTTCAATATAAACGATTGTCTCATGATTATTATTTGAGCCAACGTGTCATGTGGTCTGGTAGTGGGCTCTTGTACAGCCCGATACACGTGTTTCGACCTCGTTTTAGACCACATGACATGCGTGATCTCAATAAAACACTCGAAATAAGCGTGTAAAAGATTGTTTAAAAAATTGTTAATTTGTTTGGACTGATAAAAATATTGTTTTAAATTTCGATATTCCGAACTTAAACTCACGAGTCAAGAATCGAGCCTGCTTGTTGAGAAGGAATTTTTGAGGGCATAAAGACAATTTCAAAGTGTTGTTAATTTGAAGTATTCTAGAAACTTTATTTCGCCTAATATTCTATGAAGTTCTTCGGTTTCGCGGAGTAGAAACTCGTTTAGAGTCTGAGTAAAAGCCTCAAAGCTGATTTGTCGATGAGCTGAGGCAAAGTCATCAACCTTTGTTTAAAGCCTTCAAAAGAACTCGGCCGTTGTCAAGCGCCAGAATACTCAAGTAGTTGAGTTCTGGTAACAATATTTAGAAGGAAACTCTTTTCATTTAGTTTTACTCATGCTAATTCTATTTAAATAATGAGTAGTCTGATTTTGCTACACAGAACCTTCACATATCTTATTCGGCTCTCAATCGTGAAATACTACGTTTGTGTTGTCACGTCAACCTTAATGTAATCTACGTAGTTAGTGAGATGATCTGGGACTTTTACTTGGGCACACTTTTCTTCTGTTTACCCCGAAATTCGCTCTTTGAATACAAAAGATGTCTCGAGGAAATGAAAGAGAATCGTTTCAGTGAATTATTCCAAAAATCTCAAGCGTTTTTAGTGCACTAAGAATTTTGTCGAATGCGAAAGGTTTTGATGTCTTTGTTCTTACTGGGAGAAACAGATACTTTGAAATATGGAATTTAGAAGTAAAATGCGAAGTTTTCCGAGTTGGAAATTCTCTAGCAGTTTTTAATCGTCTGAGAGCTCCATAAAGAATAACCGTATTCCTAATGGTGATTGCTGTTATGAATCTTTGTTTTATATGTAACAAAATGAGAAGAAAGGAGGTTGTACATGCTCATCGTTGTGCCGTAATTAGTAATTACCTGGGGTGATTCTAGAAAACTCGTCATGAAAAACAGCTGAAAGGCTCGAATCTAGACGATGACGGAACTTACATGCAGGTCATAGTGCATGTTCACCGTTGTCCAGTAATTAGCAATTAATTAAGATGACCACAGAAAATTTGTCTCGATAAACAAGCAAGGAACTCCAATATAAGAAACGATGATGAATCTTACTTGCAGAATTGCCGAACTATGTTTTCTTATTCTCCTGACATTTCCAGCGGTGAGAATTCTCTATAACTGCAAAGAATTTGTTAATAACTAGAATATTTAAAGACTTGACAGTTTAAAATTAGAGTCTTATTGATGAGAACCCCTTGCATCGTTCTCTTTCATATTCCACTTTTCTGTGGAACCGTTTTCTTTGAAAATCGAGGTGTGAAAATGTCAACATGAAGTAAGATTTCTAATTTTTGATAATACCCTGGAAAACAGCGGTCACATGGGCAATATTTTCGAGGGTTATCATCATGATGTAGTATATGCGAAATTCGACTTTCTTAATTGCTTTGCCGATCGACGAACTATGAGCATGACAAGGGAAGTTTTGATGGTTTCAGATGCAAATATCGTCTCTATAGGATAGGATTAGTCGCATCTTTTAACCAAAAAACTGCAGTTTCAAACAGTTTTAATTCGCCTATTAAAGTTCTATGCAAGGGCCATAATGCCGGCTTGAAGTTGAAAATCTAGATTTTCGATTTCACCATTTATGAGTCGCATCATAATACATGGCTCTCGTCGTTGCAATTTGTTAAACGATGTTGGTCCTTCTAACGTATTCAGTTTAGTGAACGTTAATAGGATTCGTTGAAAGTTTAATCGCAGCTGGCTTTATCCTAACAAAGAAGTATTAATGCCTTGTCTCATCTATACTTGTATGAATTCAACAACTTACATCGACTCTAGCTTGTATTGTGACATGAAGTCTTTCCCCACCAGATAGATGGAACCTAGTTACCCATTGAGGTAGAGGGTGTGCAAAAACTGGGATTTAAATCCAGATATCACTATTTACGGGAAGCGTGTGCTTAACCGTTGCACTGCCAACGCCCGTTTTGCACACCTCTCATTCTACGCTCCATCGCGTTATCTGGCAACAGCCAACCGTCTACGGTCTTGCGTGGGTAGTCGTTATCGACATTGAAGCCACCTTATGCCGACAGATAATAGTATCAATAGTTAATTAGAGTTCATTTATTTGACTGCCACTTGCGGTAATATGACGTTGCAATATACCCAATGATGTAGAGTATCTAGTTAGTCTCACACATGGACGTACAAGCGGCCATGCAGGTCACATTTGAATGGACTTCAAATTTTCAATATGTTCCATGTTACAGTAATTTCATTAGCTGATCAGATCAATATAAATAGATGCGGTGTTTATTCTCGTACTGTAAAGCTTTTTTTTGGGTCTAATTTGTTTAAGGAATTTCTCGAAGGCAAATAAATCTTGTCATCAAAAATTCATGAAAGTTTGAATTTATTGTAATATTTCGTCTTGATAATCTCGTTTTTATGGCTAATAGCTTTCTTACGTTGTTCATGAACTCATGCGACTTCCATTGCAGGACCCGATGAGTGCTGCGTGCTGTCGTTTTGCTTAGGATGATGCCCGCAGTGCGATGATGGAGCCAGCCGGCGATGTATTCAGTGGAGCGACTGCTCGAGCTCTCGATATGTTCAATCGTCGTGGTTCTGTGATCGCTGTCGTCATCGGAGGTGCTGAACATAAATGAAATACGTTGTTTTTTCAGTGGTAACGTTACACAATCGGATCAGAAATATGACCCTCCAGTCATTGTTATGTCTATTTTCGTGTTTCTATTTAAGCCAGGGATATACACATAAGTTACGGAAATTCTTGAAGCAGCAACAGTCACTGGTTATATTCTTCAAAGATTTTATTTGAGCACCATATTAATTTTTTTCTTCCTATGAAAATGGTTTTCATCAAGCCGCAAAGAGTCCTCGGAGAAAGCGATGCCCGCCGAGTTGTTTGCCGTTGAGAACTACAACGTAATAAAATCCTCGTACCCAACTCTTCAAAAAGTATTACCGAAATGTTTTGCCAATAGGCTGAAGATTTTGCTACTTGAGATGTACCTCTTATAACCTCTTGGATGAAAATATAACCATGGGTTTTTAGAAAAACCAGACGTGTTGTAACATTTCAGTTTCTTGACTCTTAATTCAAGAGAAGTTGACAAAAGTACCACTTAGTTTATTCTTAACAAGTAGATGCCCCTATGATCTTTGATTCTGTAAATTATCGGCTTACTTCTTGAAAACCCAGTAAGCCCACGTTTCTCCGTGTCCGTTGAGCTTCGCACACTTGAAGAGCATAAGGAACATTATATTTTATGTGTGAGGTTTTTTATTTTGAGAATTTTTGCCAAACCTTAGCTGTGGCTATTCTAGTATGTGAGTGATCTGTTATGTGAGGTCACTCATGAGTCCTGGACTCTCAGGGCTGATGTGGCGCTCAATTATCGATGGTGAAGAACCTCCGACATGTCTCTTACTCATCAGAATCACCGGAGCTTGTCAGAGTTCGACTGATGTGAATAATTAACATCAAAGTTCAGCCAAATTGCACGAGTATTAATACGTCATCTTCTCAATAAAATGTAATACGATTCAAAAAAACGCCATATACGGAATCCTGATATAGCTATATTTAGATTATTATTTGTCACGAAACCTAGCAACTAATCCGCTCGAAACCCCATGTATTCTGTAAATGCTTAGACGATAATTCATTAACTGATTAGTCCAAAAGTAGCTGCTACTTATGGGTTTCCAATAAGGAGATTACGCCGAACTTATTTGCGCGAGCATACTCATTTATTTGCTTTCGTTAAAAGTTTTACAAAGAAATCATCAAAAGTAGGAGTTAGATCTAAATCGGCCTTATGAGAAAGCATTTTACTCCATAACTGTATAACGCGTTTTATTCTTGAATCACGGGTAATTGAGAGGAGTGTGCTGACAGAGGTTTAGCGAAGGAAATTAGGTGCCCACAGAAGTTTGCTGAGTAAAAAATTCCCCACATAAGACATCTTTTGCATTTTTGTCTGAAATTGTAACAATAATGGAAAGATATCATATGTGATGGCTTCCTTTATCGAATTTTTTATCCATGAATAGCTGACTGACATAGAAGCAGTGAAGTGATTTCTAGTTCTCAGCGTTCAGTAGGCTTATGCGAAATGACAGGAAAACATTTTTCTCGTTCAACTAAGAGACAATAGAGATGATAAGAATTTCCTCATCAATGCCATGCTTAGATGTTAAATTTTGTCTTTTTCTACAGGAAACGCACCGGAATTGGTGTCGTCGTGCGCTTCACCATCGTCAACGACTATTCCGTCCGATCATCCTTCCTGTAATTCCGATATGGAAACCCACGGTTCTGCCGATCCACAGAAGTAAGGCATCTTTTATTTGCTCTTTCCTCAGTTTACTATTGACACAATTTTTTTATCGTACTGCTACTTACATTATTCATCATATTTGACATAAGTGCATTTGATTAATATGAATCTATGTCATGATTAACTATTTTTTATTACCTCATACCTTTATTTTCGAGTGTTTCCTAAGACAACGCTCAAATTTGGCTCAAAAATGGTTATTAGGCATATTTTTCGATTATTATTCATTAATGGGGCATGATAGCGCGGTGGATAGTGATGCATCTATCGAAAGCGAGCTGATAAACGATCCTCTAATTCGATCCCTCTCAAATATTCTTTTACAAACAGTGAACGAACGACTTAGCTCAGTTACTCAAAGATTGCGACAACAATCGTCTCGATCAGTATTTTTCCCCATTCATAAAGAAGACAAAATCTTCAAGCAATAGCTAAAGCAACACGTAGTGTGCGAAGACATTTATGGAGGATGAAGACGAGGAAACGCATCGAATGCAAGAAATGTTGGTATTCACACAGTAAGATTTTGATAACGGATCGTGTAAAATTTAATAATTTATGAATTCGTTCTTATTTCTCTTTTATCAAGTATCCTATTTACTTATTGCTTATTTGTCACTGCTAAGAAGCAGTCCTTCAAATGATTTTATAAACATTTTCAAGACTACCACTGAATTTTTAACTCTAGTCCTGCATAGCAGGAGCGTAATACAGGAGAAGGTACATGTATGAACAGAAATCGTTCTATATTCTGGACACTCAAAAACGAGCTTACACTGAGTTTTTGCAAGAACAATAAAGAGATCACTGGCTAGAAAAAATTAGCTTTTAAATGGTGTAATTTTGAAGAACTGTCCACTTATTTTTGACATTATTGTATCCACTTCGGGTAGAACGTGTTAGTCAAATATCTGTTTTTTTCCGTAATTTCCACGAAGTTACAAGTTTTCAAAAATTTGCTAGAGATCGATCCCTTTCACGAAGTCTTGGGTGGATACGTGCAAGACAAGGGATATCTCAGATTTTCTTCCTAACTATGAGTAATATGAGTAATTGCGTAATTGTTGACGCTTGATGTTCACTTTTGAGTTAATTTAAAGAAGAAGAAGAAATTAGATCCGCTCGTATAATCGCTTCTCTCTTGGCATTGTCAAATGTCAAAAAGAGAATAGAGAAGGAAATCACATTTTAACAGAAGACAGTTTTTATGTCTATCCAATAAAGTTCCACATCCTCGACGACTTTCAGCGTGGGCGCACCATCTTTTGCTCGCAAAGCGAGATGCGGTATCAGGCGATGACGGCAACTGACTTCTATGGGAACGCAAAGGACTTTGGCTTGATTTATGTGTATCCATGTTCTCTTGACATATTACTGCGCTTGTCATCAATTTATCTGCTAAGGGCATACAGAGAACATCTGTATATTCAAGTTGATTTTTTTCAAATATGACGAATGATACCCAACTTCTCAATTATTCCTTCCTCATCTCGGGGTTTTTTTTTTTTGATAGGTTCATCGTGATGTTGAGGAGCCAATAAGCCAGTTTTTGTCTTCTCTTCAGCATTTTTTGAATGGAATTATCAAAACTTTATGGTATGCCTAATGATTATTTTTTAAGCCATGCATATGGTCTGTTATGGACACTTATACTAATTTACTTGATGGCACTTGTGAATAGTATGTCTGCGGCTATTCTATGTTAGGGTTTTGGGTATCCCGGGAAGT
This sequence comes from Parelaphostrongylus tenuis, assembly GCA_019055375.1. Classification (NCBI taxonomy): domain Eukaryota; kingdom Metazoa; phylum Nematoda; class Chromadorea; order Rhabditida; family Metastrongylidae; genus Parelaphostrongylus; species Parelaphostrongylus tenuis. Next base: position 119,868 of record JAHQIW010007497.1, read on the forward strand.
TTGGCTATGACGAAAGGCACTGTGTGACTGACGAAGCTGTCAAGGCCGAAACACATGTGTATTGCACTGTAAAAAGTGCCCATAAAAGACCACATGCATGGCTCAAAAATGATCATCAGGCATATTGAAATTTGAGCGTAATCTCAAGAAAACACTCGAAACGGACAGTATCAAAACTCTTATTACATATCGCTCGTCATCACGGTTCAATTCGCATATCCCAGCAGTTCATGCTTTAGATTCGTATCCTTCCACTCAGTCTCCACAGTTCTGCGAATATCTCACGTGCTGCTTTTAGTGCCTCAACGATTTCGTTTTTTTATGAATGCCGTTGAATACTGGTCGAGAAGATTTTCCTTATAATCCTGAAGGTAGCCGAGCAGAAGTGTTCGTTCATCGATTACAGAAAAGCAATAGAGCAGAAGATCGAGCCAATGCCTTGCTTATTACCTTGATTCCTGATACGCCGTTCTACTAACCAATGCGCTACTCCGCCTTCTTTCAGATGGAATATTTCTCTAAATATAAGAAAGGTGGCTCAGGACAAAATAATGCATGCATATAAGGGATAGAAAACACAAAATGCAACAGAGAAATGTCGAAATATAAATATGTGCAAGTATAAGCACATATGGACGAACAGAAATTTTTTTCTTGCCAAATTAAAAATAAGGTTATTTTTTGTATACGATTTTGCTCGTTCAAATTTTCCATCATTCTTGAAGCTTTTCAGTCTTTTCGTCTATAATCTTGAAACTCTACAATCTTTTTCGCGTTAGAGTATTTTCAATAAGTGAGAGAATTTGTGCACTATTTTTTGTAGAAAATTTATTTTGTAGGATAAAAATGTGTGTGTTTGATTTATCATTTTTGGACTTTTGTATTATCTACATATTTTTGGAGAATTTGCCTTACTGGAATGATTAGTGCTAATTTTGCATAGGGATAAGCGAAATGTTAAGTGACCATTGCCATATGTAGGAAAATCCGCGTCCACTTTCAAATTATTCTTTCGTAGTAAGTTGATTTATCATTGGAACCTGAAACTTTGAGCCGAATAATCTTCCATACGATCGTTGTAGACAAGACGGCATGTGAGATGTGATTAGGGAAAAACAGGTAGAAAAGAAATGAATAATTTACAGTGACTGGCGACCACCGTATCCACGTCTGATTGCATTCCATGACTGCCTTTCACTTGCTTCGGCTTGGTCACTCGGGCTTAATTCGTCGTTAATCGATGACAAACCAACTGGTTCGTTATTGTAATCATTTAATCTATTTTTATCATTTTGTTTTCTCGACATTTTTTGTGATTAGGTAGAACAAAATAAAAAATCAATCTCATTCGCTGGCGAAAGATTTCTCAGAGGAGTGTCAATAAGCATTCAATAGCTGAGACTTGAGGCTACACCCCACTCACCGGTTTTTCAAAACACTCCTCCATAACGCTATTTAATTCAAAATAAAATCTTGTTGCATGAAACTACATATTTTTTCTCTTTTCTCGCTCATATTCGCTGCACAAATTTCCTTCCTCAGAGTGCTAGTACTCAAACTATAGCACAATCTTCAAAAACTTAAAAATGTGTCTATTTTCTAAAAAGCCTCTTTAACTATTTGATCTTTGCTGATTTTTGATTTGAGGTCCAAAACTCGCCGGACAGATCTCTCTCTTTACACTATTAGTAATCATCTGATAGCATAATGTTTTCTGTTTTTGGTGATGGTTTATTTTCTGATAATACGGTCTAGCAGGAAAAACGTAATCGAGTCTTTACATTTATGGCAACGTTGTTTTCATTGCTATTTGAGAAGGCTGGGGCCATGGCAGGGCGGGGTGAGACAAGACGATCGAAATTTTGTTATGCAATTGGGAATTTTTCCTCCGCTTTGAAGGAAACTTCAGATAAAACGATTGACGAAGATCCTGCGAAAATTTCTCTGCTCATTGATATGCTTTTCGGCTTCCAGAGAATTATACGTGTGATCAAAATGATAGCGAAGAGCAAGTGTGGAACATAATTTTTGATCTAGATGCTACAACGTATTTAGGAGTGTTTTAAAAACGGCGACGTTGGGCTGTAACCTCAGGTCTGAGCTTTCGAACGGTCATTAACACCCCTATGAAAAGTTTTTCTCCAGCGAATGAGATTGGCCATTCATTTGTTCCCTCTCAATCAAAACGAACCGTGTTCTCTTTTTCGAAGTAATCCTAACCCTTCTTTATCCTTTCCTCACACTTCTCTCGGCCATTCCTCTAATGAATTTCAACCGGTATTTGTTGTAGAGGAAAAATTCTGTCGTTCACATTATAAAATGCATTACTTTAACGAGCCAAATCAGTAGTGGGTTTGTTCAGTCTGCTTCATATTTTTTCCAGCTCCTTAGCCAAGATAACCTTCTCGACTTTTGTTACTTCACTGTGGGATTGAATCCCTTCATACATCGAAGCCGAGCACCGAGGAACACCGTCGATTTTTATGATCTAATAAAAAAATGAAGAATGTTTACCATTTCCCTTGCTTTTTCAGAAACTGTTGGGAGCTGCATTTACCCACTATATGATCCTGATTTTCAGTATTTCCGCGAAAACATTTGCTGAATTTTTTATCGTTTTTTTGACTCCTTTCCTGTGAAAAGATTTGGCTTTAGCACTTCTCAATTTTTTGCTCGGAAGTAACTTTTATTGCATGAACCTGTCACGTGACCTACTATTGAATAGAGAAAGTATCGATTATTGATACCTGAAGTGTAGTGATCCTTATTACTTTGTTTTTGCTTAATTATTCGAAGTGAATTCAGGTGCATCCCAAGCGCAATCGCCATGCGAAGACGACTCTGGTGATGGGAAATCTAATGATATGTTGGCCAGTTGCCCAGCTTTCAGGTAGATATCATAGCTAGTTACATTTTTCTTGACTTTTTGAGTGCTAACACTGGACAGTGATCTTCCTCTCCATTGAGTGGGCATAAAATGTAACTTTACATCTTGACCTTCATTATACTCTATGCATCTCTGGGAGCGAGTCTCTGCCAATGTGCAAACGAATCACGGCCGTTCTCATCACTATCACAAGTATGGTTCCAACTCATGTGATACTGTCATACATTCTCCTCTTCAGTCTGTTTTTGTAAATTCTGTCAGTGGTAAGAAAATCTTCACAACCTGTACCTAAGATAGAGCCAACTTTCATATTAAAATCGGCATCAAATGGCATACTCTGACATGGTTTTATGTTCTATTGTTCTCCGCTATACACAAAAAGTCTTAATCTAAAATCAAATTAACTTTCTATTCAGTCTAAATTCTCTCTATTTTGACTGCCACTTGCAGTGGTATGATCTTATAGTATACCCAATATGTGGAGTACTGTGCAAAAACGTTTGCGTCAGCCGGGATGCGAACCCAGATCTCACTCTTTCCGGTAGCGTAAAGAAGAGTGAGATCTGGGTTCGAATCCCGGCTTACGCAAACGTTTTTGCACAGTACTCCACATATTGGGTAACTTTCTATTCCTTTTTATGCAAAGGTTCGATGTCAAATACAACCACAAAATTGGAGAAATACGAGCAATACTTGTAACCTATGTTGACTTCGAACCCGCCATCCCGTCCGAACTCACATTATACGCATTGCACCATTGAGACCTTCGCTCTGCCTTTCTCATGGCCATATTGCAACCGTAGTGATGTTCTCAGCTGATTGTTGATGGATCTCACGTGAGCTCCCAAAATTGAAAATAGCCAACTCGAACTCACCTCATGTACCATGTTTTGCTCGTATCTCAATCTCAGCAATCTTGCGGTCAAATCTCGAGAAGGTGTTTTTTGTTTTGTCATGTTATGAATTCTTTGGGAGGCCATTTGGGCAAAACGTAGGCTCTATAGTGTAAATGGTAGTAAGCCAACTCTCTTCAACAAGATATCTATGAAAGGAAGACTAGAGGTGAAATCGCATATCAAAATTCGGAAGACAGACTTTGTATTAATCGAGACATTTGAAAATAAGTTGAATTCTTTCGAGGTGAACAACGACATATCTTTTTTCTTTCATTTCACATGAATTGGCGTTCACATTTATGTATGGATTCATTTCACCACTTCTTACATTTGATTCGCTCTCTCGCAGCTCGCATCCATCATCATCAAAGCTTTCACAATGGCATTCAGATGCAGCTGCTCCTTAAAGATATTTCGATCTTTGGAATTGCTAGTGAATGGTAATAGATTCGATTCTCACTATAAAGAACCGATCGTGTCATAGCCATACGACAGCATTCCTGGGTCTCGTTGACACAAAAGTACTCTCTAGATGGGTTTGGTACTAACCTCCCAACCGCAAGGTGATGGCACTTGGTTGGCTTATGTTAGCGTCGACGGAGGTCTTATTCATATCGGAATTCAACACTACCATTGCTTATTCACTCCCTGTGTAACACAAAGTTTCCTTGAAAATGGCGAACATTCTGGCAGAATCTGCGTTGCTGTAAGCCTTTTTTTGCAAGTCTGCGACTTTTTAGAAGCAACCATTTACAGATAATTTACATAAGTCAGGAATGACAATCACTCGGTCAAAACGTCAGCTGTTGCGAAATAAATATTGTGACAACATCCTATTCCCTTATCAAAAAACCATAAGATATCACGAAGTTGAGACAGTATGTTAATTGCAGCGGACCAGGAAAAATGAGCATTATTGGAACCTGGAATCTAAAATTTGTATAGGAATTTGTTATTTGAAAATGCCTACCATATTGAATTGGTAAAACCGCCGCTATGGAGGACAGCACACCTTGAACTCAATATATCTTCCGTATTAATCTGAGACTATTGACAAAAGTTCATGGCTATAGTCGATTTTTATTGTAAAAGGTACACGTAACACAAACTATTTTGACTAATATTACTTCGAAGGTAAATTTAGAATTTTGCACAAAAGTCACCTTTGCAACATGTGATGTGAGAGAAATATTTTTGGTGGGTAACGATGTCTTTTCTTAGATCTGGGCATCACTTAAACTCAAGGAGAAATAGCTCACTTCATGTGAAGTCATATGTCATACTATGAAACAGAGAAATCAGCAAAAAATTTTTTTTATCTCTCCGTGTAAATATCTGCAAGCGTCTACGTCTGCCTGTTTCATGCTCTATGGCTTACAATGCCTGAGTAGTGATCTAGTTTATGCCATCAATTTGCCAATTCTATCACCTTTGTTTTGTTACTTTGTGTCTACTACTGTGTTAAAAACTCCTGACTTGTGTAAGCAAATGGCGCCCAAAATATTTTGCAAAAGCTATCGAACCTAAAAGTGCTTCTTCGGTTTTTTTTTCAATTTTCAACTTTTACTGCTGATTTAGTACGCGCGTGATGAGGAGATTTATGGCTTAGGCATTCTTTATTTATTTATGATTCAGAAATGAGCTGGGAAGCGAACCAACACGCCGCCTGGCACTCAGTCGATACACTTGCGACGGTCCACTTGAGGTGCACGAATGCGAAAGTTGGATGAGGGAGGTGCGACTGTTGCATATAGCAAAGTTTTTCAAATATATCGTAAACAGTCCTTCCTTTGACCTCGGCATATCTAATCAGAAATATATTCTTTGTTGATTAAACCTACCTGTAACAGTGCTAGACGAAACACGTAGAAACGTTAGTCAAATAATTTTTCTCAAATATATCATTATTCAGTGAGTTATGTACAAAACTTTGACATCACACGGAACTCGGACTCGCTTTCCACTCTTTCCGAGAGCGTGTCTTCAATATTTACCTATCGACGCCTGTTCTTGCCTTGTAGCGTAGAAAGGGTGATAAAATAGCGTAGGTAATGCATTTGGTTAAAGTACGCGTCCTCGAAAAGGATTAAACTGGGGGCTCGAGTCTTGCTTGACGTCAAGTTTTGCACATCACTCAACATCATTGGATATATCGCGACATCATAACACGGATAATAACGGCTAAATAAAAAAAAATTCTGTTGTTTCATAATGAGTCGATCTAGCTGCGTGTCTTACCAAATCACCACTATGCTTTTACAAATCTCCTACAAGCTGCCAATTTGACTGATAGATGATTACTATGATGGAAATGTAGCTGTTTGTCTAACACCCACACTGCTATGATTTGTAACAGGGCACGTGCAAATAATAGCTATCGATTTCAGCGATGCATGCTGAGAAGTCGTTGGGTTCTGCGCATTCACTACTACATTATCGTATTTCTATGTATTGACATAGCCAATTTGATTCTTGTTTTTTAGAATACATCTGCTGAAGTAGGAATTTTGGAAGACGTCTCAAATGTCTATTTGGGAGGTCGTCTTTGCGCTGCTAGACAACCTAAGACCGTTATCGAACCACAAGATATCGGATCTTACTACTACCGACACTGCTTTGCCGGAAGAGGTTAATCATCTTTTCTTTCTCATCACTTGTTCAAACATTTCCGTAATTCAAAAATCGCCAAAAAACCAAATTTTCGTGGAGCTTCTTAAAATATTTGAGCGGTCCGTCTTCATATATTGTGGTACCAACAACTCTTCCATTCGTCTTTTTGACTAGTAGTAATCATTCTTAGAAGTGTTCGGTTTTGTATATAGATTCGACTGCTACTTAAGGGTTTGTATCCTTATCTCATTGAAATGCTATTTGAATGAGAAAGATATGAAGAAAAACCGGGATATACTTTGAAGGAGAGAAGAGGTACGGACAATCGACCTATTCAAGTCGGCTCTGAGGAAGCAAAGGCGGCAAAGCCTTAGCCAACTGATATCTTTTGTCAACGTCATATTAGATAGATCATCAATAGTGTATCGACAAGTAGCCGTGGCTTCTCATGAATATGATGGAGGTTTATTGCCTTATGAGATGCATCCTTCCATGACAATAGGAAACTCTACAAATAGTCGACTGACCCTATCGAAGCCAATGCAAAAGCAGAGCGTAGAAACAAACTATGGCCACTACAGAATGTGAGTCACTCTGTGTCTTGAAAGTTACATTTCTTATGCTGAAATGTCCTGAACATTGGAATTAAATAATCGATGTTTATAGATCTATGTAGAGAATGGTTTTGCAAATTCGTGGGTTAACCAAGTCATCCCATGCATCCGAGATTGTGAAGTATTGGACTTGCGTGGGAGGACGAAAACACTGAGATGGTAAATCAGAAGGCCGTTCCGAGTCGTATGAGCCGATATCTGCGATACTTAATGGGTTAATTGCACGAACATCCCTGAGGGAGCTATCAATGCAAGCCCATATATTTTTGCATCAATGATTGTCCCATTATTTCTATTGCATTCCAACACTTTTGCTAATGCGAATTTTATTCAAATGATTCAGTAAGTCTGGAATATAATCACCATTATGGTCAATGATCTGCAACCATTTGCTGGGCAAAAGCGGATGCCTTCCTCTTATGAACAATTAGGCTGGAGACCAGAGAATTCAATCGGGTCACTTTTGAGTCGTCGAAGTCTCTGAATTTTTTCTTCTGCAGACGCTACTTCAGGATAGGAAAGAGATAATCCAATGGGGCAATATCAGGGCTAAACGTTTAATATGTACTGTGATTCAGCCCAGTTTCTCCAATATATAGCGACTCGATTTTGCAAGGTGTGGTAGCCGGTCAATGCATAAGGTGCTCATCGAGAAATCACTCTGCGGTAGCCAATTTCACTTGAATGAAGAGCGATAGTGCTACCGCTGTATCTAAGCGTCTACACAAACTACTAGAGCAATCTCCAGCACGTCACGAGCTTTCGGCAATAATCCGATGCGAAAAGAACCGAGCAGAACAAATGTAAGATGAAAATGGAAGCAATTATGGGATAACTCAATGTATATATATATATATATATATATATATATATATATTAATACATGTGAAATGCATGTATATCATTTGATGGGGGGGTGGGTTTGTGATGCTCGTCGTCGCGCTTGTCGACCGCACCTATTTCTTTAGCAGGTTTAAGAGGTTATCATAATTTTTTTTGTAATAGACGGGTTTAAATTCGGGGTGATGTTATCTATTTTTAGTGAGGTAATATTTTTTTGGATCTAACACTTTAACTTAAGTTAACTTCTCTTAAACATTTTCTACTCATTTAAGTACAAATAATTGACCGAGAAAAAATATAACTCGAAAAAAAAAACAAAATATTCTATCAAAATAGCGAACACAGTAAATCACCCTATGGAACGCCACAGCCAGGCTCTGCTTGAGATTACAAGGACACATGCCTGACCATTATTCTACGACGTCCAAAAATAGAGGCGAAAGAACGATCTGAATGCTAGAAGTACTGGGATCCGTACCTTGAAAGGAACTGCGAAGTCGAGTCATTAAATTGCTAAGAAACGTATATTATTCACATTATATTTGGATACTTGGATGACTCGCTTGCACGAGCCGTGCGAACTCCGGCACATTTTCCATTTGTTGGCAGTGGTAGACCATGTTTATCGTTTTATTCGAGCATGGCGACTGGTACGAGTCTCGGACCGTAATCTGTAAAATATCAGGCACTGTAAGTACAGTTGATGGATTTTGGTCTCGCAATCGCCAGCTCGGCATGCAGGTTGTCGCCCTTGAAGGAGCTTGCATTCTCGTGGAGTTCACTCTATATTTCTTTTCGTCTAGCTGTCACTTGTTATTGTTCAAAACCGGATCATTTGTGTTTCGCTGTCATTGTATGATCTTCTGGATTCGAAGATAGGATAGGTTCCGAAGATCGAGGCTGCACAAGCTAGCTAAGACGTTGTGAGTGTTGATAAGATTCCAGACAATATCGTTCAAGCGCTCTATGAGTTATACACAGTATTTATGGCGTTGTTGAAGTATCACCCCACGTCATTGCTGCACAATAGGACTTCGAAAGCCTTATTGATTTCAAAAAAAGCGCAAAATTTGAGAGTTTTTAGAAGATCGGTAGCCTCCTTATGAGGTCTGAAAGTACCCATATGGCCCTGCTTCTTATGTATATTTCATACTTCATGTAGTTTTCCATGTTTAATGATCAAGGAACACATTTGAGGATGGTTTTGCCGATCAAAGATTTCTTGATTCCGTTTTGATTAAGGGTTCACCACTGGTTTTCAAGAACTATGTCTCCCTTCGATTTATGCGTAGTCCGTTCCTTTTTACCTCTTCGTTAAGTTTACTTAGCATCGTCTCTCCTTTGTTGATCGTTCTTGAATAGATGAGGATGAGTATCGCTTTGTCAAACACTTTTTATGGGAATGCATAAACCGATACATATACGTATGCATGTGTGTATGCACATTTATATACATATGCATATATATGTATATAAATATAAATATACATGCATATACCTGCATATATATATATACACGTTTTAATTTGTGCGAAGCAGAAAACAAGTTGTTTTGTCATACATTGTATTATTCATATATTCTGGGAGAATTTTGCTGGAATTACTAAAGCGAATAGTCCTTTTGCGTGCTGGTCGTTCGATCAGAGAATTTTCTGAGACAATTTTAAGGAAATCCGCAAAATACTGGTTTTCGCATTCTTCAGCCCATGTGGAGTACTTTGGCGTGGACGAAGAGCTTGGTCCCATTGCCATCAGTATGGTACGAGAAGCGACCGAGCGTTCCGGTTCGGCCATCTGTCGGGTCATAGTTAGGATAAGCGACGTAAGCTCTTTAATTTGTTTGCAGGTTATTGCTGGCTTCAGTATTTACGTAACATTCATTGTTTAAAAAGATTTTATTCTCTTACATCTTATCTGAGACAATCTGAGTTCGGTCAGGTTACCAGCAAACCGCAGATACCTCTCATTATCGATTAACACTTCCTCAGAATGTCCAATCTACTCATCCAAATGACTGTGAAATTATGTGATAATATCTCATCATTAGTTTGTCTATAATGAATTAGTAGCGCTCACCTCTGATAATGTATTTTTTGGACCTTTCATGAGGTCTTATAGGCACTTATACACTACAATACATGCAAATTTAGGCTTTGCAGTCTCAGTCAGTTGCACAATGGCTTTCATCTCAATCAATCCCTTTCGGGGCAGAACCCCCCTTACATGAAGGAATCGTCGACGAACATGTCACAGTGCCACGTGAAAAGTGAAAAATCATTTCACGCGCGGCAGAGATAAGGTATTATTGCATGTCCAGTGACATAATCACCGGACATTGCAGTGATTAACAGTCGATTGTTCAAGGCTTGTATTTTCAATGATACCTCGAAACTGACGGGGATGCAAGGTCGAAACACGTGTGTTGCAGTTTATATGTGCCTATAAAAGACCTCAGAAGGGTTCAAAGAATACATTGTTAGATTTTATTGTTTTAAGCGAGGTCTGAAAAGATATTCGAATAGAAAACTTACTTCATTAGGATGCTCATGAGATGTTAACTTTGCTCACTCGTCAGAACATTGTCGTGCACCGAATGGTACCAGTAAAATTCCCTTTGTGAACATATGTCTTTTCTGGTAATGTTAAAAGCATCTAGCAGCTATCAATGTTGCCACGTCATTTTACTATGCCTAACATCGAAATATGATTATTATTTCGAAAATCAAAACAAGTGAAATACGGCTAGAAAAAATTCCGGATAATGCTCTTCTTCATAGTAATGCCACACTTGGATGTGTATAGATTCCACTCTCAGCATGTCCTTTGAACATCATACCTTTCGGCATCTACCTATCAAAAAATGGCGATAACAATTGAAGGATAGAAACCGAAAAAACAAAATTATGGAGCTAATGCTCTACTGGACACAGGTTCTCTATGGTGGGCATCTTGAAAACTTCCACGTTGTTAGGAAAATAATAGCATGTTCTGTCATGACCACTATTCTGAACTGAGTTTATATATCAGAAAAAATTTCTATCACCTGTGGTTTTGGTAATTTCTTCAGAGCGCAATTCTTTATAAGTAAGGTAACTTGTGCTGCATATTCACTTGAGATGTATAAATAGCATGACACTTCTTGCACGAAACCATTTTATTCTTACTGTATTTCGCAAGAGAATATCTAACGCTCATTCATCATCTTCTATCGTGATGGCTACCCATACTCACCAAAGTTTTATTGCTTTTCGCGGTGTCTAGTCGGTGTCTATTCACGCAAACCATTTTTCACGAACTCGTCGGCAATTTAATTGATGATCTTTCGTTGAGGAGGATACGATCCGCGTGAACAGATCCACGCATCAATGAATATATGAATAATATGTTAATGTCCACAAAGACTTAGGTCAAGTAAGTCTAACACAGAAAACACCTACACAACCCATTCACAGAAATTCGAAGACCCCTGGCAGGGACGTGCGCTGTTTCTGTACCTGCAATTCCTCGACCATTGCATGGCGACGTGCCACGTACCCTTCGTAAACTAGCAACTGGCTGTCCCTTATCTGAAGGATATATCCATATGAGTTAACAATTTTCGTGTTGCTTAGTTTGCATGGTAGTCGATTCTCGTTTTTTTTTTTGGTCTGCCACAGGGCTTTTTGCAGGCACCGCAGCTCGTAATCTCAATGCTAGGTGCTAGGTAGTTAAGCCGTTTATAACAGCTGCAATACAACAACGACGAGATGACTTCTCCACAATATCAACGCAACCAGAAAAAAGAAGAGAGCAAGTGGTAGTAAGGAAAGCATATGTTATCTAGTGGAAATATAATGGAGAAGTAATGTTGAAAGCTGCTTTAATAAGGAATAAAGATAACTAAGACATTGGCGATTGAACTGGAAAAGTCATGTCATATAACTCAGGTTAAGGCTGTTTATGCTAGTGAACTTAGAGCAGAAATTTTTCTGCGTGATTCAGGAAGATAAGAAAAAGATGAGACCATAATTTGTTTGTATGGAAAGTTTATGTGGAAGCGGCATAATCACTTGGACAAATAAGGTGATGTTAACGGTTCTACCAGTGCCTAAGCGAATTATGTAACGCTACACGTGTTTGAACGGGCAGAGAAGGTCGTAGGATCGAGCCATCAGGAGATGCTTCTTTACTGGGTGGTTGAATAAAGGTACGGATGTAGGACAAACCCGCGGGTCTCCTGTCGAATAATTTTAAATTGATAGATGATTGACGGCAGCGAACAATGCTGAGGGAACTACGTACTTCGAGAAGCGCTGTTTATTTCTTCTAGTATAGTCCAAATAAACACCTTAGGACTATTAGAAGTTTTTCCCCATCTCCGAGGCTTTTTCTTGAGAAATTTGTATATAGGAAGTAAATGAATGGTTCGAAGTAGCCTTGAATAAAAGAATATACTTCAAAGCTAATATGAACTTAATAGAGCAACCTCAACAACATACTATAGCTTAATGAATTAGTACATTCTTGTTAAGCTCCCTCCACCGGAAATGAAAAATTGCTCAAATATCTATGGTTAGTACGTTCTCGACAGGGAAAGGTTCAAAGTGCTCTGAAATACACGCTGGATAAATTATCAAGTCTACCCCTCTTGAGCTATAGATTCATCCACACTCTCCATCTCTATAGACTCAGCAGATTGGATTAGGCTGGATGGATAAAAAAATGCTGAGCTACTACATTGCTAGACCATCGCAATTCATTTCATGATTTAGATAAGCATCCAATCACTTTCTACCCTATATAACAAAATCGATTGTACGAGGCATTCTTCAGGAATTGCCTAACTAGCTATTAATATCTGTCAGACCCGTCAAATCTGATCTTAAACAACGAAAATAACAATTTGTCGGGTCAAAAGGAGCTAAAACTTGAAAACGTTTCTTTAAATTTTTTCCTCCAAGTTTTTGACGTATTGTGAATGATAAACTAATTAGAATTAAAGCAAACTTTGATCTTCGCCAAAAAGCTGAGAAACGAAAAAGGGGACAATAAAGAACACCAAATGTAAAACAAAAAACTATGGCTTTCCATTTATGACGCCGAGAATCATTTCAAGAAGCCACTTTTCAGCAGGTACAGCATATTATTGGCAAGTTTATCTTTAATTACATATGAATAATTTTGCCAGTATTAAGCTGTACTTAGAAAAAGGATTCGTCGTTGAAATATTTCCAAGAGTCGCAAAAGAAGCCGTTGATGTTCTTCCTTCTTTTGCTTTTCTTTGTTCTCCTTTTTTTATTTTTTTCATTCATACTGCTCTTTATTATCAATATCATCTTTATTATTATCAGCTACCTGTTGTTATTATTAATTATTTCTTTGTTATAAATTAGTTCTATCATTCATAGCCACGAAGCCATGAGGCTACAATAGTATTGATTTCATCACCCGTTATTTCATTATTCTTGCTGTAATTATATATCATCGTCGCAACATGTCTTATTACCGATTAATTTTTATATTTATTGATTTCTATGGCTACTTCTGATTTTTGTAAATATTATCGTTCTTATTATACTTTGTGCTACTTTTCCATTACTGAGCAATCTTTCAGTTGCGAACAATGCGATTGTCGGTGCCCGAAGAGGCGTTGTCCGATGGTGGTGATCGCTCAACTCGACCCCTTATGCGAGAACTGATTGAGATGGTACTCTTCTCTCTCTTTTTTTTGCATTCTCCTATTTTTCTTTTCTTTATTGCTCTTGTGTTCGTGAAGCAAACTATCAAATCATCTCATGGGATTTGGTGTCTTTTTTATGAGGGTGAACGCTACAGCAGTATTCTACAGTAATGCAGTCACTTGCTGTTGCCTCAATATAGTTGACGAGTATTGTACAACGGTTGTTCTCTTTTCTGAGTCGGTTATAAATAAGATGAATTTTAGATCTGTCCGCAAATTAGTTTTGGTTGCATGCGACCGGCGCTACAGACACCTCGGATCGAAGAGATGCTGATGAAGATAGACGAACAGCCCATCTACACTCGTTACAAAGTTGGTATAATGTTGTGCAAAGCCGGACAAAGTACGGAAGAACATATGTATAACAACGGTAAGCACGTGATCTGGATTTTCAATACGTCATCGTCTAATTTTTTTATGAAGTCGCCTAACCTTCACTACAAAAAAAAGAATGCCTTTGGATTATGTTTTGGAAAATTTATCTTCTTCTACTTTTCAATTTAAGTTTTGAATGATTGATAGGGAGAATAAAACGAGTTAAGCTACATTGTTATAGGACAGAATAACTTACTGTAGGAATCCTTCCCTAATATTCTTGATTATCTGTGACAATCTTATAGGAGGAAAAGAAAAACTCGAAGGCCGTAGATATGGAACCCATCAACAAGTTATTCTTCAATCACAGAAAATATATTGAACCAAAAAGAGGAGCTTTTCTAGTTCTTACAGGAGACAATAACAGAAATATAATAGAATGAATGATGATGAAGTGATGATCTGTTGGAACATATTAATAAAAAATAATGAGAACAATGTCTCATTGATCCGACAGATCGAAAGCATATTTATTTCCTCCTTTTTGTCCTCTTGGCCTATCGAATTTTTTTGGACTTTTCATTTCCTCTTGCATAACTTAGCAGTTTCAGAACATTCCTCTGAAGCATTTGACGAGTTCTTGGATTTCATTGGACAACGAGTTCGCCTGAAAGGATGGGATCAATATAAGGTGAATGGATTCACCAAAAAAATATCTGTAGATATTAACTATTCAAGAGCTTTTCTTAGACCCATTTCGTTCTCATGGTAGTTTCGAGTGTATTTCTTTGAGCAAAGTCTCTTATAGCACATCAAGTATGCGCCCCACAAAATCGCCGATTGTTCGTCAGAGTGGAAACTTAACTACTCTCCCCCAGTCCTTTAATCTTCTCGTATTACACAGTGATATGAACTTACTGGGATGATATAGAGCTTGAGTCCTCTAGTGGGGAAGCCATCAACACTTTCGGTTGTTTTCTTTGCTGGAAAACCATTAACACTTTGCTTTGATGGCCTCACTAATTTTGCACCATGCGTACAAATAAATAAGTAGTCACAAAAAATTAGTAAGTGAATAAATTACTGATTTAGTAGAGAAGGAAATGAATAAGCAGTTGTTTGTACACAATGTAGAAGAGAGTTCCTTCAAAGGTTTTCCATACAGGGCGGCCTCGACACGCGTGGTGACACGACCGGGACCCATTCGATTTTCTGCGAGTATCAAGCCCATGAAGTGATGTTCCACGTCTCAACTCTCTTGCCATTCACCCCGAGTAACCGGCAACAGGTAGGCTTCTTGATATCCCAAGAATTTCAGTAAAATCGGCCCTGCGAATTTCTGTAAACTGTCGAAATTTTTAAACGTTCGTTTGAAGTTGAAAATTTGAGCAAAGTAAAATATATAACTTTAGTATCATGAGTTGTCCGCAGCTGTCATTATAACGGAGAGAAGTTGTTTTCATTGTATAAATTTCTCAAGTGATACCGCGACAGGGCTGCAGCCATATGGAAGTGAGGCCGTTTATTACAAGCATGCTATTCATTCGATCTCAGCTCCGGCTCACTGAGACTCTTATTCAAGGTCGGGGAATTGATGCTGAGCATGTTTGAGAACAGTTTAATTCCTGCAGTCGAAGTTGTAACGCACGTTCTTGGCTATTCTAGGACTCTAGAAAGAATTGTCTTGACCAACAGTGAGCGACATTCGTAATTGACAATCCACAAGCAGCAGTCGAAGTCACATTTGAGAAATTCGAGGGTCTTCGTTAATGACGGTTGCGAGTAAACGAGCTAAATGCAAGAAGCACTGGGATCTACACAGAATTTAAAGATAGGTCATGAACAGAAAAATACCTACTTTGGGTTGATGTCTACTTTTGATATTGGCTATAGAGGATAGTGAATTTCAGATAGGGTTTCCTCTACTTTTTCTACTCCTTGATGAACAAGTGACTTGAAGACTCAAACATGAATAAGATAAGTATAGAAATGCGGATAAATGGTTATCACTATATGGGGCTTTGATAACTCTTTCCTTCGCTTCTTTTCATGCACATGTCATCTGTAGACGTCACCTGGTATCAGCCCGAGGATCTGCTATTTCTTCTCATTAATGTGTCAAAGGTTAATAAAGTGTGACTTTTTTCTGAAATCTTAACATGAATGTACTCCTAGTTCACCAGAGACATTCGCCTCCTTCACTGATCGAAGGGTTTGTTCTGCCTCGCGTGTTGCATCACTCCCGAGCTGCAGTGAGCTCTGCGATTTCTGAAATCAAGGACTTTTGGGCTCAGTCGACCGACCGCTCAAGCCGCGATGTTTTAAATAGAGTCTGGAAAAAGTAACATAAAGCCAGAAGTCTCTGAGCCCATCAATAATATTGTTGATCAGCTAATGTTAAACATCAACACACAAAACGGGCGGGCCTATGTGCGGTTCACGTCATTCGACTTACTGTTGGATATGAGTTATGATCACGTAATGTTAGTGAAAGTCATCAAGCACGAAAACTCTAGCTTCGATGGTGATAGCCAAGAAAAGCTAGCAAAGATTTTTCCCTCGTATAGAAAACTGTTGATTCAAGAATTTAGCTAGCTATTTAAACGTATTCTTTGATAATATAGATATATGGTTTTTGTATAGCATGTAGTCAGATAAATAACATTGCAATATAGCAAAATCATTGATATTAGCCGTCATGCGACACTGAAGTAGTGGGGAACCACGTAGAAACTTGAAACATAGTAAGGGATTTGTCAAGCAGCACTGTCGTAACCACTACATGTGATATCGTAACCCCTCTGTAATCCATCTTTACAAAGAATTTGCACATAATCGTTGTCTGACTCAGAGGATATTAGAGATTATCACGTCAGAAGAATTCCATGTCGTCACCACGTACTTCGCGTTGATTTAGCCGATATGTGTTAAATGCCTGTGTACAATATATTCAAAAATAAGAAAACAGAGTTGATAACATCAAATCGCTTCATTGTCTCTATCTTAAATTTTCCCTTCTGACTCAATGTTAGGCGCGCAAAGGTCGGATACTTTTTCTTTTCAGTACCTAGAAAACTAGTTGTAACTAGGATAAGGTGGATTTTACACTCTCTCCACCCTTTCATCAATCTTTATTCCTCAGAACAACCTATGCGAATTACTTTTTAAATGCATCCGAAATTCACATTTAATTCCGTGGACAACCTTCTATGGTTTTTTTTTAACCAAAGCTTCCGCTTTTGATGTATAATATCTATGGAATGAAACGGGGACAACAAAGAGAAAGCGTACTGTAATACATAGAATATCACAAATGTTTCAGTTGTCACGGAAGCGTCACATCGGCAACGACATGGTGACGGTGGTCTTTCAAGAACCCGGTGCGCTTCCATTCTCTCCGATTGCCGTTCGCAGTCATTTCCAACATGTGTTCATCATCGTTCGTGTAAATAATCCCTGTACCGATAACGTATCTTATACGTGGGTTCCTACAAAGCATTTACTCTCTTAACATACCTGATCACCACTACACTGGCTCTTTGAAATTCACAACTAAATTATTTCTACACTTTTGAAGCTTTGTGTCAGTTTCATTTCATAAGGGAGAGAGGGAGTAATTAATGACGTAGGCTTTCAGAAAATTAGGTGCTGATTCGACCGTTTCACCATCACTCTTTAGCAATCAATCAACGAGCGCCATATGGAACGCCTTAGCTCAGATTTGTTCGAGACTGCAAGAACATTTGCTCGACTAGTATTCTTCCCTTACGTTACTCACAAAGAAGACGAAATCCGCAAGCGGCGATTGAAACAACAAGAGGATTTTTCGAGGACCTTTGAGACAATGAATACGAGGGAACGAATCGAAGGCTAGAGATACTGGAACCCGCACAATAAAATCTGATAACGGGTTATGTTAAAAAGTGCTTCAGCAAAGGCATCCACTCTCATCCAATGCCGAAATTTCATGGGGACCCTGGGTGTTTTAATGTTGTTTGGATTGTAGTCACTTTCAGCCATAGGCTTACTAAGTCTTTTTATATGAACTATTTAATCAAAGAGAACGATACATAATAAATCAATGGATTGACTCTCAGCGAACATTGGCGTAAAGAATGAAAATCATTTCCGAACTATTCTTATTGAAAACCTTGCATGGAATTGGTATATCATCTTTAACGATAACTAACAATTCGGCGATTTCGCCTTCGTCAGGGCCGCCAAATTATTAACATGGGAGAGAGTCATCAGTGTGTCGCACACTGCGAAAATTGCTTTAGTATTTATTAGAAGCTGTTGTTGAAATGTATAACAGCACACTGGTAACCTCTCCCAAATACGTGATAGAGAGGCTTTGAAGAAGGCGAAATCGCCGAAACGTCAGTCATAGTTTTGAATAAGATATACCGATCTCGCGCAGTCTCTTCATAAAAAAGAACAGAACGCTATATATTTTCTTGTGAAATTGCATCAATTTCAAGGTATCATCAATTTTGGCAAGATATTTTCCAAATGAATTAATGAATCTGAAGTTCAAATTCAGCGTGGCAGTGTCACGGTCAAAAGAGGTGCCTGCATTTGGTCCACCGATTCCGAAAGGAGCCACTTTTAGTAAATGCGCCGACTTCCATGATTGGCTGCTCACAAAAAGTACAGATTTATTACTTTCAGCAACATTCCAGAAATTCACCTAATATTCAAAAGCCAAAAAGTGTTGTTACCTCATAGTCATATTAAGGTGTCCATAGCGAAAACTAGTCTTCTGATTTTGATTCATGCAATTTTGGATACTGAAGTGATATGAAATTTTCCTTGACTCGATGCCTGTGAGTGCATCTCCAATCTCTAAGTGATGTAGCGATGAAAGCGGGCAATAATTTCGCTAGCACTGATTAAGATTTGAAAAAATTTTGGAAATCAATCTCTAACACTGATGAGTTGAAAAGGCTTTGCAAGTCGGAACTCCGAACAGACTTGTTCATTTTTTTTGTTCAGTAATCAATGCTGAAAATGCGGTACATCGTTCGAAGAAGTTCGCCACAATGGCAGCTAGAACTCGAAGAGAAGCCCTAAGGGATTTGGCTGAGAACTACGTGGGCACACATCAAAATGAAGGACCGAGCAGAATAGCTAGTTAGTTCTATAGCGTGCCAAAGTTCTATTCATTTTTGGTAAATACATTTCGGACTAAGTGACATTTTTGCTGATTTATTATCTTTTTTGCTACTTTCAAAAGAACAGAACTTTGATTACCTATTACTGATGAGATTTATCTCTCACACTGACTTACCGTTTAATGCATTGGCGCGGTCATCTACGCTTGTTTCAAAATTTGAGCAACTTTTCCTACGTTTGATTTTTTCAATGACTAAACGTTTTTTATACTGACTAGAGATGTCTTGATTGTCCATCTGAATATACAGGTCGTTTCTTGGGTGGAAGCGTGAAACGAAGAGAGAAGCAGAATCCAAAACCGTTTATCGCTCATACTCGAGGCGCACTATCATGGTTGGTCGACGTTCACGATCATTCCACCAATCAGGTAAGGCGTAATCACAACTGTAACATTTCGCCGGTGCTGCAGGCTCTAGTCGTGGTAGGGATAGATTCTACGTAACTCTATTTTTCTCATCAAGGTGTTGATGATGCAAAGAAAGCTATCATTTCAGTCAGAACTAAAGTGAAATTTATGTCGAATTTTGCTCAAAAAAGTCTATAGACTTGCATAGTTTGTCGTGGGCCAAATCTTACAAAATTTGAGCGAGACGGCCAGTAATAGACTTTCTACGTGAGGAGTGAGTTCTGATCTCTTTAGTCGAAAACAAGCCTTAAAGTCTACCAATTCTGTTTATTAAATCGATTATTTTATGAGCGGATTTTTATTCCAGAGAATAAGCTGCGTGTTGGGGCTATCGCAGGACGCCCTGGTGTTACTGGAAAGGCCGTCCGGAACGGCAGTCTTTTTCCACACCCACACATTCAATCATTGGATGGGCGAACACAGACATGGGGTCGGTTTGGTTTTGCTAACGGTTTGGCCGCTGATTGAGATTCATCTTTGACTATCAATAGCTCGTAGACCGCTACACTTTTTTTTGTTTTTACTTAGATTTTGAAAGCATATTTTACGAGGATACTTGATCCTATGAATAAGAGTAGTATCCCATAATTACATAGAAAGTGATTAGTTAGAAAAGCTGACTACAATCCCATTAATGGTCAATAACTATTAAGTCTGGAACAGTCACCTAGATACTTCAAAAATCTATCGAGAATTTGTGAATTGGTTATTTTTTTCTAAAATTCAGATTAAAAATCTACTATGATCATGGTGATATGTTGTTACTGCGATGTTGCACTGAGAGTGGTACGGATGTTGAACTGACACTTCTTCTGCAAAGGTTGCAGGCGGTTACCAAGGGCGACGAAGCTAAGGAGGTATGACGAGATGACATAGGAATAATTCATCTTATGACGAAGGCTAATAAATGCATTAATGTTACTGGATGCTTGTCAGAATGCTCGGCGGAAGCTCATAATTTTAGCCTCGGATCATGCATTTGAATTATTTATAGTTAGGTTCAAGTATACTAGTTTTAATAGTCAAACATTACAGTCCTCGCAATTTTTGTCAGTAAGGCGGACTAGATACCTTGTGTTCCGGGAGCTCATTTTGAAACTTTGAACACAGAAGCTTTTTTTAGAGTCATTTTCTGCAGCAGCTCGCTTGGTGAAAATTTTCTCTCGTAAGGTGGAAAAAACTGCATTCAGAGAATCGTAATCGATCGCTGAGAGATCCTCAGTAAATCATAACTTTCGTTTTGAGTGTTTTCTTAAGGACCACGGCTCAAATTTCAATATGCCTGATAATAATTATTTGAGCCACGCATGTTAGTGGTCTGTCAAAACAGGCTGACTTTATAGAGCCCAATACACGCGTTTCGACTCTTGCGATCTCGTCAGTCGGGCATTTACCCTTCTCGTCTTTTGCTAATCTCTGTAGGTGCTCCAGTCCCCACACTCAAAGCGGAGTTATAATTTAGTGAATATACCAGCCAAGAGCAATACGAGTGTAAACACTCTATGTTCGGTGAGATTTTCACTGGACATAGAGTGTAAAACGTTCGTCCTCGCTAACTCTTAGTGTGGAGACTGGGAACACAACAGAGATTAGCAAAAGACGAGAAAGGGTTACTACCGACTGATGAGATCGCAAGATCGGAACACGTGTATCGGGCTCTATAAGTCAGCCCTCATGATAGACCACTGACAAGCGTGGCTCAGATAAGTGATCATGAGATTCTTAAAATATTGAGAAAGAACGATGTTTTTTAACTTATCATTCTAGTTCAAAAACGTTCGTTGTGCGACGTACGGGTCGGCGTTCTATGACAAAAAATTAGATCTACTGCGTTGAAACACATCGGACTTCAAATGCGCATTGAAATCATGTACAATAAAAGTGCATTCATTTGTAGTGTGTTCTAAAATCAGATACTCAATCATCGAAATTTAAGGGACTTAGGTAGTGTGGTTGTAGCACAGCGTCCCCAGTATGGGCGAAACACGGGTTCAGCTCCCGCCTGAGATTACAAGTTCTGAGTACCACTCAGCATTACTGCTTGCGATCCAGTTGTAATGATGCCACTTTACATGCGCAAGGTTCCTGATTGATCTCCTCTTCTCTGTTCCACCTTACCCATGATCTTCCCGTGTCTGGTGGCGACTATCTCTGATGAAGATCTAGTTATACTCTAGCAGTACTATCTAAGTATGGTGTAATGATTTGACCGGCATTTAGCGACATTCGTGGCAATGCGAAAATCCTTGAAGCATCATTCGTATTTAAGCGGAAAAGTTCAAAGCCTTCCTTGTTATATGGATGGAGAAAATAAATTGCATTCGAGTTTTCTGATTGATACAATATGTGTGCCTTCGGCTAATGTGGAATAGAGATAGATAGTCCTGATTCTTTCTGATTATGAGGAAAGGAATGAAAAACCAGTGTAATTCGCTGGAGAATGGACTTTTCATAGCGTTAGTAACCCTTCGAAAGCTGAGACTTCAAGCTGCAGTCCCACGTCGCTGGTTTTAAAAAATACCCTATCATAACTCTCATGAAATCCACACAGATCTATGTCTCGGACGCTCATATTCTCGCTGGATCGAAGCCCTTTCTTTAGACTAATAGTAATCATCAATAGCGTAATCGATTCTGATTCCAACGCTATGCTTACAGACTGAAAAAATCTTTCTCTGAAACGCAGCAGATATAATAACTTGGATTGCTATGGATCAAGGGCTTGGTCAGTTCAACGACGGACGAGCTACGTTCGCTGGCGTGAGTAGTCGATCGACCTTGCACCATCTTACGACATCGCGCCAGCCGTGCGTGGCTGGCTCAGCCAGCCGCACGTGAATTGGCCAAAGGCCCCCTTGATCAGCAGATGGGAATTCAACTTATTTCACCTGATGCTTTTCATAGAAACGCTCTTTCTCAGAATACAAGCACAGCGTTAGGAATCAGAAACGATTACGTTATCGAATGATTTCTAATAGTCCAAAGAAAGAGCTTGTCCGGCGAGAAATATGCACGTTTCAACGCAAGAAATCTCCTTCTATAGTAACATCGAGTAAGGTTTTTTCGAAAAGTCTCAGCTCTTCGAATGACTACCAACACTCTTGTAAAAAGTTTCTTCCAGCGAATGAGGTCAGTTTTTTGTTTGTTCCCCTATAATCGAAAAAAAACTACAGTTCTTGATGAGAAAGTGCTTTTTTCTAATAATTTTCTTCATAACTTTTTTGACTCAATCCGCTATCTTTTACAGGTAGTGCTGCGTCGTACTCGCCTTTCGGACAGCTGGGGCTTTCACGTACAGGATGAGGGTGTTGTGACCGATGTGGAAATGTATCAGACCGCATGGAAAGCCAGTCTTCGACAAGGAAGTCGAATAGTTGAGGTAGATTACGGATATTGATTTCCTCATTCTGTTCTTTGTTTTTGCTCCTTTTTTATTCTCCTCAAAAAAAGCTAGAAAGCATTTTGATTTTGTCACAGTTGGAATGATTCATAAACTGGCATATTTAACGTGCTAATTCTGAGATATACGTGGAATTAGGGACGATAGCAAACTTGTCAACTTTGCTGTCCCATTTAGGCTTATACACTTCTTTCACACTTTCTCCATCTGCATACTTTTTTGTTTTTTTTTTCGAAGCAAACTATGTTCCTAATAAATAGATTGAATCTCTGACTGTTGCGACGTTGAGTTTCGACAAGATCTCTGAGATTCTCTCCGAACGAGAGACTATTCGACTGCTGCTGATCTCTCCGGCCAACGATGGATCTCCCAGACGGGGGTGAGTCCCATTTGAAAACGCTGTGTTTTAGTTTGTTTTCACCCCTTCCATTTTTATTATCACTCATCATCATCATTCAATACATATATTTCCTTGGATCTTATTGGTCCTTTTCCTCGAATCCTCTCTCCTGTTGCTCAATGATCTCTCCTGCTCAACCATAGTGGCTTCAATTTTTTCACCGACTTGTAAATTTTCCGCTCTGTGATTTTCATAGCTTCCCATTTTTTGTTCATAATCTTATTTTTTACCAACCTATTTTGAAATTCATCAAGCTTCTATCCAAGCTCCAAGTTTCATCTTAGAGATTTCTAGGTTTTAAACTTAGAGAGATTTCACCTCTATTACTGCTCCCCAACACTTCTGAAGTGATTGCTCTTTGTGCAAAAAAAAGTACAAAAAATACAACCATGCTTTTAGCCATATCTTCTTTGCTCTTAATCCTCCAATCCTCCTATAAACTTTTCGTCTTAAGAAAAGTAGCAAAATACTCATTAACCAAAGGTTTGGATGATCTGAGATGATTGTTCTTTCAATGTTCTTTCAGTGATTGTTCTCATCTATGCTCTTTCAGTGATGTTCTCTCATGCTCTTCCAGTGATTGTTCTTTCAATATTCTTTCAATGTTATTTTCATTCTTTCCTTCGTTTCAGATGCGAAGATCCCCATTGCCCCTGCCGTCAAAGGCGTTTGAACATATGATGACGCCGGATGCGTTTGCTAGACAACCCATCAGGTTGGGTCGATTTTTCAAAACGATGGTAACTTATCTAATGGGTGTACGAATATTACTCCACCGTTTTTCTATTTTCTGTAGTGATTCTAAAAAATAGACATATGCAAATTTTTTCTTTTGTTTGATAGTGTATTAAAAACGCTATTCAATCATACGTTTTCTAAATGAAAAATGCTTTATGTGATGATTTTTATAGGACTTTGAAGACGACTTCTGCTCCCAAAAAAAACATCATTTTCGAGAAGCTTTACTTTTCATGTTTAATTCAAAGAAAACCCAGCAAAAAGGAAAACTTTTCTTGTATCAGATAGTGACGAGTGACAAAAGGGGATTCATTTTGCCATTCCAAAGCGCAAGTGATCATGAACAACCTCGAACAACCAGCAAAATCGACTGTAAAACGGAAGCAATTCACGAAAAGAAGGCTAGGTGTCGGAATCAGAAAGGTGTCCACTACTACGGGCTATTGAAATTTGGTGAATCGCGGTTAATGCAGCACTTTATCTATAACAATTTACCAAATTTAACCGTGAATGCAAATAAAGCGGCTGCAATGGAGCGTAAGACACGACAAAGTGATTCGTGATGTATGATAACTCTCGGACTCATATTTTAACACCGACTGAAACGTCATAGAAGGCTGAGGTGGGAGGTTTTCGGAGGTTTTATTTTATCCGCCTTACTCTCACGACAATGCACCGTCAGATTATTACTTGAAGTGACCAAATCGAAACTATAAGCTAGCACATTTTGAGAAATTTTAGCAAAGTTTAGCAAATTTTACCAGTATCAATTACAAATTTTTTTTTGATGGCATTCAAAAATTCTCCAAAAATGGCATCTTGCAATCGTTAATGTTGGAAATTATATTTAAGTCGACTTCATAAATAAAAAGTTTCCAAAACCTATATATTAGACGGCGCTAATTTTTTAAGACAATCTCATTTGCTGGACAGGAACTTTTCATTGGAATGTCAGCATTCATTCGAAAGCTTACATCTCTGACTACAGCCTCATATCGCCTTTTTTCAGAACACTTTTTTATATCGCTGTAAGATCCAGAATAAAATTATGTTTCACACTCGCCATTCGCCTTTATTTTTATCACGCGTATAATTCGCAGGAAGCACGAAGAGCATGTCAGCGTGTAGAGGATTTTCTGCAGTATCAGTAATATGCGTTTTTGTCTGAAGTATCTGTCGATGCGATGAAAAATATCCCCAATTGAATAGCAATATTCAAATGCGATCGATTGCTCCGCCCATGTGTCGCCCACATCCCCTTCCCCCCGCTCCGTGAATCAGCTGGTAAACAAGTTTGTCGAAAATGTAAACATTCGATCGATTTTTTCTGTTAGGCATTTCCGGGAAATAAGCAATAGGGAATCACTGGAACTTACGACAACGAACGATTATTATTAGTCTAAAGAAGGAACTCTGTCCGGCGAGGTTTGGAGCACAAATCTTTTCCTTCTCCTACAGTGTTATCAAAAGTGCGTTTGTAAAAAGCAAGCACATTTTTGAGTTCTTCGAAATTTGCTCTATCGAATAAATGCTAACACTCCAGGGCAGGAGTTTTGTTAAGCGAATAAGCGAGATAGAGAAAAAATACGTGGTCGTGTAAAACGAAAATCCATTTTGGATTTTACAGCGCTATGAGTGGGATTTTGAAAAAAACGACTACGCAAAGCTTCAGCTAGAGAATCAAGCTTTTGAATGATTACTAACACTCATATTAAAGGTCCCTGTCCAGCGAATGAGATCGGTTTATAAATTTGTCGCTGTCAAACATATAAGTACCAAATTTTTTATATTGATTGTATATTTGAGCCGTAAAAAACGGGCGGAGTCATATTGTGCACCTAATAATTTCTGTGATGTCCTAAGAGGCTGAAGGGATAGCTGTGGAAGTAATACGGAAGTGCAAAATGTTTGCATTTTGTTACAAAGCACTTTAATAAATCAGTGATTTTTTAGTTACCAAGAAATGTTTCGAATGCGCAATCGAGAGTACGGTACATCACCAGCAAGCAGCCCGGCTAGTTCGTTAGAGGATCGTTCCTTTACATTTAATGTTATGAAACAACGATTGGGACGGAATGAAAGCCAATAGCGCTTGGTGGGAAAAAACCTTTGTTTAATTGTACTGCTGCGATTAATAAATATCATGAGCACGCCTGATAATTTTCTTTGAGCAATGCATGTGATCTTTCAATGGGCACTTATACAATGCAGTGCACATGTTTCGACCTTATAGCCTCGTCAGTTGCACAGTGCCTTTGTCTTAGCCGATCTCTCTCTCAATCCCTTTACTTAGAGAAGACGCAGACGTAGTATTTACACGTGCCATCAGGTGACAGAAATCTTTAAATGGACTATTTTGTTAACTCGATTGCTTTTGGCTGGTATTTAGGGAATATCATACCGTTCGTCTTATGCGTTTTCTCTAAACGGCACTTAAATTTCAAATGTGTGATAACTATTGTTGATCCGTGCATGTGGTAAGTAAAGATGTATATTCCCCCCCCCCCCCTCCTCCTCCCCCCCCCCCCCTCTCCCCTCTCGCCCCAGGGGGTATTGGCTAAGACGAAAGGCATTGTGCAACTGACGAGGCTGCAAGGCCGAAACACTTTTATTGTACTCTGTAAGTGCCCATAACAGATCATATGCGTGGCTCAAAAGTATTTATCAGGCATGTTGAAGTTTGAAACGTGGTTCTAAAAAAAAGTCGAAACGAACGGTATGATATCAGTCAGCAATCTCATTTTCTCTCATGACACTGGCAACTCACTAATTTCAGTGACAGTAATATGAAAAAGAGGCCACATCACAGGCGACAGAGGTGTAGTAGTGCTGAGGCCATTTGCAAAGCGTAGGATGGCCAGGAAAATATGGCTTGTCTCTAAAACATCGTATAGCACGTCAATTGTGCCACATAAAATTAGCATCATGACGTAACAGAGGTGAATATCGCTTGGCAAAGGATTTTTCTTGGTTTCAGCTGCGTGGCAAATACGTCTTTCGATCCGACCATTCTACGCGGCTCTATACATGACCACGCGCGCCTGAATCCACCGAAAACCGTTGCTCCGTGCGCAGTCCGACGAATACCTTCGATCGGCTACTTCTAGGGAGAACAAAAAGGTTTGGAATCCCGATATATTTATGCGTATCGTATAGCACGTCAAATAAACCTTTTCCTAATCAGGCCAATCATGCAAACAAATTATTACAAAAAAATAATCTCATTATCTTTCCTTCCTACTTTCTCGCTTTACTTTGGGATTACCAAGCCTGATATATCTCACATAAGGAGATCTAGATCTTTTATATATTGAAAAAAATTATCAGCAGATCCTTTCATTATTATTTGAGCCAACCATGTCATGTGGTCTGGTAAAGGCTCTTGTACAGCCCGAGACACGTGTTTCGTCCTTACAGACTCATCAAGCCGGGTAGAAACCCGTCGTCTGTCGATCTTTTCATAGTCAGTTCTCTCGGGAGCATCACACTCCTTATATATAGTTATCGACGACCTACGCTTTACGCTCTTTGTCAGGTGAAACATTCACCTAACACAGAGTGTTTTCGCACTCGATTGCTAGCTGGCTGGTATTTTATCGTAAATATACCTTTCCTTCTGCCCGGCTGATGAGTCTGTAAGGACGAAACCACGTGTCTCGGGCTGTACAAGAGCCTTTACCAGACCACATGACATGTTGGCTCAAATAATAATGAAAGGATCTATTGAAATTTGAGCGTGGTCTTAATAAAGCACTCGAAGGAAAGGTATATTATCAGCAGAGGTAGAGACTCGAAGAGAGGACTTTATAGAGATGAGACTGATGTGTCTGATAGCTGTTGTGCTATAAGTTTCCAGAGATTTTGAAAAGTTATTCAACACTACGAGTTGTGGATGATCAATCAATTTTTTTTTCAAATTACCGCCTCTAGCGGTGGGATGATGTTATGATATACTCAGTAAATGTGAAGTTATGTGCAAAACTTTTGCGTCAGCTGGGAATCGAACTCAAATTTCACCCTATCCGAAGGCGCGTGCTTGAACCGTTACATCACCGACGCCTGTTTTGATACCACTCTTTCTACGCTAAAACGCATCAATCTGTTAACTATTAATCGTTAACGGTGTATCATCAGTATCAGGTAAGTACCAACGGTATAGGTATACCGCTGACTTTTGATTGCTGACAGATAATACGTTGTAGCGTAGAAATAGTGATGTCAAAAATAGGCGTCGGTAGTGCAACGGTTCGAGCACGTGCTCCCGGATAGGGTGATATGTGGACTCGTGTTCCATCTGACGCAGATACCCTTCTAGTACAAGAAGCGGGCTTTTGCTATCACCAGCTCCAAATTATTCTATACACGACAATACATTCAGAATGATCGGTGTACCTTTATTTCTAACTTATTTCCTATTTTTTCGGCTTAGTTCACAATCAGATAAGTGCACAAGGTGTAAAAAAGGGGCGCTAAGTTGTAATGAGGTATATTTTTATAACTATGACAAGGTGGAACTCAGTGAGCCACACACTGCAGATAAACGGCGCAATAGAAAAATGTGATGCTTCTTGGGTGTTTCTAGAGAAGACTAGCTGTAGTGTGTGATAACGACTAATGCAAACTTTAGGATGTGAGTGCTTCGCTCGCAGCACTAATGAAAAAAACGAAATGAAATGAGATGAGCGTTCAGTCATAATTTCTCACACCCACACAACCGCCTCGCAGGCAAAGCATTGTCGGTGCTCAGTAGCATTTTAGTGCTTTAGATCTTAAAAAATTCCTGGCACAACGGAAAACTGGTTAATGAAATTCATTCCTTTTTTAGACAGAAATATAACTCTGATTTATGAAATCATGGTAACTTATAAAAAAACCAGAGGATATGATTCATTGTAGAGCTGTTATATATATTGAAAATGAGGTGATTAATATCTGGAAGAATTCAGTTGATCTGTAGTGTTGTATGGTGGATGACATGACAATTTGAGCGCCCTCAAAGCTGTTGTTCGCAAACGACAAGGAGAATGGATAGCCTTTTCGCTTCCTTCTGATTAGAGCAAATGAAAAAACCGATCTCCTTCGCTGGGGTGGAACTTTTCATTGGAGTGCTAGTAATCATACGAAAGCTAAGGCTTGAGACTACCGTTTCAAGTCGCCGGTTTTTCAAAACACCCACGTTGTAGCATTCATATTGAAAACTGTGTTTCACACTCATCTTTTGCTTTCATTTTTATCAAGTGTATAATTTTCTGGAAGCCGAAAAGCATATCAATGTGTAGAGAAAATTCCGTAGTATCTTAGTCGATCGTTTTGTTTAGAGTTTCTTTTCAAGCAAAGGAAAAATCTCCAATTGAGTAACAAAGTATCGAAGGCCACGCCTCACCCCGCCCGTGACCCGCCCCTTTCACGGCCCTGTCCTTAACGAATAGCCTGTAAGCAAAGTTACTGGGAATTTGAAATTCAATCTAATTTTCTCTACTCAACCGTAATTTCAAGAAATAAGCACACCGTTAGAATCAGAAGAGTTACACTATCCCACAATTACTAATGATCTAACGAAAGTGCTTTGTCATGCGAGGCTTGAAACACAAAGCATCGCCCGGAAGAGATCAAAGGATAAAAAGCTTTTTGAAAAAGCAAACACATTTTTGAGTTTCTTGAAGCTCGTGCTACTGTTTGAGTACTACGCTTTGAGGAAGGAGTGTTGTCCAGCGAAATATAAGCGCGAAAAGAGAAAAAAGCGGTGGTTTGTAAAATATACCTGAACAATTTTATAAAGGGGTGTTTGGAAAAAACTGGCGACATGGGGCTATAGTAGCAAGTCTCAGCTTTCGAATGGTTACTAACACTCCTATGAAAACTTCTCCATCAAATGAGATCGATTTTTCATTTGTTCCCTCCTAATCAGAAAGAATCTCTCTTTCGTTTGTTGTTAGGCAGAAAACCTTTTTGTTCTTCTGCCTGATCAGGTCGGAAAAAGCAGTTCATAGAAATGTCTGTGTTTCTATTCAAGTATGCTGATTTGTCCATATTTCAGATTTCGCTCTCGGCACGTGAATCAATTAGCGAGCAGGAAACTGCTGAATTTGTGCGTTGTCAACAGAATCTCGAACGAGCATATCAGGAGAAAAGGGCCCTAGAAATATTGGTTAAGCAACTCAGAAAAACAATTACTCCATGTAAGTTTTCTTCGCTTTATGTACGCTACATCTGACCGCCGCTCAAGTCGGCATGCAACACAGTGTCTTTCACGTGATCTCTCAAACCGAACCGCTGATCAGAATGAAATCTGAGTCTACTGGCTCCATGTTCTGGAAAAGTCATGAATCTCTTTAAGATGATCTAACTATATGTCTGAATAATCGCAGGTTTTTTTCCTTGAAGACAAGAGCATTTCAGGAGCGTCAGTCCCACGAGAACACAAGACGAGAACTTGAGCGGCTCAAGACACAACTGGATAAAAAATGACTCTTATTATCACGGAAATAAAATATGCAATAATATATCGTTTGTACGAGAAGCATCCGAAAAAATATATTGGTAGAAAACAATTGACAATTACTGCAATTATCAGCAAAACAATGTTGGAACAGTCGATGGTGTTTGGTGGAATAGCTAGCGAACGATCCTCGCAAGATGGCTGTAATGGTACCGATTGAGTTGATTACTGCACAGACTTCATCTTTGTCTTGCGTGACAATAGCGTTCAACGTTTCCCCTACGCAAATTAGGCTACCGTAGACTTTTGTGTCTATCTTGGGACTGAATGACTAAGCAAGTCTATCGAATCGTTGCAATCATTAGAAGCAACTATGCTATCTCCTCTCAATCTTCCAAGGCGAGCGCTCAGTCTGATTTCATATCAGTCGTTTGTGTATGGGACGAAACCTTCACATTGTGATCTCTTGGCTATGCGTAGTTGAGATGCTCAGTTGCTAAATATATGATATTAAGTTGGATGCAAATACCATGTAAAAAAGCCTATAGATTGAAGCTCTGCTCGTTTGGAGAGGCTGACGCTCTTTACATGCGAAAAATGTTATTACTAGCCAACTTGGCATAGCACTCGATGCTAAAGAAGCAGCGCAGATTTCCTTCATGGTTTATTCACAACAAAAGAGACTTACTTGGTTAGATTGGATGGTTCTGCCTATCGCAAGTCGGTTTTTCTTGATTTTCGAGGACTGACGGTAAGATGGAAAGCAGCACTTGCGCACGGTCGTCCAGTGGGGACGACTATCGTTCTTACGACACCAATCTGGTTCTCCTTCGTGACGTCTCCGAACATGACGTACAAACTAAAGGTGTTCATCAAATATGTGTTCAACAGATTTTTCTCACCCTCTTTTTAGGCTTACTCATTTTGTAGCATTGACTACTACTGCTTTTGATATCTGATTTTAAGTCTAAAAAATGGCAAATTTTGCCACTATGAAGTTCACAAATGCACTTCGTAGTGGTTTTTCCTTGGTTATATTGCTGCTGAGCATCATTTCAAAGATTAACTTCTGCTCAAAGACGTAACAAGTTATACTGAGTCTGGACCTCAGATGTAGACATCCATACAATCGACTGCTTTTAAACCTCCCTATGAACATTTAATATTGCCTGTGAGCCTTTTCAAGGTTGGTTATCGATTAGAAGGAAGTGTACATATTCCTTACCAGCCATAATTCATTAGGTACTACCACCATAACGTCTCCCATTACTGCTATAAAGTAGGATGAGTGTGGGGCGAGCGCCTGTTATGAAGCGAGCGATATCGCAAAAACGTAAGTACGCCACTGACTACCAACCTCGAAAAGGCTTCAAAAAATCGCAAGGACTCAATTTACAGTGGTTTTCAATGATCCTAAGCTGATTAATAAAACAATCCGTGTGTGAATTCTAAAGTTGCATGTCCCAGATGTAGAATTTGAAATTGGAAAAGATCATGAGCGTGTGATAACAAAAGCAGGCGCTCTTATATAACCAGCGATAAGGAAGCCCTCGAAAAACTATTTGAAAGACCAAAAAAACGGTCAATATTTACAATCAATGAGCCATTCTCATCTAGGTTATAGTGTAAAGGTGGAAAAGCTTGACTAGGATGCTGCAGGGATTGAGTTATTAGCGGCCAGTCAAAGTGATAATGAGCAATCCGCACTCTTTCAATACAAAAAAATCACCCATTCACTATTCGCATAATGATGATACGTTGAAAAAAACTTTACTATAAGGCAGTCGTAGCGTTCATAGGTGTTTCTGGAATGGTATCATTCTTCCTAGCGCGTTTTAAAATCTAAATTGAACCAAAAGATGGCCATAACTGGAAACCTTGGTAAATGAATAGTAACGGAATGAAAATATCGCGAAATCGATAAGTTCCACATAACATATGGCATACAGATCCCGCCACAGTCAAGAAAAACCCTACCCATTTTCACGACACGACGACATGTCAAACTAGTGCCCCGAAAGTGTAATAACTAATCTGAGCTACGCGTTATCCTGTTTCAGTCAGCGCATCCATTGGATCTCCACTAATTATCACCACTATTTTCGACTGTGATAAGTGCTAGCTGAGAAAGTTTTTAGCTATCAAACGCCTATTATGAATAACATCGAAAATTTTTCTTTTCTTCTGCTTGACGCATTACTACAGGCGCGTCATATCATTCCTCGTTATTCCAAAATTGTATTTACATGTCCATAAACTCGCTTAACGCCGGGGACAAACACTTCGAAGGCACCTGTAGCCATTCGCTTCCTTTATTAATTCTTGAAAATTCATGAGGTCGCTTCAATCGTTATTTTAACCCTTTTTAATTTGACTAGGTCCTTTCTGTTACACCCTATTCACCCATACAATGCTTTTAGTGCTTATTTTTGTCTTTTCCTCAAGGCCAACATAG
Organism: Parelaphostrongylus tenuis; assembly: GCA_019055375.1. Classification (NCBI taxonomy): domain Eukaryota; kingdom Metazoa; phylum Nematoda; class Chromadorea; order Rhabditida; family Metastrongylidae; genus Parelaphostrongylus; species Parelaphostrongylus tenuis. The sequence continues at coordinate 152,765 of JAHQIW010007497.1, forward strand.
GTAATTGCTTGTTAAAGTGGATTTAAAATTTGAGTTTGATTAATTTTTTTAAAAAATCACCATAAAAATGCGGTGATGCTCAAGAGTTTTTGCCGTAGTGATGACTTCCGTGCACACGTCGAACAGAGCGTCATATCCACCAAATGTTATGCTCACGAGGGACTTGCTCTTCTTTATCCAATGCGCTCTCTTTAACCTCCTTTTCCATTTCATTAAAAATTTTCACGAAATGAAAACTCTTTCATCTAATGTCAGTAATGTTTTCTTCACTCCAATGAGCACTTTGAGCTTGTGCTTCAAATAAACTTATCAATAATTTTTTAAAACAGGATAACTTTTAGTAAGGGTGTCAACCGGCTAAGGATGCTCTTAGTACTAGTTTTCCATGCAAATTGCAAAATTGGCATGTAATTTGAACTTTCAGTCCGTTTTTCTGTTTTGCTCTGAAGGAAATATTGTTTTTCTATCCAAAAGTGATTCAAAGTTTACATGAAAAATGTGGAGCAGAAAGAAGCTCAATCAAAAAATTTGATGTCGACGATGCTAGCATTGAATGCTGTTTTGAAGTCCTTTGACGATATTCGTAGTCCACTGGCCAGTCATCCCGATTTGCTGCTAATTGTAAAGAAGAAAGGATCTCAGCACCTATTGGAACAAAATCCGATCATCTTCTCTTAACGATTCTCTCACCACCCGTTTTATCCTCCATGCACAAAAACTTGGGCGGTTTAATAGAGGCCAAGATGTTTTTTTTTTTGGAAATCTTGTATACAAAGCTAACACCTTATCATCTCATTCGATCGCATGTCTGTGTACTTTTTGCAAAGTGTTCATATTAAAATCACTTTCCTTCTAGGCCAGCGTGGACTGCGCTTATACAACGAAACATTGACATTTGAAGCGGCCGAAAAATTCTTCTTAAGAAAAATCTTAGTACACATAGTAGACTAAGAATTTCAGCGCTCTTTGATACAGGTATTTGCCACATATCATGAAGGGTATGTAATGGAAATCCCTTCGATGAACAGTATCTCAGCTGCTCTGCTTGCGCTCATGGGCCTCTGCTATGTGTTGCTACCTGAGTTTCTTCACTCATGATACAAAAAAATCGCTTGCAAACTCTAATCAAGACCGCTGAAAGTGTATCTGAGCCACTGATGAATACTTACGAACAACGTCTGCTCCACTGAACTGGTGCTCAGATGGTGAAGGCTGCGATATTCCATTAGTTTAAGCTGAGAATGGGACACTCACTTCAGAGACCACTGCGGTATTCGGCTACGACGTCATAATACTCTACCCTGATCTGCATGATAATACTTTGGATGACCGCAACGTTTGCACTCGGCAACAGATTACTAGCATGGGGTTTTTCAAGTTTTGAAAATTGCTCTACTTGAGTCACCTTTCAAAATTTGAAGAATCTAATAACAAATTTGCGATTCTCAATTCGATTGTAGAAACATTCAAGAAGAAAGCTGTCGGCCATAATGTTTTTCTAAGAGCAATATATATTTTTCCTCTACCGTAAAAGTGATGTTTCAAAGAGGTAGAATTATAGAGTTTTATAGGTACATATTCACACGTGCAATAAGTACGCCCTACACTAGTATCGTTCCTCAAAATCCCGCGTTTCTTCCTGTGCTTTTTCCGCAATTCATCACCGAAACATTTCATTTCTGATGCAATACGAACTTATGACATTATCCAAAGATCTAGCTATGATCGATGTTGAGTATGCCGGACTGTTATTAGAGTAGCAAGCGAAACTGAACCACCAAGCATAGCCCTGTTAGTACTTCATTCAAGAGCATGTTTGCTGCAAGTGGCTTTCGAGTTTGGCTCGCAGAACAAAGGTTTCCACCATTGGAAGACTTCATCCTTTTGCCCGAATTATGGTTGCAGTGTTTTGTCTCATACGTTTTTGTGTGGACTCTACAATGGTGGATTCATAATAGACGACGATAGCCGTAATCTATCAACCGAGCACAAATAAATCCTTCTGAAGAGTAGTGACTAAGTGTGTACTTGAGCTCATTTGCAGATACCCTTCTGTCAACAAAACTTAGAGGATTAAATTTCGTCTCCAATTTGTCTAGGTTCTCACTCAAATCATAAACACGAGCAAACATTTTTTGATGAACTCAGCCAATTGTCAGTTGAAGAAACTAGCCAAACTCTAATTCTATTGATTTAGCTCTGCCACAAAAGACTATTAAAAAAATGAATAGTGCCGGAGAAGAATTATCGTCTTCTGATTAGCTATTCCTGAATTCACATAAAAAGGAGTCTGAGGACTTCGAAAAACTAGCGAGGAGTTTTCTGTGCAAACATTCGATCTATGTGGCATGTAGCCCTTCAGGAACGAATTGAGGAAAATTCAAACGAGTAATATGGGCATTTAGGCGAGATGAAACTAAATTGTGCTCTTGGATTTCTTATATACAACTAGTGCTCATAATAAAGCAGAAGGAAACCGTAGAAATTTTCTCGATAAACATCTCAGTGTCTATAAATTATTTAAGCTTCAATATTATGTGACATTTGAACTTGACACCGACACTAAATAGCCCAATGTATTCATTAGTGATTTCCACCTTGACATCGATTACTGGTCATAACCTCAGTCCTCTATGGAAAATATTATGAGATTCATCAGACTATGTTTGGTGGATGAGTAGATCTTTGCTCGTAAAATGATTGTTGTATCACGCGCATTCATCATGTTAACCCTTAAAGGAACAAACGGTACATTTTGTACTGTGCCGCGCGACGTTAAGTCTCACTCAGCTGCTGTGATGGTGGCGTCGCGTCTCGTGGGAAAGCGACGGTGTAACGCGGCCTGTCCATCACCGTTGGTCCTCAAAGGGTTAAACGTCCGATGTCTGACGTTTAATGTCCCATTTTAACATAAACTCATCGATTCCTCTATGTACGAGTTGCAGAGATTAAGAAAAAAGGAGAGCGAAAAAAAGCCCAAGGAAGAAAGCGAAAAGTGAGGACGGTGAGAGGTGGGGAACAAAGGTTTTCCTTCAAAAATCCTTAAAGCACATTTCTGCCTATGTATGTTACCTAAACTTACGTCATATTTGCGATCAGTGTCATATTCGCATAAGTTACAGCTATAACGCTTTCCGGAATGTTTCTGGACGTGTGACTTCACTGATTTTCTGAAAGAAAAACGCTTTGGGGAATAACGTCTGCCAGGTTTGTTAATGCTGTGTAGCCCATTTCATTGAGACCGTAGAAAATTGTTCAGGCTAATATTTTGAGTAGTGCTGTTAAACACTTTCAGTTAGTATCTTCTTCTTTTTAGCCGCTCCGAGGTGTTAGTAGTATGATTTATTGAATATTAGCGAAGCATATAACAATACAGTTAATAATGCAGCACGAATATTACAACAGTCGTGGTGGCTAACGTTTCGGCAAGGTTCGCCATCTTCAGAGCCTGGAAGGGTCAAATTGATTCGCGAATTATCAAATCAAAGGTCTTCATAACCCTAGCAGAAAATGTAAGAGATAAATTTTTGGGTCGCATAGAAAGACTTCATTTTAAAAACACTCACCGCTTAGATGTTTTAGGTCGTTCAATTAATCATTGAAGACCAGCCACTTGGAGTCTATGATAATGTAAGACTGTGCCTGGCTCAGGTCGGGAATATTAGCCTGAGATATGGTGCTAGGTCACGCGTTATTACGAGGCATTCTTCTTTACGGTTCATTTTTGGGCCTTTGCTATGAATCCAGAAGGCTTCCAAAGTTTTACGCATGGACGTTTTCGATTCCTGTGCAAGGACCGTGACTTTAACGTCAAAATCTGCTCCATTATGCTTCTGTTCCCTATGCGTGCCTAGTGGGGTTTTTGGGTCGTAATTACGTTTCCCAGCTAGGTGCTCTTTTACGCGGATGCAGAGTGGTCTACCCGTTTCACCAATATATTCATCTCTGCATGCCTCGCAAGAGATCAGGTAAATTGTACCCAACCTCATGCAGTCGCCGTCTCTGCCGTTGGGGCAAACTTTGCATTCGTTGGTTTCGCAGAGACGATCATACAGCCGGTTGCGGACTAATTGGCGTTTTAGTGTTTTTGGTGGTATCTCGACTACTGCTACCGAATTATCTAAACCTGCTCTTTTTAAGCAGCGTTTAATGGCTGCACTCACTTCGTTAGAAATAAAAGGCAGGATGAATGGAACCTTATCCTCGCTAGATCTTCCGTATGGGGACGCCGATTTTCCTCTAAAGTTAACCCGAGAAGCTCCTAACGTGTTGTAGCCATTAGAGGTGGCTATTTTTCGCGCCAAGCTCAGGACTCTACCTTGTGTTCTTTTCCTGTGCACACATTAGCAGCTGTTCGAAACATGTTTTTTATAAGTGCGCATTTTGTGTGCGAGGGATGAGCAGATAGGTAGTGAACCAGGATGTTTTTGTTGCTTGGTTTACGATACCACTTTGTGGTGTAGGAGTTTTTAGAGAGGTTTTAGAGACCCTTGCTATCGCTTTTATGTCTAAAGTAGAGGCACCAATATTCGATCTCCGGCCGTTACTCTACTGTAGGTATATAGATGATTGTTTTGTCGTCTGCTCAACGCAAGAGGAGATGGACAAATGTTTGAGTTGTTAAATAGCCAGTCAGAGTACATAACGTTCACACGTGAGAAACCGAAGGAAAATTGGCTCCCATTTTTAAACGTTCAAGTTAACCTCTCTAAAAACTCCTACAACACAAAGTGGTATCGTAAACCAAGCAACAAAAACATCCTGGTTCACTACCTATCTGCTCATCCCTCGCACACAAAATGCGCACTTATAAAAAACATGTTTCGAACAGCTGCTAATGTGTGCACAGGAAAAGAACACAAGGTAGAGTCCCTGAGCTTGGCGCGAAAAATAGCCACCTCTAATGGCTACAACACGATAGGAGCTTCTCGGGTTAACTTTAGAGAAAATTCGGCGTCCCATACGGAAGATCTAGCGAGGATAAGGTTCCATTCATCCTGCCTTTTATTTCTAACGAAGTGAGTGCAGCCATTAAACGCTGCTTAGAAAGAGCAGGTTTAGATAATTCGGTAGCAGTAGTTGAGATAGCCACCAAAAACACTAAAACGCCAATTAGTCCGCAACCGGCTGTATGATCGTCTCTGCGAAACCAACGAATGCAAAGTTTGCCCCAACGGCAGAGACGGCGACTGCATGAGGTTGGGTACAATTTACCTGATCTCTTGCGAGGCATGCAGGGATGAATATATTGGTGAAACGGGTAGACCACTCTGCATCCGCGTAAAAGAGCACCTAGCTGGGAAACGTAATTACGACCCAAAAACCCCACTAGGCACGCATAGGGAACAGAAGCATAATGGAGCAGATTTTGACGTTAAAGTCACGGTCCTTGCACAGGAATCGAAAACGTCCACGCGTAAAACTTTGGAAGCCTTCTGGATTCATAGCAAAGGCCCAAAAATGAACCGTAAAGAGGAATGCCTCGTAATAACGCGTGACCTAGCACCATATCTCAGGCTAATATTCCCGACCTGAGCCAGGCACAGTCTTACATTATCATAGACTCCAAGTGGCAGGTCTTCAATGATTAATTGAACGACCTAAAACATCTAAGCGGTGAGTGTTTTATAAATGAAGTCTTTCTATGCGACCCAAAAATTTATCTCTTACATTTTCTGCTAGGGTTATGAAGGCCTTTGATTTAATAATTCGCGAATCAATTTGACCCTTCCAGGCTCTGAAGATGGCGAACCTTGCCGAAACGTTAGCCACCACGACTGTTGTAATATTCGTGCTGCATTATTAACTGTATTGTTATATGCTTCGCTGATATTCAATAAATCATACTACTAACACCTCGGAGCGGCTAAACAGAAGAAGATACTGAATTATTCAAACTATGCCGAGGTTAATAGATAGTCGGACCTGGGATTTATTGCACTTTTAGTTACTTCTGGTTAGTAAACTTGGTGTTTATTGTTCTAATGCCAATACTTATGAGAAGATCTGATAAATTTCATGAGAACTGATCGGTTTGCAATTTTTCTCGCTGGAATATCACGGTATCAAAAGCAAGAGCCCCACTGGAAAGTGTCAATGCATTGCTTTCGCTAACAAGTAAAAATGCTGAGACTTCTAAGTAGATTTTCGAAATAAAAAATAAACCTCAATCGAAGTGATCCAATTAACTACAATCTCGAACCTGTCATCTGGTACTACTTTCTGGCAAAGCATGCACGTAAGTATTCGTTCACTTATTTTGGCCAGAGTTATAGGCTCGCCAACCTTGCATTGCACTGAAAATTGGTGGAATAATGTAAACAATTGGCTCGAGATAGCGGACTACTCATTTCTGTGTGTGAGATAAAGATCAAAAAGTGGCCCTCGTAAGCAGTCCATGAGATAATTCTTTGTGCTTTCCACATGATGCACATGCACTTTATAAATACAACACAATAATGGTAATATTTGATTACTATATAGTTTACGCGTCTCATCAAAACGATCTCTTATTCCGAAGGGGATGCGGATGATTTTACGCATATAGGTGCACTTGTTCAAGCATTTGATTTTCTAAGCACTTAAGTGATGCCATATGAAATCCAACAAGCACCCGCATCGTCTAGCTGAAATGTGCAACTTAGATATGCGATTTCTATCCCGTCTTTGAGGCTCACGAAAACGAACATCGCCAGTGAAACGATGGTCGGTCAATCATATATTAAGAAGTACAGGTGACGAATTGTGAAGAAAACTGTAGTGCGTTTGCCAAAACGATGTATGCAGTGTTTGTGGGTCACATCAAGAATTTACATCAAAGTTGAAACACCTATAGCATCATTCCTTGTTGAGGTCGGCTGCTCAAAGAAGGCAACCACTATGGACGGCGGTTGCGCAGAGTTGAAAGAAGAGATATTGAGATTTGCACTGCAGGTAAAGGCTGACTATCTAAGCAGTTAAATATTGTAGTGCTCTTATTGACTGTTTATTGATTTCTCCCAGTTACGAAACACAAAATTCTAAGCAATAATGTATGCAACCATTCCAGTTACATCAGTATGCGGATCTAATTTAGCATTCAAATATTTCAAGGACAATCGTAGGCACGCTGACGATATGAGCAAAACTCGGAACCTAACGTGGCTTCGATTATGGTCCTGACTACAACTTTAGCTCAATTTTGGACCGATTCCGTCTGACCTCAATGACGGATCAATGCCGTTGATTGGTGATTGCTGATAGCACCATCACAGGCAAGGCGTTGCTGAGTGAAAGGCAAGTCGAGAGTCTCCATGGCCTGCTGAATGGCGCGTATGCTTCTGAAGAGGTGACTGCGGGTTCGAAACCTCCCTAAATTCCTTTTTCTGCTAGGGTTCGGCATTTTTGTGTTTAAATTTTACATAGAACCCTGCAGTGTTGGAAAATATGTAGCAGACGAAAGTTAAGTATTGACATGTCGTCTAGACAGTCCTCAGTTCTATTATTCAGCGTCTGAAAATTTTTGATGCTACATGAAACGGTGAAGTTAGCAATCTACTAGTTGGAAATTCGGCAAAAAGCTCTGTACTGTGATGCTGAAAAAGTGTTAAGAAATATTGACCTGTGTACTTCATGACTAATTGGGACATCATTGTTGGCATTCTCGACGTTCGCACTACAAAATGAGTCATTTTCTAAGTAGTCGAGTAAGATAATGATGAGGAGGAATGAAACGAAGATTTTGTGTAATGAAGAAGAATGATCGCACTTTGTTTTGTTCATATCAAGCAGTTCGTGTGTTAGTTCTTCACACATTTGTGGGATCGGCTGCATGTCTTCCACAGAGTTACTCAAGTCCTCAAACATGCGTCGTATAGGCCATTTTTATGTGTTAATGAATTCAATGATATACTTATCGAAAAATGTTGTAAATCCAAGATTTTGTATTGGTTTGATCAACAAACAAATAAATATAATATGCGATTGACTTAATGTCAACATTTTCAATCGACTATTTGAGGCCTCGATCAAAATTAACACGTCATCACAGCATTTGTTAATCCTTTTCATGACCTGTTGTGGCATCTCCTGAGTGCAAGGAACGTGTTTCGGCTTTTCAACCTCATCAGTAGCATGCTACGTTTCGGTTCAGTCAGTTTCTCAAAGATCCATCCCTATATAGAGCAATCGACGACGAACTTTTTACACTCGAACATAGACCATGCAATCGACAATCAGTCACACTCGCAATTTTGGAGGAGCGCCCACGGTGAATGTTTCACCGTATGTCGGTGTGTAAAAGGTTCGTCGTCGATACTCTATGTAGAGGTGGATCCCCGACAAACTGACCGATTCGGAAGACACCGTGCTAATGATGAGGGTGAAAAGCCGAAGCACGTGTCTAGTACTTTAGAAGTGCCATGATCATGACAAATTCTCAACATTTGTGGTAGACGAGATCAAACTTATCCATGAATGTTCAAAGCTGTGTATAACATCAAAAGTCTGGCGAGAGTTGACCTTGCGTCTCAACCTACGTGGAGGGCGTACTAAGCTTGGGCTCAGGTAGTGTAGTGATTAACACGAGCAACCGCAAAGAAAAGTGTGAGGTGCGGGTTCAATTCCCAGCCAAAGTTCAGAAATTTACATGGCACTACATTCTCGGATATATAGTTATAACATTGCAATACTTCTGCGAAATTTCAAACAAGATGCTCTTGATGAACATATGTTGCAGAACCTGCTCCGGAGAACAAGCATTTCATGTTTTATTTCATTGGTCTTTTGCAGTTTTACTTTACTTGATAACTCATCATTCTTGGCTAATAAAGCGTAATACGATTTTTTGTGGGGAAAGTAAAATTACAATGTAGATTAGTTTTTCTTGTTTTTTCAAAAAATTCTCGCAATTTGTTGATGTAGGAAAAATTCAGTGATATAGTTTGTCAAAAATTTTCTTACTATTAGATTGACACGTTATTTCTTTGCCACTACTGTTTTATTCAGTCTTGATCCTAGTTCAAATGGTATCATGTTGAATGGCTGCGGCATACGGAGAATGTTCTGGTAACTTAAGCTAAAGCACCGTAGGCACCATCGTTCGAGAACTAGAGGAAATGGGTTAGCGTAAAAAGATGCCTCGATGCGCACCCCATTCAAGCCCAAGTTCCATGCTCCTAAGATTATGCTCTCCATTTTCTATATCTGGCAAAGCATGCTGCTTTGAGACTACTTGACAACAAGGAGACATTCTATGATGAGGTCCATGTGAAACCACTTCGGAATTGACGACAGAAGTACGAGATGGGCGTCTAAGACGACTCAGTATTGTCGTTCTCCAGGGCAACGTTTGATCAAAGACTAGTAGACGGCTCGCCACATTTTGAGGAAACTGGTCTGGAACACGGTACCACATCCACTCTATATCTCTGATATTACTTCATCAGATTATAGTCCCTTAAGCGCCTTAGATTAGCATCTGCATGAGAAAATTCTCAAAGACTTCAACCACCTTAAGGTGATCACACCGACTTATTTGACCGCCAGCCTCATTCTTTGTAGGAAAAGGCGTTAGATTATAACGCTCATTAGTAAGTTTCCTTTGGACAAATGACAAGTAAATCAACATAAGTGTCGAAATGCGATAGATATTATGGACCACCCAATAGTTTATAAAATAGAAGAGAAAGGATCAATGTGAAATATTTGTTATAAGAAAAGCCATAAGTTTATAACAAAAAATTCATAACCACTCGTTTGTCACAAATGCAAGCTAACAGGTTTACAAGAAGGACTCTAAACAAATCTAAATATGCACAAATGTACTTGAAAAAGTCATTCTCATTACATACAACAACTTGAAAAGTTGCCATCTCACCGGTTCTCTAGCGTTCGCGCAGGCGGTATGCTTTTCTGTTCGGTAGTAATTGGACGGATCATTTGTAAAAACAACATCCAGTCCGAGACTGTTCTAAATACAGGTATTCGAGGAAAATTTTTTGGCTAAAATTAAACATAAATATTAACGAGATTATGAGTGACAAAGTTGAGAAGAGCACGCAATCATTTATTATATGACTGACAAGATGTGAAGTTATATGGTAACTCGTTTGGAAAATTGATCCACCATCAATTATTTTTCAACTATAAGCATTCAATGTAGTTTGTAAGAATGTTAAAAACCTTACCGAGGTTGTGACGTCACAGTCATACACCTGTTTCAAACGTATCATCCTCTTCACTGTGGGGCGTGGGCCACTGATGAAGAGGTCGATACCTCCAAAACACAAGTGTAGCTCTAACGCAGCAACTTTAATAAGGCTCTAAACATTCTTGCAGACTATGTCTGATCAAAGTTCCGCAATTTTCTTATTCAAAGGACATGAGATTGCTAACAGACTATCTGTTCAGCATAGTATGTAATTGCAGCGGTTGACCATTCAAAGGTTTTGCTTTCTTGAGAGTCTGCGGGAGTCAGATTGACATGCAATCTACTCAGTCAAACACTTTTGTAACCGAAGGAGATAATTCTTAGTACATGAGCGTTCAGTTGTGCATTGAACAGCTTTTGCAGTTCTTTTCCATTTGATAGCGCAGATTTTCAAGCCTATCCCTTACACTAAACAAAAACTTTTTATAAAGAGTGTTATCAATCATTCGAAAACTTAGTCTCTGGCTAGCGCAATACGTAGCCGGTTTTTCAAAAATACACATAATGACACTGTAAAATTCAAAATGGAATTGTGTTTCACATCGGTCGCTCAATTCGAATATTCTTTTGCCCTCCTGGAGGCACAAAGAGCACATGAACGGGTAGCGAAAATATTTTAGTATCAGAATCAGACGTTTGATCTAGAGTTTCTTCCAAAGCGAAGAAAGAATTCCTATTCAAATATTAAAAATCGCATTTACCATAGGTGCTATCGATCGTTGGTCCTGCTAACCAACCTTGCTCTCCATCTCGTAGCCCGTGAACTGACCAAGGAACACTTGCACGAGTTTGTGAATTGGTCTTATTTTTTTCCTGCACTGCATGGAGTCTTTTCAGAAAATAATTACAGCGTTGCAATTCTAAATCTTAGGCTTCTGAATGATCACTAACTTTCTAGAGAAAGAGTTTTGGTTTGAGAGAAAACGCGTCTGTAAAACACAAATGTTTTTCTTTCATTGAAACGTTATAATAAAGGCTTTCAGAAACCAGCTACGTACCGTGTTAACCAGAGATTTGAGCTTTCGAATGATTACAACACTATCTATGAAAAGTTCGTGCTTAACATAAGGCATAAGCTTGGAACTATGTGCTGACAAACGGAAAAGTCCTTTTTTGTGTACGAAGGTTTAAAAGCCAAAACGACTGCCAATGTAACTTTCTATTGTACTGTCTACGTTGTACTGAATGCCTAGTCTGCTAACAACCTCCTGCCCACCGAATAAGAAAATCACGTAATTTTTATCAATGCCGAGTAATCGATAATCACTCCCGTGAACTGAGTAATTTCATTTGAGGCACTTCATTGTTTCATAATATGTTCCTTGTTTAAAATATATTACGTTTTAAATACAGAGCAATGTATATTTAAGTTTCATAAATATAGCACCAGAAGCTTTTGAAAAATGGTCTCATCTTGTCCTGGATAGAGTTTGATGACCGCATATCTTTGGGCCATATGTGAGAAGTCCTAAAATTTGAACGATCGCAGGTAAATGTAAACAGTACCAACCTTTTCGGAAGTAAGAAAAGCTTTTAGTTTTGTGCGGTACATAGAAACAGCAGTCAGAAGGCTATTGATGATAGAATGAAGTACTCACTATGGTCACTTGAGGAATAGCTGTGTTCACCGAGCGCTAAGCCGTTCAAAACGAAAATTGTACTCTCTGAGAGGTGCGTTTATAAGTCCATTATCAATATTGAGATCACATCATCTTTCATCGATGATTTGGATGCGTACGATTACGACAGATAACATGATCGGTTGTGAAAAAGGATTCACTTCCGGATTAAATTTCTACAGTTGGAATTTAGTCCTTCTAGTGTTCTATCAAGGACATCGCAGATTGCACGTCAAAATACTTCTTTACTAGATCAAATTAGGTGTTTGGCTCCCAGCACCGATGTTGAAAAGGTCAATTTTGTACTTGTTTAGCACTTTTCAATACCATCAACTAGAGCGGTCTACTTCCTTGTTTTCTTGTATTTTTTGGCACTTGATTATCGATTCGCTTTGCGGATCCTAACCTTTTTGGAAATTCAGTACTTTTTCTTACCTTTCTTGAACATCGTAGAACAGTGGTTGAGCGAGTGTACATGCAATCGCGAGAATATGGCTTTTACATGGAACGTTTAATGCCGGAGAGTGTAGGGATGGGGTTCGGCCCCGACGAGCATCACAACCACTCAACCATGGTGCCCTCTCTACATCCTCATAACGATTCATATATCCATGTTTCCTTGTATAAGTATGTGCAGTCTTTTTGATGATTGATAATTCACCCGTTGCAACAGTTCAGCAGACGCGAGTTTCTGCGGTTTCACCATCATCAGTGCCTTTTTTTGCAACTGGTACCTTTCTATAGAGATTGAGCTTTAAGGAACGATAAAGAGGTTTGTAACATGCAGTGTTTGAGAGATCGTATCCATATTTTGTTTACATATGTTTTTCTCACAATCGTCTCACCGCCTGGCTCCCTATAAACGGGAGCTCGCGCCAGGCGCTCTGCTCGGATTAGACCACTATCATGGGACAACAGTTGCTAGAAAATGAGACGATTGGAAAATATATTGGGGCCCGCTAAATTTGTGAATACGAACCGTTTAAGTATCCAAGTAAATGATGCGTGCTCCACTGCCTCAGAGAATTAGCGAGCTCAGTAATACATGGCCCTCAAGGCGTTTGATGACTCCTTTTATCACCCATCAGGAGACCAAATTTTACGATGATATGACTGAGATGTTGATTCATGTTCCGTGTGTGAGATATGGTGGAAAAAGGCGTTTAGTAAAATTTTTAAACGGTAATTTTCTGTTAAACAGCGACTAATGTATATTGCAGCTCATTCGGTGAACAAGAACATAAGAGTGTTAGTAATCGCTTGAAAGCTCAAATCTTTGGCTAGAGTCTGACATAGCCGGTTTTTCAGAACACTTCTTCAAAACGCTGTAAAATCCAGAAAAAAAGTGCCGCACACAATCACGCACTTTTCTTCTTATCTCGCTTATAATTTGCTGGAAAAAAACCTCCCTTTAACTGCTAGCATTCTTTCGATAGCACAAGTCTCGAGAAACTAAAAAATGTGTTTGCTTATTGAAAAGCTTCTTGAATAGCGCTGTAGGAGAAAGAAAAAAGTTGTGTTGTACACCTCTCAGACGAAGCTCATTCTTTGAAATCATTAAATATTGAATAGCGTAAATTGCAATGATTTCAACGCTCTGCTTGATTTTTGGGAAGAACCGTTTCACTGCAGTGTAGCAAGAAAAATATGATCGCGTTTCACACTCGGAGCGCTTGTTTATCAGTTAAGCTACGAGTTGAGCGGTTGGGGAATTTATCGATGGCGTAAAGTGTTAGTCATGTGGGATGCAACTTATTATTCAGTTGGGAATTTTTTTTTTCGCGCTTTGAAGAACACTCCTGATAAAACGTTGGACTCAGATGGTTTTTCACGTTACCCTTCATCATGATGTGTTCCGAGGACGACAACAATGATTTTAGCATTATATTTGCTTTCTCACATTCATCATCCAAAAGTCTCCGACTGCTGTTTGAAATTTTCGTCTTCTTCATCAATGGCTAGATTACTGGTGGAATCAAAAATCCCTGTAACCTTAAGATAGCCAAGTTTAAGCGAGCCAAGGTTAAGCGCTCTTGAAAATCGCAAAAAAGCTTTGAGGAAAAGATTTGAACCAGCAACCTTGTGTTACCTGTAGAAATGTTTTGTACTAAAAACAGAAACGCTCAGCATTCGCAAATTATCAATCATTTGCCATTTAAGTAGTATTAGAGACGTGAAAGGGGTCGATACAAGGGTGCTATAACGATTACACTACTGCTAGCGAGATCAACGTCGTGAGGTATAGTCTGTGGTCTTCAAACTGCAAGAATTCCACTTATTTAGTAGCATAATGACGTGGTTGAAAATGTTATTACTATTCAGTAGCCACAACATTCGTAGAAGTTTCTTGAATAGCTGAATGGTCCTTGACATTTTCCAGAATATCTTTTGAATGGGAATACGGTTTCACTTGAGAAAGATGTGGTAAAAGGATCACAGAAGAAAGATGTGATCGCGAAATTGATGTCATCCATACGGTAAGCAAAGTTAGAGCAGTCTGTCTTACAACAGATTTCGTCGACATGGTAAACAATTAACGCTGCAGAAGCTAAAAGATTTGAGCTATGAGACCTTGTTTGACTAACCGTAGTCATTCGATCTTTACTAGCCATCAAATTATAACTTTCTCGACTTTGACAACTACTAGCTAAGAGGATTTTCAACTACCAAATGGTTACTGCGAATATCTTCAAATAATCACTATTGCTTCAAAATCCATCACCGATTCAACAGTTTTTCCGTCATGATTTTTATCAACCCGATTGTTCGATTTCTCTACAAAAAGCCTAAAAGAAAGATATGTTGCTCAATGATGCTCAACGAATTCTCAGAGCTAGGAAGGCCCACTGGGCTACTCTTGCACGGGATAGGGGGAAATGGAAGTGTTACTGGTATTACGAGTCACTCGACCATCAACGAAACGACAGGTGCGAAGGTGTATATTGAGTGATGAGCAGTCTGAACGTCAGACAGGAGTAGGACCCGCTACAATACCGCCGTTCCTATTATTCCATCGCTCTTTTGCAGTTCAACGGGTTGATATTCTATCTACAACACAAGTTGACACGTGTCCATTTATTGTAGAGCAGATAGATGCTTATGACTATCAGAAGAACGATGAGTGACTAAAGGTGGCCTCATTCTCAAATTATAGGCGACAAGAATGTGCAATTGGAAATGTGTTCACCTCCCGAGAATGTCGTTGTGCTATTGTTAAAACAGTTTTATTCAAAAGCATTGGCGTTTTCTCACCAAGAATACCTACATAGGAAATTATTTTTATGTAATCGTTTTAGTGGTAGTATGATGTTATAGATATACCCAGTGATGTAGAATGATGTCCAAAGCTTTCTCATCAAGCTGATCTCGAACCCACATCTCACTCTGCCCAGGAGCGCATGCTCTAATCCATTACACTACTGACGCCCTGAACCGAGCCGTTGACGGTTGGTTGCTGACAGATAGATGCGTTGCAGCGTAGAAGGAGTGTTGAGTAAAGCGGGCATCAGTGATGCAACGGGATAACACACACGCTCCAAAAAAAAGGAAATGTGGGTTTGAGTCCCTCTTGACGCGAAAGTTTCACACTCACTCTACAATATTGGGATCTTTCATAGTTTTGTCGATTGCTATTTCTTCGTAACGACTAGACTGTTTTCGACTGTTCTCACTTTCATCGCTCTATAACTATTAACAAAAGAAGTTCAAGCAGCGGGCCAAAGTGCATCAAAAAGCAACAAAAAGAAATAGGCGTATCTCTCTCCTTGTTAACATTACTAGAAAAGTTTCTCTAAAAATCAGGCTTGGCACTGAACATCCATTTCCAAACTATCGAGTAACCCACCAATATTCTACTGGGAAGGTTCTGCTTTGTTAAAAAGAGGCAAAAACCCGAGCCTATTCCAAAAACTGCAGCTGCATTCCACAGAACTTGTAATAGAAGTAGGAAACTTTAGTGTAGCCAGGCGCTCATTTCACCATGAAAAAATGATTAACTATATTGTCTTTTTAGATATGAAATTTTCTTTGGGATCGAATTCCACTCGCACGTACAAATCCGCTGTGAAGTTGAAAATGTAATCTAGAATAAGATGTAATCTTTTTTTTTCGTTAATGAACTTTGCTATGCAAGACTTTCCGCAACTCATGCTTAGTAATGTATTCTGCAATTTCCAAGCCATAGCAAGGCAACAATAAAATACATAAAGTGGGAAAATGTTATATAACTGTTAAAGTGGTGCTCCCTTCCGCAAAGCTGTGTTTTTTGTTGATAAATGGGAATTTTTCGATACTTTGGCGTTCTATTCAACAGCCTTATTCTTGCGAAAGCTTTTTCAGTGATACTGCATCGTTCAATTGCAATAGTGTTCTCTTGAAACCTCAGTCCACCGTTAAAGATCCCTATTTTCATTGCGGCACACGCCAATTCAAATTATCGTGCACGCTGCTGGTCAATCGGTTTATTTGTAAACTGTGCGCATCATACTGGGAAAGGTTAAACGTATTATCCCATGGGAGAAAATACTCAAAGCGGCTATTTTGACACGCTTTTCGACACATTCAGTGATTATACAATTTCCGATTGCGAAGTTCTTCAGTGTATTTATGAGTGTTTCAAAAATTGCTTTCCATTTGATAGTTCTTCACGTTTGAGTAATCCAAACACAACTAGGCATCACGAAAGACTTTGTTTGTCACATTCGCCTCGTTCAAAAATTCAGTCATAGACCAACCATCCATTCAATTTCACCATTTCTCAGGTTAGAAAAAGGCTTCCGAGCGCGCAGCACAAAGATGACTTATAAGGGTTCCTGATGAAGATGCTAACTGTAGCAAAGAAAACCTTGGGAGCTTAACAGCATATGACAAACTTCAAAGCTTTTGAACTGCCAAACTAAAATTAGAGTCAGTAAAATTCACCGTAGAGAAGCCGAAAATGACTGGTTTGTTCTGCAATATCAATTGGTTCAGATGCGGTCACATCACCAAATGGTTTCGAAATCCGAGTGAAAAAAAGCGTGTTCGTTAACTACCTTTTTTCTCACCTTTGCACGAAAAGGTATTACACAGAGACCTGTTCCACACAGCGAATCTCTGTATGCATGAAAAAAGAGTAAAAGGGCTGATTATGGCGCGATAACCACTTATTTACAATGAATTCGAAATGGCACTTCTTCTGGATACGATCAGAGAAGAACCACGCCTAAAATGGCAAGCTACGATAGAACGTATCCTTCAAACCACCCTTTATTCCCAGCAAGTAGTTAGGTATCAACCCACGCTGGGAAAGGCTGTTATAAGAATCTGGTCGCGTTGAACAAACTACCACCGAGTGCCCTAAGGAGCTACATAGTCCGCACTTGCCTGTATGATCGTCTATTCGTTTATGTTCGCTATACATTATTTGCCCTAACAGTAGAGCTATTTCACGCCATATCTCTTGCAAAATTAGCGAGGCCGACTACTCGAGCGAGACGGTTGGGGCCTGTGCCACTAGAGAAAAACGTTCTTGCAAGAAGTCAGATAGGAAACTTGTAACTAGCAAAATGTTCACCAGACACGTTTCCGAGGCGGTCACAAGAATTCTGATGGACGAGTTGCTGACTTAGAGAGCGGTGATGAGATTATTATCTGCGAAAATCTTTGGAAAATACAGGTGTACACTTTATCAATGACGCAAAATATGTATATGATTAATGAGTGACATGTCTGTGAAATAAGATTTGATTTCCGATCGTCGGACGTTCAAATGCTGTACTGTTGTAACATCCGACGTTCATGGTTGTCGATTGAGATTCCACGCTCTGCTAATGGCCACTTCATAATTTCGGAAGCCAGCCACACCTCGGCTTTCCATCGTTATGATTGATCGTATATTGCTATTTCTCTGTCGTCGATAATACTTCAATCGACGTATAGAGTAGATCGATAACACGAACGTGAAGATCGGAATCGTCTAAAACGAGACATCAGAAAAAAAATTCATCTTTATTTTTTGTCATAGAACGGATTTTCTTACGTAAGCCATTTGACGAGAACATGGGTATAAATTCCTGCTGATGCGTATAATCTCATAGCTGAACGTTCTGCTGATGAAACCGCCCGCACCGTAAAGAGTGAAAAAAATCCTATAATCAAAGATGCATAGCAGATCTTAGTGACTTATATAAATATCGGCGAGACTGTCAGACACTTTCCCTATCGCCACCCACATTTGAATAAAAAAAGTTTTTGTTGCTTTTTTTGAACATTATAGTAATCACTCAACAGCCTAAATCTCAAAAATTTGAGTGGCGAGTTTTATTCTTCGATATTCTTTTTATTACTCTGTAGCAGAAAAAATAAAATTTTATTTCACATTCAAGCGTTTTCGCTCAGCAGTGCTCTTCCTTGAAAAGTTATAGTAATGGTTTGATAGCACAAATTTTGAAAATTTTACCGTGTTTCGGTTTTTCTAAGGAAACTTTTTTCTACGCTGGCACATTCAAATTAAGATTGCATTTACATGCGGCGCATACCATACCTTGCATTGATATGTGAATAGATTTCGCATCATCAGCATTCATCACGTTTTCGAAAGTTATTCAATAGCTTGAATCTCGTGATTCAAACCGTGTATACTTTACGGTCAAAACTGCTTCCTTATTAAGCTGTGAGTGTAGTCTACACTCGAGCAATTTGGCTGAACAATTTATTTTCCTCATATTTACAGTACCATTCGAGAGCTCAGATGTCGACGATTTCAATGATACACGAGGTTTTGAAAAAATTATTTTAGCGCGCTGTAGCAGCCAAAAGAAAACTGGGTTTTACAAATACCGTCATTCTGCATATAGTACGGTGTGTTTCACAATTCCATCCAGACATCGAACTGCGCGCCGAGTGCGAGTCTCAATTTTTACAGTCTAACCAGAAACAGGCACTATCGAGCGAAGAAAAAAAGCTAGTCAAAAAACAAATTTCATTTTCATTGCTGCGCAATATGAAGGACATGTAAGCGGTTGAGGATCACAGAACCCAGAAGGCGTGTCTGGCTCCATTCCCGAAGCCCGCCCCCACCAATCACCTTGTCGTTTGATAGGTGACCGTGATAGTGATTTGGATGATAGTGGTAGTGATGGTAGTGATGATAGTGATGTGACGGTAGTCATAGTCATGATGGTGATAGTGATCATAATGATAATGGCGGTAGTGAAGGTGATGATAGTGATAGAGATCATGATGATAGTGATAGTTATAGTGACAATGATAGTGGCAGTGATGATGGTGATAGTGATAATGATAAGTGGTGGGGATAGCGACAGGATAGTGATAATGATAGTGATGATGATAGCTCATACCATTATCAGACACATCATCACTGTAGAACTGGTCACTATCATGCGATACGATCACGATGTATCAATTATCACTTATCATTCCTTGCCGCTGACCACTATCATTTGTCACTGATATTATCATTATCACTATCATTACTATCACTACGATCACTGTCACTATCGTCACACTATGACGCTATCATGTCATCACTATCACTACTCCTATCATTCCAATCACTATCACGATCATTTATCGAAGGACAGACGTGATTGGTGAGTGGCGGGAACGTCAGATTAGCGTAAAATGCGTTTTTTTTTATTTGGGAGCGGATGGCGATAGAGGATCGATTGCCAACAAGTGACAAAAAATTTCTCCGTTTACTGAAGCTTTAGAGAAGACGCTGCGGCAAAACTATCTCAAGTTTGTTTAATGATCAAATCTTATCTTATGGATCAACTATCTCCCAAATAAAAATTGTATACAGTGTTGCGCCTCACTTATTTGTGATGGCCTACCATCGCAATGCGCAAAAAATGCAGTTAACATAAACTTGCAAAAACTCAGAAATTTTCAGTTTCCACTTTGTAATCAATGAACAACAGAACTTTTCATGCATAAACCTTAGAAAAACTTGTGTGAATAGCACTACCGCTTTGACACATCGTTAAATCATTGTAAATCTGTATTGGCCAGATGTGCATTCAGTCACTTCACAAAACAATGATAAAGCTGTGTGCGTCTCCAGCTCTCAAAGATTTATCAACTTTATTTTCTGTTTTCCAAAAAGAAGAGCAGCAAGCGACAAATTTTGCTGAACACTATCGTATTCTTTTCTATAAGATCGCGATAGGGTCGTATTGTCCAGGACGTATATACATTAGGTCAACTATGCGATCTTCAATTGCCTTGGATGTATGAGGCATTTACAGGGAGTGGATCAAGGTGATAGCGTTTCTCTTTATTCTTTATAGAAAGAATTTGCTGAAGAAATGAAAACAAGCTAGGCTATGAAGGGGAAGAAAAATCCATGATGGCTTCAATGGAGCCCCGCTGTCTAACTAGACTTCATGTAAATCTCTTGGAGAAATAATTCAATTCATGGCAAAGACTCGCGGAGGCTGGTGACCGGCTGGTTATGAGCACTGGGTTGATCCTCAACCCTCAACACTCTCCGGCAATCACCAACGAACGCCTCATAGAACGCCACACTCAGGCTATATTATGACTACAAGGGTAGCTCAAACATTATTCTTCGACAATCAAATGGGAAGACGAAAACGAGTTGTGTTAGATGTACGGGGATCCGCGTGGAGAAAAGACTAAGGCGCACCAAGTAAAGTGAAGAAACATACGTTGAAGATCAGAATTTCTGTGAACTACACACCCATCTTTACTTTGCTGGCTAGAAAAAAAACTATCAGCCTCACACGTGAATACTGGCGATATGGGTAGCGAATTGTGTGGTGATGATATTCTCCAGTGTCTGATAGCGTGACGTTAGCGTCGAACTGTTTCTGAAATTAGGACAACTTCATCTTCGTGAGAATAGCCTTCTGCAGAAATTTTAAAGTTTCTTGAGTGGTCTCGAGCCATCGCTGGAAAATAGTTCGGACAACAATCCACGTTGTCTGTTCCTAATATGCTATGTTGTCTCATTCCCTTTATTAGTAAGGTAACTGCTAAGGCGTGTAGCTTCCATGAGACGGTCGAGACCGCGGAAACGTACGTAAACTACTGACATATTAAGCTTCACAAGTATTTAAAATCCTCAAAATACATCAAAACACATCATAAAAACTGGTCTACCTGGAAGTTATGTCAATATTTTTGATGACCAATAGCAGTTTGTGCTACGTAATGCAGGGCTATCATTCAAAAGAACGACTGAGGTTTGGGTTCTTTGTCGACCAACTCCACAGTTGTTGTTCCCGATGAAGACAGAGCCTTCTGTACGCGTTTGTGCGATCGCAAACTATTTTTCCTCTCGCCCTAAGTCACTAAGGACTCATTCACTTTTCAAAGCAGTTACTACGTCTCATACACTTACACATTTCCACCCTTACTTGCTCGACTTGATTCATGGTAAGAAAGGAAAAGCAAAAACGTCTCCACCAAATTAATCATGATGCCCAATATCAGTTAAATCACAAATGCAGCTCAATGACCTCGACCAAGGAGTAGTAAACTCGAGTTTGAGACTTCTGCGAGCAAATTGTGTAAATGGTGGCTAACAACTAGATCGATGTTATAAATAAGCTTTTATAAGAAAGTCTCATATAATTATAGGAAAACTTGCACTGAAGATCGCTTTTTGTTGATACGTGACGACACGTAGAGAGTAATAATGCAGATAACCCCAATGATTACGTTCAGTATGGCGAAATCATTGGCATGATCTATGGCGCTGGTAGGTACGGCAACCATTGACCATATTTTCACACCGAAATACTCAAACGAATACACGTAACGTGCAGTGACGAATACGCCAATCATCTAAAAAATTGATTATGAAATACTGCAATATTTCCTCACTCCATGACGCACCGAAAAAATTTTTATTGTTTCGCCGACCTCTTGGTAAGTACTCTTGTTTACAGAGGGTTAGGCATGAAGTGCACATTGTTGATATATTTCTCAGAAATGTGCTATTAGTGAGACACCTCTGATCCCTTACGAGGCGACTGATTGCACATTTAGCATAGTTATTGAGATTTGGGACTCTGACAATCTATTGCATTGCCGCTCCCAACTTGCCAAGCATCTCTACTACCAATTCGTCGCCCACTTAGGAATAGATAGATTAATTTGCTTTGAGAGAGCGATCGAGTCAAAGATTTCGAAAACTATTACAAGGTCTTAAGAGAACTGAGTGGTAAGCCAAAATCTGACCTCAGATGGGAGTTATACCCGGGTTTCATCCATACCTAGGACGCGCACTACCACCACATCACAGAGACCACAGCTTACTCACCACTCATTCTCCAGTATCTCTCTAATATAGCTATAATCTATAAAACTTCAATAGGTTTAGACGGATAAGCAATCTCGCTCTATGAACCCAATTTAGAAAGATACTGAAGAATGAGTGGTGAGCATGATGTGGCCTCGGTGGTGAAGTTGATAGCATGTGTCCCCGGTACTGATGAAACGTGAGTTCAACTCCCGTCCGAGCTCGGCTTTTTGCTTCATATTCAACTCTTTTAGGAATATTTGAAACATCATAGCATTGCAAAAAAGTAGTACAAGCATAAGAAATCTTGAAATTACTACGAGGTCTATTAAACGATCGAGCAATTGCTTTATTTACGCCATATATATATATATATATATATATATAGGGCAGAGAATTTTGAAGGGCAGCGTTTGGACCCACGCGCGGTGCATTGAGCATCACAACCACTCGGCCAATGCGCTCTCATATACATATACATATATATATCATGTACATGTATATATATATATATATATATATATATATACAATTAGGGGAACACTAGTGGAAAAAAGTTGTCCTCTTTTTTAGTTTGCCGGAAAAAGACTGAAGAGATCCAAGTATCAACAGAGAATGATTCCCCCACTGCCTATCTTGGAAATGTAACAGGCCCTTGAAGAGCAAAGATCTTCGTGTTATGAATGGTGAAGCCCGAATAGGCCATGCGAAGCTTTCACAGCTTTTGTAGTTTGCCAAAGTTGAAGCTAATTTTTCTTCAATATCTTTTCATGGCATTTCTACAACGTGGCACAAGTTTGAACGTAATATCGGTTGCTTGTGTGACGTGCGATCCGCTTTGATGTAGCAGTATGAGTGTTGCCGGAGACGAACGTCTCTTGAAGACTTCCAGACTTCCAGCTTCCTAGCAGTTAAGTGAATACGTCGTTGAAAAAAGACTGTCGATTCATTCGTCGATGACGCTAATGATGTTTTCTTCCACAACCATTGATTTGAATACATTCCGGATGAAGGTGAAGCGCTGAACGAAAGGCTTTTAATGCGAAAATTATATTGAAAGAGGACCGGACTACAAAACGACCATACAGAATTGACGGAGTGAAATCTGTAGATTTCAAGGTTACCTGCAATGCAAAATACGCGTCTTTGTGTTAAAGTGATATTTCCACTGACTGCTGAAATTACATACCACTAGTGCAAGGAGAATTAGACCCAACGCAATTCCGTTGCTCTCATATTTGCTGGAACGAGTCGTTGCCACACTCCGCTCACAGCAAATGGCCATGAGACTGAACATCTAAATTTTCGAAAAATTCATACTTTTTCTACTTTTATTTAATTTCTTATGGTTCACCACTTTATTGTGGTAACCAGTTGGTACAAAGGTAATGGCTGTTTGGGCAATGTACGAATATGTCGTTTGATATTGAAGTAAACCCTCAAAAAATGTGCTTATGTTACATATCATTTCAATGTGCACTTTCCGCTTTACGTTATTTAGCTAATGGCGTATTACTAAAAATTATTCAGACTATAGAAAGAATGCTGATTGGGAAAAAGTTATGGCGGCTTCAGACCCTGAATTTGAAATGGGTCGTAAAGCCTCAGAGGCAACTTGCAATATCAACATCGCATGCAGTCCAGGAACTGCTAATGAATGTACAAAGCAGCGGTGGTTCGAGAGGTTTTGTATAAGAAACGCTACTCTTTTGCCAATTTTGTAAGAGTCATGGGAAAATAATGATTGAAGTTAGTATAGATACTCTTAAGAGTGTTAGATTCTGCAAAAAAGTTAACGTCGGAAGGCGACAATTATCTAACCAACAGCCACAGATTGAGCAAGAGGCTCTAAAAATCAAGCGATCTGAGGTACGAAATTTTGCCTTATTCCTCGTATTAATCGAAACTTGCGTCGACTAAGTACCATATCTTCAAGCACTTCGATAATTTCTTGCAGGTGAAACGCCCCCTGGCCAGCGCAATGCAGGAAAGCTTCACAAGAGTTCGTTAATTCCGGTGGCACTGATTTTGGGCTACAGGAATGAATAACTCATAGTTAGCAAAATTGTGCTGATTGTAAGGGTGTCTATTTTGATCAATGAGGGTGTTTTTGAACATGGTCACCATAGTTTGAAATTCACGAAGCCTAAACAGCCATTACTTTTGCACCAATTTGTAGAATAGTATAAGTGTTTTCCAATTATTATTTGTATCGTGCATTTTTTCCCCACAAAGTCATTTAACTTGGAAAAAATCCAACATTCATAGCTGAGCCGTACGATCGCAAAGATACATTAAATAAGGCTATACAAAGAATAATATGCCTTTATGATTCTTCTTTTGACCATGCTGTTGAATTGGGTTCTCTCTTTTTCAGTAAAAAACAAACGGTCATTTTGATCTAGCAAATAAAATGATTTAGATTCCTGTCAGCACATTTACAGCTACAATATTATGTGTTAAAAAGCGGACACAGAATGGTCACCAAACGCCTGATTATTATTTTTATCTCACCGTAGATGGATCATTTTCTGCACCATCTCCCTTCCTTGCTCCCAAAACACTAAAGTAGCATTCAATATGTTCATAAAATTTTAGGGCAAGTTTTCAACCTAAACATTCAGTGAAATCGCTAGAAATTTTATCCATCATGCAATGCGAAATCAATGTTCAGTGAACATACTGGACTCTGTGCAAAATTGATACTACGAATTTTGCAGTGGATGTTTGAAACTTACCAGACCATAGCATGACATGTAAATGGTCAAATGTAAGCAAATGTAGATCCAGATGGGAGGAAAGAAGTCACAAGGCTTGCTCACAAGTGAGCTAGTCAGTCCATAGATCTGAAAGCGTACGATTTTTCAGTAACCTGAAAAACTGACGACTTTGAACTGGCAATAACTCTCGAAACAACAAGTTGTTTTTAACAGGGATTAATCTCGGCAGTATAAACTGACACTATTTCATAATTGTTGAGCTAGGTTGCCTATTTAACCATATCACAGCAATAAGCACCTCGGCGTAAAGGCCATTTTCTTCGTTTGGCGATGTACAGAAAACCGGTTGTGTGCGAGTGGTTTCGAGTGATCCGAGAGCCACACACTAAAGTATCCATTTGTCCCTGCAACGTGAAAGAGTTGCTCAGAGTATTCTACTTGCCTTAGAAAACTCGTTAATCGTCATATCTATCTTCAAGCTCTTTCGAAGAACTGTGAGCAATGGTTGTATTCCTGCTGTATGCGTAGCGATTCAAGAAATCCAGCCCTTGGGACTTTTTTCACTTCCTGCTGTTCAGAAGATTCTGCACTCGTCTCAAATAATTTTCGACACTTCCACAGCTGGACGGCTGTTTTTGATCGTCGACCTATTTGAAAACTTCAAATACCAGCTCTCGCCTGTGGATTATGGTATATTCGCAATAGTCTCGGCACAACTCCCGTAGTGGTAGTGCCAATGGTCGTTTTTCTTACACTCTTGCTTTGTGCAGTTCCAAATTTCGCCCAGCG
The DNA here is from genome assembly GCA_019055375.1 of Parelaphostrongylus tenuis. NCBI lineage: Eukaryota > Metazoa > Nematoda > Chromadorea > Rhabditida > Metastrongylidae > Parelaphostrongylus > Parelaphostrongylus tenuis. Next base: position 178,352 of record JAHQIW010007497.1, read on the forward strand.
TTTTCATCCACGGTCATTAATGTTCTGTTGTGATTCTAACGCTTTGTTGAACGCTCACTTCTCCTCAAAAATAATATCGTTCTAGAAAAATGGATTGTGGTTGCGAAAATTCTGTATAGCCTACGAACTATCTGAATGTATGAAGTAAGGGGTGAAGTGGTTGTCCAGAACATTAATGATCTCATCTGTCCCATCAGAATTGAGAGCTTTCTCCAAGTTAGTGAATGTGTAACGAGCGAATTTTTTCTCCTCCCTTCTCGCGATGCTTCAATAAGTCTTTGTCGTCGTTTTCGAAGCCATGTTTGCTCAAATTTCTGTCCTTTGTGAAGTGTTTGGCCAGTCCTATAGAGGATTAATGGAGTGATAATATTATAAAGGACATACAGAAGGCAAGCTGAGATTTCTTACTTCAATAAAGCTGCTGTTTTATATGGGCTGTATTCTTGAGTATCTTTAAAATAGGGGAAGAGGGGGCCTTGATTGTCTAGGCTCACATCTTACTTTGCTACTTTGTCAGATGTCAACTAACAACATCATCAGTTCTTCATTTCTTTGAGACATTATAATGTGCCACTTTTGTGGTTTGCAACCTCAACGCAGAGGTACAAGTGCGTGAATCACTAAAGACAGTCTTTTTTGAGCAGTATTCTACCGAAGAAGACTTGACTCGAACGAAATGAAGACGACGAATTGCGAGGACAAACGGCTATGGATAATCAACTCGAATTATTGGCTGAAGATGAAGGCGTCAAAACGTTTGCTAGATTGATCTATTAGTCAGCCTTGTGTATTCATTTAATCATGAAAAATTTACTAATGGCAGTGTTGTTCATAATAATAAGTCTCTGAGAGATGAGGATGTTTTGGCCTTCTTAAGCATTTACAGGTAGTCGCATACATATCTAAACTCATCAATAAATTGCGTTGACCTCTCGGTGCACTAGGTTAATGTTGCTAGACTCCCAGACAGTCTGGGTCAATATAATTTCTAAGATTGTTTAAAGCCTTACTCGAAATTTGGTATGCCAGAGACATACACGCGTGTTTTGGAGGTCTCGCCCTCCTCGTCAGTGGCCCACGCCCTCACTAAGCCTTGCATTGTAGCAAGTTAGAAGACGAATGTCGTGACGACACAATGGACAAGAACATTGTGCTATCTTCACCTACAGTTGATGGTTCTTGAATACAGTCGATGCCTCGGATCAGTTTTCTTCTACCAGCCACGGTCCATCGACTAAGAAATGGTGATGGCACAATGTCATTTTCCATTGTGTCATCACCACATTCCCCTCCCCTTCGCTGCGGTGCAGGGTTAATGAGGGGCGTGGGCCACTGGGACGGCAAGACTTCCGAAGCGCGCGTGTATGGCTCTGGAATACTAGATCTTGGGTAAGGCTTCAAACATTCTTTTCGAAATTATTTTGAATGTTCACTGCGAGGTTTCGAATACAGTTGATGTCTTAAATTAGTCTGGTGTCAATCTGAGGACATCCGAAGAATAAACAGTTGAATTAACTCGAAGCATAAGATTGTATTAGGTTGGTGCAAAGTGATGGCAGTTTATATATTGCTGAAAGTTGCCATCCGATACTGGAATGAAATTTTATGTAAATGTAGTCATGTTATATTATCACTTTAATGTACATTTACCTAGCTTATGTTGCTAAACACGCCTTTTTCGCTGTTTATTTTGTATTTATTTTAAATCACGGAAAGGACGTGGCTGGTGCAAAAGTGATTGAGGTTTTAGATCCTAAGTTCATAATGTGCCGCCGAGCAGTACAGACAACCTGCAACATCATTAACGCATATGGACCATGAACTGCTAACGAGCGTACAGCGGTGTTCCAAGAAATTTCGTAAAGACGGGCGTCAAGAGCCTTCAAAATGAGTAGCATAGTGACCGTCAGTGGGAAGATGACAATTCTCAATTAAAAACCATTGAAAGCAGCCATTAAAGGCACGAGATGCTGCAGAGAAACTCAACATCGACCTCATACTGTCGTTCGCTGCTTGAAGTAAACTGGATGGGTGGAAGGTTGTTTCAAAGCAATAACGGTTTTTATAGTGCCAGCCGACATCCACACATGACGGAAAGAACGCGTCAACAGCTGAGCAAATTGGACTTGCCTCATCTTTCATATCTGCCGGACTTCGCGCCCACCGATTACCACTTCTTCATGTATCTCGGCATCTTCTAGCAAACAAGACGCTTCCACGAGAACAAGAGGCTGAAGATGCTTCTCAAGAAAATGTCAAATGTTAAGGCAACGATTTCGTTGGCAGAGGAATAAGCCAGCCTGATTCTCGTTGGTAGAAATGCACTATTTCTGATGGTCCCTATTTTGATTAATAAAAACAGTCCGAACCAAATTTCAACCACCCAAATATCCACGGTTCAAACCGCTATTACTTTTGCACCAGCCTGATATCTTGGCCACATACGTATCGCGAGGTGTGCCCCTAACTACTGCAACTGCAATTTCCAACAGTCCTAATTGTTACTATGCGTGTTCTAATGAGTATGCACAAAAAATAACTAAGTTTTTGTTGTGTATTCGTAACATAATATCATCGCTAAAAGCAATAAAATGAAAGAATACTAGGTGATCACACATATATCCAATGTCTGCCGACATAACTGGTTTCATTGGCGACATCGGCTTGCAGGCCAAATTGTTTATGGTTCTATGTCGGCAGATCGATACATGATTATGTTGGAAAAAGAGCGGTAGCAGAGCGGGCGCTGATAGTGCGATGGATAACACGCGCCTTCGAAAAGAGTGAATTGCCGGTTCAAATACGCCCGATGATCAAAGCTTTACACGTCATTCAGCTTTGCTAGAATAGCTGACATTCTGTTGTAAAATGTAAAGAAGCCGAATGACTTTATTCCATACAAATTCTACTGAAGAGAGACGGAAGAGAGTCGACACTTGTGAGTTGGGTCATCATCAGTTTACGGGAAGGCTTTGGAAAAGTGTGACTCAAATGACCACAACAGTTGGACAGTTGTAGGATGTGGGCTTCTGATTGAGAAAATGTGCGCTTCCTGTGGTATCACTTAAACTTCCTTTCAAGCAAAAAATCTATTTCGCTTTTATAAAATTCGTTGCTAAGTTCATTTATGCCTCAATTTCACCTGAATAGTGCTGTATGCTGCTGAATGCAGCAGTGCCAAAGAGTAGTACAGTAGAAGGATAATCTGAAAGCAAAGCATTAAGATGCTTTTTTCATTTCATAGAGAACAATTTATTCAAAAAGCCTATCGTGTTCATCAGCTGATAAAGACCACGGTATAGCAATTTTTCCCCTTACAACCTAAATATGTGCTTCAAGCTTGACAACTTTGAGAAGCTTACTTTTATGTTCCGATGAAACGTTGAGCCAAAAATGTATCTGATTTGCACGTAGAGTAACAGTGGCACTGATGTTAGTGAAAGAATTGTGTAGAACACTTGAACAGTTCGATAAAGAGGATATTCAACCACATCCAGCCCTTTCTAGGAGAGAGAGAGAGGTGATTTTGAATAACTGGACTAACAAAAGAGAGCAATAGAGAGAACAAACAATTGAATTACCTGTCTGCATTCTAATTCAATAGCTGTCTCATTCTGTGTCATATGGCGCCTGTTTATCTCGAAAAACGGAGAAGTAAGCTAAAATACGTTTGTCTCACTACGAATGAACTGAAAAGGTAGCATAACTTTTTCTGGCGAGCAAATGTTTTTTTACTGTTGAAGCACGGATAACAAAGAACAAGTTATTAAAAACCTGGTTACGACTATTTGTAGAGTCAAAGGAAAATTGTTGAAGTGAAACTCTACCAACTTTATTTTCTATGAGTAAGAAGTTTCCTCACCTGAAACGAAGGTAATACTCTAATATGTTTGACAGGAAAAAGAAAACCATAGTAGTTTGATCTCAATGCAAAGTGGTTTTTCTGGTCCACAATAAAATTAGTCTTCCAGTGATGTGTAATGTATGATACTCTGAGATTCCATGACTAATATCATGCACGAGAGCTTTCATTGGTCTTGCAAGATGGAAGAGAAACAACAATAGTGACTGGCTCACGATGTTAAGCTTCATAATTTGGAAAGAGTCACAACTAGGACTGAGAATATATTAGTGCATGAAAAAATAGAGAATTTTGCAACTTAGAAAGTAATTTAATTAATGCATAATTTGGAAATCTAACTATCAATAAACCTTGACACTGATTATTTCGTCGGAGCCGTTTCTCCCCCAAATTGTACGACCTTTCACTTGTAAGTAAATTTGATAATAAATCGAAAGATCGCCTTCCATTAAGTTTTTGCATGAATAATAAAAACTTATCTCACGAGCCGTGCCTTCTTAGAATTCACGCAAGGTTGGTACATACCAAAATTTGCGTAAGTTTTTGGAAATGACAGTTCGTGAGATATGCTAAAGTTTACCGTGTGTGAACCACATACGGGTGTTTTTACTCTTTGAGTTGACACGAAATCATTGAATTGTTAGCCATTGCATTCGAAGAAGAAGTGACAATAACCTAACGCTACCTTGGCAAAAATATTTATTAGGAATAAATTTCCATATTGTAGTTGCAGCTACAAAAAAGCTCGAGTGTTGTAGTAACGGCATGAAAAAAGTCATGCGAAAACATTTTAAAAATTTTAGATAATGCTTTTTGCTGAAGTTATGAAAGTGCCTGTTAGTTGAAACTGCGTATACATTCGATTTCGAGGCCGTGAAGAGGGTCATATTGGCGAAACGTCAGTTTTCAGTGTATCTAGTAGATTATGTTGTTTTCACCCTAAGCAGTGCACTTCAGAAGAGACAGAAGTTTTCTGAGTAATGCCAAGCTTGATAGATATTTGTTCCAGGACATAGCAAAGAGAGTTCCTATGATATAAATTTCTATGCTTAGTTGCAGCCGCGGAAGTAGTTTTGAAATTTGCTAGCGTCATATACAGAGAGTGTTCTTGCGACAATCGTTGATACAAAAAGTGTCATATCCGTCAAACATAAAGGGATCGCAGAAGAAGTCGAACTATTACGAAACCTTATCATAAAAATTTAGATGTTATTAGAGTACAGAAATCATTTCCGTCATCGGCTCCCATTTCGGCCCCTTAGGAAAGAGGAACATTTTGACTGTTTCAAAGTTTGATTAGTTATTCAATCACATAAATCTTGAAAAATTCAGAATTGTGCTTTGCTTTGAAAATGATCTCTTAGGTGCTCCGCAACAGCAAAAATAAAGTTACGTTCCTCATGAGAAGATTTCTCGCTGAACAAAGCTTCTCCTTCAGATTTTCACTAACCATTGACATCGTAAATTTCAGCAACTGCAGTGATGCGTTTGAATTCAGGAAGAACCTTTCATTACGCTGTTATAACCAAATTTAAACTAATTTTTTTTATTTTATTTTAATTTTTTTTAGACCATTTTCGTTAACCACACCTTCAATCGAACTGTTGTGAAAAAGGGTTTCGTCTGAATTTTCAAACTTTGACATTTGTCTAATTGCTGAAATCTCGGAAATTTTCGATGTATTCTATCTTAAAAGTAGTTATATTTTTGCGCTGTAACAGCAAAAGTAAAGTTATGTTTCCCACTTGAACGTTTCTCGCCAAATGAAGTGTTTCCCTCAGGCTTTTAGTAACCATTTACTAGCTTAAATCTCTGCAATTTCAACGAAATATTTGATTATCAATATTGTACGAACGAAACGAAATCGCAAAAATGTTGAATTATTGCGAAACGTTATTTATGAAATATATTATCAGAGTATAATAAGATTTAAATGCAGAGGAAAACGTCTTGGTGAAGAAAAAAGGGGAATCGCAGCCTTTGAGTAAACAGTGGAACATTTACAGATCTTTTGCACTACTTGCTAATGAACAATTCCACTATCTCCTTTTATATCTGGAGCAATAAGAGTGTTTATAACGAAAACGTTTAAAACGTAGTTTATTGAGTTCATCTATCGAAAAGATTCAGAGGCGAGAAAAGAGACTGCGATTGAAAGTGGAGGAGGAGGAGGATAGCAAAGTGATTAGTGATGAAGGATTCTCAGGGGCAAACGTGTTAGTTTGACTATCTTCTCCAGAGCCCTCCTGCAGTTGTCAATCTGAGAAACGTCTTCTATTCACAGAATTTTCGCGGGTAAAAAATGCGTTATTAAGTTAAGGCGATGCTTCCAACAACATCAGTCAACATCTAATATACCCTTGAGGACCAAGTGGGACGTTTCGTCGCCGCCCGACGCGTCAACTCACTCAGTTACTGTAATTGAGGCGTCGCGCCTCGTGAGAAAGGCGTTTATTCCAGGGGAAGACAGACGCAAACAGCATGATGGACGGGAGGAGGCGAACCCAGGTTTTGAGGGACATTATCATCACGAAATGATGGAAATTCATTGAGGAATCTTCTGCAGAAATAATCTTACTAATAAGGACATCTATATCTTCAATATTCCGCCTATATTTCTTATGTTTCAAAGGGAAAACTACATCGCTGAATGATAACGACAATGATAACGACAGTGGTAATGAATATGATAACGACAATGATGTGGTAATTACAACGATAACTATAACGATAATGATAGTGATGATGGCAATGATAATGATTATAGTAATGATAATAATAATGGCAATGCTCTGGTAATAATATAACATGTTTTGAGCCTTTACGGTCTAAGTTTTAGACAGACGCCTGTTTCGGCCTCCCTAGACTCCTCAGTTGCACAGCCCATTGGTTCAGCCGATCCCTTGAGGCAACTTCTCTAAGAAGGAATCGACACCGAGTAGTAAATCACTTCAAGTTAGGTAATAGAATCCCCTGACACTGCAGACACTAGCAGGTGAACTTGTGGCTGTTGCAATTATTCATACCTCCCCATTCTACCCGATTTTATAGGTAGATTTTGAGGTTTGATTGACTTTAACAGCCACAAGCTCGGTTACTAGTGTCTACAGTGTCAGGGGATTCTATTACTTGACTTAAAGTGATTTATTATTCGGCGCAAGTATAGCCTCAAGGGACCGACTTAACCGATGGACTGTGCTACTGAGGAGTCCAGGGAGGCCGAAACAGGCGCCTCTCTAGCACTTAAACCCTAACGGCTCAAAACATGTTAAATCATCGTCAGAGTTTGTGTATTGGGCCTATAAGTTTCCTCCTATAACAGACCACATGCGTGACTCAAAAAATCATTATCTGGCGCATTGAAATTTAAGCGTGATCTAATAAAACACTCGAAACAAAAGGTCTGGTGTATTAAAGATACCAGCCAAGAGCAGTCAAGTGTACAATACGCGCATTCGGTGATAATCTAACTTAATGGACGGTGTAAAATGTTCGTCGTCACTAACTCTTAGTATAGGGGACTGGAGCACCCCTAGAGGATTAACAAAAGACGAAGGGTACAGCCCGACGGATGAGACTGTCAAAGTAAATACACGTATATTGGGCTCCATAAGCTTGCCCTATAACAGACCACATGCCTGGGTCAAAAAAATGATTATCTGGCATCATCAGAGTAAAAAGCGATATATGTATGTATGTACGTATGTATGTATGTATGTATTGCATATATGTATGTATGTATGTATGTATGTATGTATGTATGTATGTATGTAGGTATGTAATGTATGTATGTATATATGTATGCATGTATGTATGTATGCATGCATGTATGTATGCATGTATGTAGGTATGTAGTGCATGTATGTATGTATGTATATATGCATGTATATACATGTATGTGTGTATGTATGTAATGTATATATGTATGTACGTATGTATGCATGCATGTATATATATATATATATATATATATATATTACTTTATTGATCCGTCTTCACAGTGCTTTTTCTAACTGAGCGAGTTCCAGCACTTCTAGCCTTGATATCTTGGCTGTGGCGTTCCGCAAAGCGTTGTTGTTGACTGCCAAAGGAAGATGGGGGAGGGGGAAGGGGAGGGGGGGAAGAGGGAGGGTGGAGCTTGGTTCCACGCGCTCCGTGACGAGAATCACAACCACTCGGCCATGGCGCCCCTATATATGTACATATTCGTAAATATATGTTTATATTTACATATATATACATATATAATTACATATTTGCGTACTTGAACGGTCCCTGCCGTCGGCATAAAGCCTGCTATCTGGCTTTAATGCCAATATGTGTTTACAATAGCGTAAGTCTACTGATAAATTACTAAATGTTATCCAATATTCAATCATCCCAATAGAAAAAATAGAATGATTCCAAAAGGAGGTGTTAGTTTATCTAAAGGAACCCCAGTAGTGGTCTTAGCGACGTAGAGCGCGGTACAAAACGTGTTCCATTCCATTTGAGTATACATTTACGCCGCCGGTTAAAGGTGCAGGCGAGGTGGAGCAGACCGTCCGACCTTGCCAGTCAGACACGCAGAAGGTTGGATTCATATCCCATAAGGGTTAAAGTACTCCCGCGTAACTGTGACTCGCATATAGCACTTAGTGCCGCCTGTATCAAAAAGCTCATAGTTTGTCGATTTGGGGCCTTAGAAACACGATTTGGTGCTTGAAGTCGACAGGCAACATATCCTCAAACCTGAGGAATAATATGGAAAAGCTGATACGTCATCACTCATGTAAATAAATTTAAAATTCAGGAACAGTCAGAAAAGATCCTATTACAGTTACTTAGTTACACTGAACTTCATTGGTAATTCATTGGTAATTCTTAATTCACTTCCTTATCACTTGGTTTTTCTGCTCAGCCAGAGAGTATGTCTTCGTGACTGAGTCGAATCAATTACTAAACCATAATATCTCAGTCTGGGTCGACTATGAATCTGTTCTAACACTTAACAGTCATCGAGAACTCCTCTAAGTATAAACAATATGAACGATATAAGACGTTTTTGTTGAGAACGGAGGGGTGTTATGGTTTTTCGAAGCTATGAGCACTGAAATGGATGCGTCTAAAGTGTGAAATGTAGAGGATGGTTGTGTTGTTAACATGCAGATCCATGAACCATCCGAAACGTTGTCGTTGCAAGTAATTCATAACTCTCTTCAATGAATAGAGCATACTCTTTGCGTAATTACTTTACCTTGCCAAGGTGCCCGGATGTCACATATGGACTTGTGTACAAAAATCTCTAATAAATTAGAGGTAATGGCTCGTTTAATGAATGTATTGTCGGTTAACGCAACGCAGTTCACATTTCTCTCTGATAGTGAAGGAATTACGTTAGGGAATAGAGTTTACGTAGATTGCTCTGTATTTTCGCATTTGGATCTTTTTCTAGATCAGTTTTGAGTCTGAAGAGTTAGCTCAAGTTTTTGCATATCCTGTTCACCGCTGAGAATCTCACTGCTGACCATTGGGTGTTGGAACATTCAAAATACCAAAAACCAATGATGAAGCGATACGAGAGTACAATATAAAACATGGCAAATTGTAATACTCTTAGATAATTCGTTCTTGGCAGTATTTGTCGTTTTTCACCACTTTTGAAATTGTTTGTTATTGAATTATTCGTTGCTCATCATTGGCAAACTCAACGATTCAGAAAGTGCTATTTTTTCATCGCTTTTACAAATGATAAGTTCTTTTCGTGAAGAAAACGAAGGACTACATTCATCTTATGGCTTGGCTTACATTGCTAGAACTATACAGTGTTCCGAATTGAAATTCAACTCAATCTTGTGCAAGAAAAACATAGAGAAAAGTTCCTCGTACAAGATCCTCCAAAAAAATCTCCCTCAACCGTACACTCATTTAATAATAAACATTTTTATCTTCAACTTCAACAATCAACCATATATACGAACAGAATTCTTTTGTTTGAAAGCTTTTAACGGTGTTATGATGTTACAAATATACCCAATAATGTTGAATGATGTGCATAAAATCAATCATGTGTTTTCTAAGTGTTCATGCGATTTAGCAAATACAACACTGCTCGCTGAGCGATCTTATCACCTAGCGAAAAATGTAAATATTTTGGCACCGCCTCCTCCAAATAGGGGATATCTCTCCGCGGAACTGACTGAACCGAAAGGCACCGTGCAACAGACGAGGCTTTGATGCTGAAAAATATGCGTTCAATCACCTCAAACGAAGTTGAAAGTTAAAGACCAATGCATGGCTTATGCCAACATACAGGCAGTGAAATTATGAAATAAATAGTCAGTGTTATCATAGAAATAGATTTTACAACAGATCGTAAGGCGAATATATATTCGATTTACACTGTTCAGTCTCATTGATAGAATTGTAGAGAACATTCCCTGACTTGCGAGTCCGCGGTAACTACATTTAGCTTATTGTCGTGATTAGGTCCCGAATCATTAAGTGGGAAGGCTATTACAAGGAACAATTTTGTTAATAATGGCGATGAATGCTACTTGGAATGCATATATTGATATTCTGTTGTAATCATAAGCAGAACCTATTTTTCTAGACTCGGCTAAAATCTCCAAATTCTGGAGAAAATTTATGGATTCCCTACAAATGAAGTTCAGGGCATAAATTAACTAAGTGAAGAGCTGTTTTTTTCATAATTTACTTTGAAAAAGGACATACGAAAAGAAGTAGTAGTTGAAATTGCTACTCTAATAAAATCGTGCACAGTGAAAATGTAATTTCTACTCCTAGAATGATATAAAACCAGCTAAGGAAAACTCTAATCGAGGATCGTAGAAAGGCGACAGAGCAGGGTGGGCGCTGTATTCAATGCAATGCATACTGCTCATGTTTTAACACTTTGATTATGTGAATTGATCCGTCTTCACAACTCTTTCCACGGTGCGAACTACAGCACTTCTAGCATTCAATTCGTTTATTCGTCTTCTTCTTGAACAACGTATAATACTGGCTGAGTGATGCTCCTTGCAATCTAAAGGATGGCCTTGCTGGGGCGTTATTGTTGACTGCCGGAGAGAGTTGAATGTGGAACTCGGCTCCACGTGAGCCGCGACGAGCATCACAACCACTTGAACACGGCGCCCCAATGCTGCTCATATACACATTTGAATTTGATTTTGTTGTCAAGACAACAATTGAAACAAAATGGTCTCTTGAGGCTGAAGCACCGACAAAAGCCGTTCAATAGGGCAAGTTCCAACAGATATTGTATGGCGTCTTTAAAATGACAGCTTGGAAATGGACTAACTTGTACAACGTACAAAAATAAAATTCTCAAAGGATAAAAGGATAAAGATCTCAATGTTGATCAGTCATTAAGGGATGAGCCATGCATTATTCTTTGAATTTTGGCTTCGTTTGAGGTGATTGAATGCATATCTGGCTTTTACAATGGCTCAAGGTGGCCTCCCGTTGTACCGATCAGTGGCGCTTAACCTTCCAGATAAGTCTGAGACCATTCTGATACCAATTTAACGATTCCGAAGGGATGGATGGCTTGGTGAGCCATGATCTCGAAATCGAACCATCGACCTTATGTGTCACGTGGAGCACCCACATCCACTGCGCCACATGCGCTCTAATAAAATTCTCAATATAGTAAATTTTTGTTCTATTTTGAATCGACCCTCCTAAATGGTCTAGCACCACATCATGGGTGGGAAATGTTTCTGGGTGCCGGACTTTGAAGCACACTGTGGGATTCAAACTCCAGAAGGTTCACTTAAGCTGAGCAATAGTACGACGTTTCCACCCGGAAATCCCAGCTATGAGTGAGTCGTATTAGGAACGACCACCGTTTTAGTGGCGACTAGTCGCAAGGTGTAAACCCCTCTAATCCGTAAGGGCCGTCGACCGCCTGGTGTGATGGCGACTAGTGGGAGGCCCTGGCTAGCTAACTTCGGGATTTCACAGAATAAAAATCGGCTATTCCATCAGGAAATTTTCTGTCAGTATCTTGCACACTGATTACCCACGTCTACGACGTCGGGCGGTGAGTCGACCGGTGAGGGGAGATCAGATCACGAACAGTCCTCTCAGACGCCAACCTCTGCGCATTTCTTGAGATTGCTGATTGCATCAAGTTTCATGTGACCGCCCTAAAAGAAGCGAAAAGCGGGAAAACCGACACAAGACAATTAGATGACAAAACTCTCGTTATTCGTAGAGCGAAGTTCTCGTCACGAAAAGTCGGAGTCGTCGGCTCTCCTCTTCACCCACACAACTCCCATCTAGTCATTCCTTACGAAGTCCTATCACGGCGTCTGGCTATCGCTTCCAACTTCTGCGTCAAAAAGTCAGTATCATCTACGATTGCTCACCAACTTCTGCAGCCGATGAGAGCAAAATTAAACGAATTCTACAGCAAGTTGGAGGAAGTGATCCGCAACGAAAAGTCCTTCTACAAATTTGTTCCTAAAGACTTTGAAGCTAAAATATGAACAGCTAACTAAATGGGTAGAGGATAGGAAAATTCGGAACAGGAGAAAAAAACGAGAACAGATTTCGTCTCGTAAGACTCCTATTCGTGGCACGTCTCTTTCCATGATAATGCATTTTTCGAGTGAGAAAAGACGTCGATCGGAGTCCTGTAATGGCATAACTTTTGTGGAGGTCGACCTAATAGAGCGTATCTTTTTGGCATTTTATGGGTACAAGGATTCTGTACGGAAACTGGTCACCGACTGTTATGTGAGATTTGATCCAGCCATAAGCAGGAAAAGAAGTGCCGTCATCGCTAAAGAAAGGCAAAACAAATTGCGTACGACGAATGTTCTCAACAAAATTCTTTGCTACTACAACCGGCAGATAAAGCGAGACCCGACAGTAGACCAGAAGCTGCATGTCGGTCTACTCAAAACTGGTGCGAAATTGGCATCAGTTCCCAAACAAGAAGCTCTGATCGTTTCTCTACTCTGTCAAAGAGTTCATCGAAAAGATTAGGGAATTGAGGTTTGATACTTTTGGAAGACACACAGCTAGAATTCATAATCAACTCTAGCTGTAAGAGATCATTACAGGAGTATGTACTTCGGTGTAAGCAGAAAAAGATGTTAGATGCAGCACAAAATAGACCTACTTTGAAGAAATGGAGTCGGGATCTCTGCAACTATCACTTTCTGCTATCCGCCCTGATAAATGAAGATGGGATTATTGCTACAAGCCACCATGGCATGGAATCGAGAACGGAAAAGTTCTCTAGCTATTCCGCTCCGCAACTTCCGCCTCGGACTTCGAAAACCTACTTATTGAGAAAACACCAAAGATTCTAATGTTTGGAAATTTGAGTTGTGATTCGAGTATGAAGAGAGGCGCAGCTTCAAGGCCTGATAATATCACTGCCGATTTCTTCAGTTGTGGTGGGCACAATTAGATCGTACTTCTCGTAAGATATATGATATCATATCTCTAGAAGGATAAAACACCACACCAGTGGTGGACATAGCGCACAGTCATCCTACTTAGAAAGGGTGATAATAGGGATATTCGTAATTACCGTCCAATACGCTTGTTGAGTGTACACTATAAGTTCTTCACGAGGCCTGTTTTCTGCGCATATCGAACATTTTGGATGAGGCAGATCATGTTGAACAAGCGGGATTCAGCAAGAAATTTACTGCATGGACCACATTCAAGCCTTGTCACCGATCATTGAAGTTTGTGGGAACGTATGCCCCTTGTACTAATTTTCATCGATTATGAAAAAGCGTTTGCCAGTGTCGAAACGAATGAAGTCCTATCAGAGCTCGTCGATCAAATTGTAGGCCCGTCCAATGAAGGAACATTAGCAGGCTGCTATCAAAGCTACGGCGGGGAAATACGTCTCTTCAACCGACTTCTCACCATACCAATCAAAAGGTGTTCGACAAGGCGGCACCATATCGCCAAAGTTGTTTAATGCTGCACTGCAAAGGATGACGAAGTCGCTCGGTTGAGACGAGAAAGGGATGTAGATTGACAGGAAACCCCTACCTAACCTCCATTTTACTGACGGTATAGTCATCTTGTCGAAAAGCACTGATGAAGCAGAGACGATGCTCAAAAACTCAACGAAGCGGAAATGACGATTGGGCTGCGAATAAAAGGACCAAAACACAGTTCATGAAAAATCGATGGAGAGAAAGGAACAAATCAATCTAGATGGTTCTCTGATTAAAGATACCACCTCGTACGTGTACCCTAGACGCTCATTGAACATTGAGAGCAGCATGGAAGATGAACTTTACACAAGACGGAGAGCAGCATGGATCACATTCTAGCTTCTCTAGAAAGCCTTCGACCAGATAGCGGACCCCAAACTCCGTATTACCTTTTCGATTCGACAGTCCTCTCAACGCTCTGTTCAGCAGAGACGTGTGCTAACACTACAACCATGTCGGGCAGTCTGGGTACCGCTCAAAGGGCGCTTGAGCAGTATCTTTTCAAATTCAGCAAGAACAACGTCCAGCAGGCTTGCGCTGTTCTGATCTTTTACCAGACTTTCGTAATCGAAATAATTACATTATAGCTAAATACAGATGAACCGGTCACATAATAAAAAGAACACTGAAGTGGACCCTAAGAAAATGCAGTCGTCTTTTTGGAAGATCGCTCGAAGGACGGGTGAACTTGTTGGTGGGTCACGTCAACCATTTATATTCGCAAGAATGGGCCGCCGTAAATCGCCATGCTTGAGATTTACTGCCACCATGGACGACAACTGCACAAGAGATAAATGATTGGAAATTATGCTGAGCTTGTATTATCAGTAAAGACGGATCGTCCAAAACCTAAAAGGATTCTTCCTAGAACATTGCTAACTCTTATAACAGTGTCAAAATTCGTTCGCATCAAGTTCCACTTTTGATATTTGCCGTGAAGAGTCATATTTTGGGAAAGAAAGCAATCGCTAACGTACTAATCCAGTCTTTCACTTTCAAATAAATATGCACAGCTATATAATATTGCTTGAAAATGACCAGTTTAGAGGAATTGGTTGCAGTGATTGAACTTCAGCAGAAATTCTCAGATGCCAACTATTTCATAATCGTTTATGAAGAGACTCTGATTTAGAAGTCACCATAGTTTTGAGCGATTAAGAAACATTTGCGCAAAATACTCTTCGAAGCATTTTGGAGAATCTAAAAAATCTAAAAATAAATCACAAGGAAAAGTGGCTTGTGATTCTCACAGGCTGGAGCCATATGTCAAGGTAGTTTTTTGCGACCTGAACGAAGCACAATCTTGAACCATGTAAGACTGCATACGGCTGGTCTCCATCAAATAATTGAAGATCTTGAGAGAACACCACGGTGATTGCTCAAAAGAAGCTACCTTATAGAAAGGAAAAGTTGTGCAAGACGTTTTTCTGATAAGGCTATAAAAGTCTTTACTGTGTATATTTCTTACTGAGTAGAGAAATTTAAGTAGACTGCAATTCAAGCTGATAAAATTACCTGTAAAAAGTGAATAGAGCAAAACTTTTGAATGCGAAAGCTGAACCATTACATTTGGAGCTGCACTTCTATCTACACCCTATAAAATATTGAGTTAAGTCTTTCTACAATTTGGTATTATATTTGAATTTGCACACATTTTGCCTCATTGTCTTTTCTCTTAGCTGTTCCATGTTTCACCTTTTTTCATTTTACGTTGGTAGGGGCTCAGTGTGTAGTATTTCAACGAATACCTGAGAATCACATGCAGACGAAACAATCGCGATTGTAGATAATTAAAGACACGACGTTCGCCAAAACTTCGATGTATTTAAAGACGTTGAGTATGATATTTTCACAAATTACGACTTAGGAGTCAAAAGTAAGATTATACTGACCTTGTTAGGACCGGGCACCACCCAGGAATATAGCGTAAATCCCTTATTGTTCCTGGATTGTGTGCAAAACGGCTCCGAGTCACAAACCTCACTTGCAACAACTGAACAATGAAATCTATGGGTAACGGAAATTGAGAGCTGATCACTGTACCAAAAAATTACTGGGCCTTAGCAAAACTTCAAGAGTGTAGAATCAAGGAAGAATTGCCGTTGCGCTTGACAATAACGGCGAGCAACTAACCTGCTCGTTTCAGTTCAAGCGCCCATCATCTGGTGAGGCGCCACCCTGATCCGCCGGCGGTGAGCTGGCGCTCCGATCAAATGAGGTAACGCCCTGATCCGATGAGCTGACTCGCTGATTCGGTGAGCTGACGCTTTTCTGGTAAGGTGACGCCCTGATTCGGTGAGCGACGCTATGATTCGATGAGCTGATGTTTTGCTGGTGAGCCAACGTTGCCCGGTGAGCTGCCGCCCTGAGTTAATAGGTTGAAGAAAAAATTTTGGAATAAATGCATGTAGAACGTTTATTCATGCACCTATTACATCTGAACAAAGGCAAAACTATTCCAAAAAAGAATGTTTTGAGCCTAAACGAGGTTGGTACGCCAGGGCCATACACCGGTGTTTTGGAGGTTTCGACCTTCTCGTTAGTGACCCCCGACCCACCCAACCCACATTAAGCCCTGCATTTTAGCGAAGGAAGCCTATGTGGTGATGGCATAGTGTACAGTGACACTGGTCCATCACCACTGTTCAGTCGATGGATTTCGGCTGGTAGACCAAAATTAATCCATAAGATCGACTGTTTCCAAAACCTCGTATTAAATATTCAAAATAATTCCAAAAACGAATGCTTGGAAAAAATAGAAAAAAAACACCGATGTATGGCCCAGGCCTACCAACCTCGTTTAGGCTCAAAACCTTCTTTTTGGAATTATTTTGAATGTTTATTACGAGCTTCCAAAAACAGTCGATCTTATTAAAGACAAAACTAATAGTCAAAGTACTCCCCTTCAACTTCACCCACATCCTGCCACTTCCCCGGCAGAAGATCGATTTCGCGAGCATAAAATTGATTGATTGGTTGATACGTTCACTTGCCACCGTTGTAATTAAACTCAACAGCCATTTGTGCATCATCAGCGACCTAATTTATTCGCATGTTAACTCCATATTGAAATCAATAGATAAATTATACACCATTGAAAGCGGGAGAAAACGGGCTTTCAAATGAGCCCAAAAACACAAAAAATGGCAGACATCCAAAAACGTTACACATTTTTCACGACTTTTTTCCCAACCTCTTACCAACGCCTAGTAAAGTGCTCCTTAGCGAGCCTTTCGTATGGACTCGACTGCTGCCACATGTGGATATGTCCTACACGTTGTGCGATTCAGTTCGAAAGTGATAATCACTGCTAACCTTCGACTTTACAACGCCGAGTGATGCAAATAGATGAGAATGGTTGCCTTGCTTTTTTTCTATTAATGTCGGCCGACATTTATTAGAGCAAAGCAGCAATGCCTGGATTCTCGTGTCCATCATCCACGAAAGTCTACAAATTATGGTTTTGTCGACTCTTCAGGAATTTTGATATGCTTGAAGATTTCGCTGAATGTTGATTGAGCCCGTTTTCAACTTTGGAATATCTGTGCAGGAAGGAGCAATGCTATAATTGATGAGTTTGGTATTAATTCACCCAGATCGAAAGACACCTAGTGAGTCAAATGTGAGGTCGCATCGTTGTCTTGCCCTAATAAGCGTCGTTGAAACCACTACGCCACACAAATTGGCCATTTTTTGGATCATACCTTCCTGAATAGAGTGTTAAGGTCTAACTTTTGAAAAATATCTCAAATTTTATCAATCACGGTGCATCTGGTTTCCGTATTCGTGTTTCCATTGGAAAGATGACGAAATGTTTTCAAACGATCCGTTGTTGGTGACCTTGTTAAAGACTGAACGCTCTCTAATCTGTCATGCTGTTATGCATTTATTCACTTTGAAAAGAAATCAATTTACACGTGACACTTTTATCTACTTAGAATAATGGTTGCGACCAACTGATTGCAAAATGTCTCTGGTGACTCAGTGCCGCTAGCAATCGATACTTCATGCGCGTCCATTGGTCACACAGTAATGCCTGAGGGCTCCAAGAGAGGTAACTTTCTATATATGAGTGGCTCTCCCAATTGTGATCTATCTCTTTTCTCATACTCCATTTATCCCTTTGAGGACCAGCGTTGATAGAAAGGCAGCGTCGTGACATCGCTTGAGTGGCACTCCTAGAGGGCGACATCTGCGTCTCTGTGCAAAAATGTCGCGTTGTCTCCTGCTGCGTTTCCACGAGCGTCTTCATCCTCAGATACGAAACGCCACCGTTACAGTAGCTGACTGAGACAGTGAGAAAGTTGAAAGTGAGAAGAAGCGCAGAGGACAGTACGCTCTCAGTATGGACAATCAATTCCTGGAAGGCAGCCAGAGGCTGTAATTTAGAGAAAATAGTAAGATTATGCGAAAGCAGTTACAAAAGAAAACTTGTTTCATAACAACGATTTTGCCGATTGCAATACAATGGAAATTTTTCCATCGATCTCAATTATGAATAGCATTCGTTGCTATTATCTTTGTCATTTCACGTGCTCTACTTACTCCTTTTAGTCCTCTGTGCCCTCGTGACGATTTCCTCGTCCAGTTCTCACCTCAACGAATAACTTAAAGGAGACCACCTGTAGGTGGAGTTGGAAGCCCATCAGTACATAGAGACCCCTGGTGTGTCTTACCGACCTTAGAGAAATGGATGACTTCTGAGCCATGAGCGCGAGGTCGAACCATCGCGAAAGAGGAGAATGCCAAACTAGCGCCTTGCTCTAAATAATTCTTCATTCAACCTCAAAGTCGCCACAAAGTGGTGACCACAAAGTCAGGTAATAAAATCATCCTACTTTGGGTGCTTAATTTTACTCGGCGTCGGTTCCTTTGGAGGATTGTTTCACCTCAAGGGATCGACGGAACCGAGGGAGGGTGCTACTGATGAGTCCCAATAGGACGAAATAGGCGCCTATATAGCACTAGACCTATGGCTCAAAATATGCATATCCTTATCAGATTAAATCATTTTGAGCGGGTCTGTAAAAAAAAGCAGTCGATAGCAGAAATCGTCCTTACCTTCAATCAAAACTTACACAAGGTTGGTATTTTCTTTCCTAAGATTTGATGGGTAACGCTTCGGCTACCGTGCCTTCGTCAGGGCTTAGACGTGCATATCATATCATATCTAAATACTCAGTTGATATTTCGTATGCATCGAGGATCCAATAGGAAACAGTTCGACAGTCTAGTCATTTCAAAAAGTTAGAAGAGTCGGACTTTTGAGCTATTACAAAACCTAACAGCAAGATATATGCGATTTGCATCTTTGAAACATAAGATCGTCACACTTGAAAAAAAGTTAGTTTGACAAGGATATAACATTTTGAGTCATCAAGTTCTAAGTGCTATACAGACCCTGCTTCATCATACAGGGACTCATCAGTAGCACCGTCCTCGGTTCAACCAATCCCTTGAGGCTATACCCCTTATGAAGAAATCGACGCCGAGCAATAAATCCCCTCAAGTCAGATGATGGAATTACTTGACATTGTAGTAACCGGCAACTGAGCTTGTGGCTTTTGAAATGAATCATAAAAATGGAAAGTTACATTCTTCGTTCCTGGCATAAGAAATAAAATTATCCCTAATTTCGTTAAAAATGGGAATATTACATGCAATGTGCTAATTACCAGAAAATTCGAGTCAAATACTTAGCATTCACATGTGATTGTTGCGTGCTTGATACCGGAATATACCAAAGGAATTATTTTCGCTAATCAATAAGTGCGTGTACAAGAAATCTCATGGTACTCGGTATTTGAAGAATAATCTCTGGAGAAGAATATTAGCTGAATCCATATAAATTAGTGACAAGATTAGGTATAATAGAAAGAATAGTTTGAGGAAGAAAATTGGAAAATACTACGTAAGCGAAATTCATGATCAACAATTCAGAGAAACACATTCTCAACGAGACTCAAAGTGAGCCTGAGGTCAATCACGCGCCAAATGCCCTGAAAGTCACTGCATTAGGAGACTAGATCCTTCTGGAAATGCGCACTACCGTTAGAAATTGGTCCCAGCTTTTCACCTGCCCAGCCCATGTGCAAGGCGATAATGCCCAGTATTGCATGTGATTTGCATGAAGAGCAGGACCAACTGTTACAATGCGAAAGTAGAAAGACTGGATTTGAAACAACAAGTAGGAGCATTACTACCACCTCCTTTTCCAAGAACGCTCTTCCGGCATCGGCAACCTGATATTGAAATTGATTCATCCTTTCGTTTATATTCGGTTTTCCATATACTAGATAGGTACCGATCGCAAAAATTCATTTCCAATTTAACTCACCTGCAAAATTACGTTATGCGCCAGATTCGGGTGCTAACGAACGCTATGAAAATCCGATTACTTATTGATAACGAAGGTCGAGAATTTGCAGTTGCTCCTCGCCAGATAAATGTTGAAATAACGGAAAAAACATTTCCAGGATAATATTTTTTATCGGCCATCTGAAGAGGAATATAAATCACAATACTGGAAACTGAATAGAGAGTGGGTCAAGACGGCAGGGGCAGCTGGCGCACATCAATCGATTATTCGCCAACTTAAGAATTTTTTACGGATTCGTTCCATCCTATACACACATATCAAAACACAAACTTACCTCTAATGATGATCTAGCATCTATCGATCCTTCAATTTTCAAAGTAAGGTCGATCATTAGCTGTGCAGGCGGACCAACGGAGAGAAAAGCATTATTTTTTGAGCCTCATTTTTTCGTAGCTATTGAAATTTACATCGGCCCACATACCTAACTTAAAACTTTTCTGGAACACCTAAATCGTGCGCAGCCAAACCACACGTATGTAATGGAGTTATCTGAAGTTATTGCTCTTTACACGAACGTTTCGAATGACTCCGCACTACAAGCAATTCACGAATTGCTGGTAGAGAATAATTTTGGATTAAATATATGCGACACGTCAATTCAACAACTTATGATTTCATTGAAGGAGTACTTAAGTTGTTCAGTCCTTAGGTGGTTGTTAAGATATTTTGCATAAATTTTAGGGCTGGCAAAGGAGCAACGATTTGCACTAAGCGTCCCCAATGTATTTGTGTCTCAGCTGTAAGCTCCACTTCTCAGCCGTGGCTCATTACCTTACTATCAATCCATAGATCATTGCTTCATCATCTGCTCGATGCAGGTAAAAGTGAACATATGTTTCGATCTTTTTAACAAGCAGTCAGAGCACATTAAGTTTACAAAGGAAAAACCTGGGAGAAGTGGCTTCCATTTTTAAACGCTCAGATTTATTTTTCTGGAAGTGCCTGCGTAACAAAATGTTATCGCAACCAAATAATAAAAACATATTAATGCATAACCTTCCGTCCTACCCCTCACATACGAAAACAGCGCTCCTTCGAAGCATGTAGCGAACGGCTACAAGTGTTTGTACGGGGAGTGAGGAGAGAGAAGAGTCAGTACGTTTGGCACGAAAGATAGCCATCTCAAATGGCTACGAAAGAGCAGCCCCTGAAGTTAGGTCAACAAGGGGAGTTGTGCCCCATAACATTAATGACGAGAACAATATTATTTTCAATCAAACAGGAAGATGATTTTGAAACTACCTTTTATAACAAATGGAATTAGCGCAGCTTTGAAAAGGCGTTCAAAAAACAGTGGTATGGAAATGTCCTTAAGAGTCATAGAAATCCCTTCTAATAACTTACGTCGCCAATTGGCTCGGAACCGCTTGTACGACCGTTTGTGTAAGACTGACAATTGTAAAGTATGCCTTATTGGTAGAGAAGGAGATTGCATGAATTCGGGTACAATATACCTGATCTCTTATACAACATGCGGTCAAGAATACATTGGCGAAACAGGAAGTGCACTGTGAATCCGCATCGAATAACACCTCGACAGGGAAGCCAGCAGTTGAGGAAATATATATTCTGGGACGCACTGTGTACAAAAACGCAACGATGTGGTCTTTGATGTGGCAGTAAGAATCCTGAAGCAAGAATCAATGACATCAGGGCCAAAAACCCTTGAAGCCTCTTGAATAAGCCCCAGAAGTTCAAGAATGAATAGGAGAGTAGGATTCCTAAGCATAGCAAGTGCTCTGGCACCTTATCTCAGATTCATCTTCCAGTCTGAGTATGGCTCAAAGTATGCCATGCAAGACCGGTGACCTCTTCGTTATAGGCATGAATAACGTGGGCTTTTTCAGAAAAACTGGACTGTTGAGTAATTTTCTATTAGATTAGTGATTCGTTCAAAATGTTGACCGAGTAATCAGATATGGTGTGTGTTTTACATCTGGACTCTGACGAAGGCGTGGTCGCTGAATCGTTAGCCATCAAAATCCAGGAAAGGAGAAGCACCAATCTTGCGCAAGTTTTGATCAAAGAAAGGGACAGTTTTGCGAAAAACTGTACGTATCCTTTATTTATCCACTAAACTGTATCACCTGTATCACCTGTCGTCCCGTTGATCGTTGAGTGACTCGAGCGGGTACCAGCAATTCTTCCATTTTTCCCTATCGCGTGCAAGAGTAGCCCAGTGGGTTCTCCTCGCTCTAGGGATTCGCTGAGCATCATATCTTTCTTCTATCGCTTTCGTAAAGAAGTCGGACCAACGGGTCAGTGGTCTTCCTTTAGAGCGCTTGACATCCCGAGGAATCCAGTCGGTAACGGCTCTCGTCCATCGGTTGTCGTTGAAGGGCATCACGTGTCCGGCCCACCTTATTTTCGATATCCTGGCGTGTAGAACGGCGTCTCTGATTTTCGATCGTTGACGTAAGTCGGAACTTCGGATCCTTTCTCTCATTTGCGAGATACGGGATACTCCTAGCATCGACCTTTGGACTGCGCGTTCGATAACGGCAAGTGATCTTTCATCCTGCTTACGTATCGGCCAGGTTTCTGCTGCATACGTCAGGGCAGGGATAATTGTCGAGTCGAAAAGGTGGCATGGAGTCGGATGTTCTTTGTCCTCTTCACTACATGTTCGATGCTTTTAAACGTTTCCCAAGCCGCTCGTTTCCTCCTGCTTGACTCTGGAGTTAGGTCGTTCATCATGTTGATTTCACGACCTAGATAGACGTAACTGGAGCATTCGGAGATTGTCGTTCCGCTGAGCGTGAATGGGGCATTAAAACCGATCCGTTCCTCATGAACATTGTTTTCGTTAGATTCAGTTGGAGAACAATTTTTCCACAGGCGTTATTGAAATCGGTACTTCCACCTTTGACTTCTTTGATAAAATGACTTCGAAAAATTATGATTTAACACTATTCTATGTTATGTCTATCGTTTAGAGCGTATTCTTAGAACCACAGCTCAAATTTCAATATGCCTTGTAATCATTTGATCCACGTTTGATCCACGCATGTCATTTGGTCTATAAAGATGAGCTGATTTATAGAGCCCGATACACGTGTTTCGACCTTGAGGTCTCGTCAGTCGGGCAGTTACCCTTTCATGCCTTTTACCAATCCTGCGTAGGTGCCCCACTCCCCACACTAAGAGTTAGCAACGACGAGCATTTGACACTGTAAGTCCAATGAAATAAGCACTGAACAGACAGTGTTATACACTCGATTGCTCTGATTATCAGGCATATTAAAAGTTGAGCTGTGGTCTTTAGAAAACACTCCAAACATAAAATATGATGTATTGAGTAAACTAGCCAAGAGCAATCGAGTGTACAACACTGTCTGTTCAGTGATTATTTCTGTGGGCTTACAGTGTGAAATTTTCATCGTCGCTAACTCTTAGTGTGTGGACTGGGCCACCCACCAAGGCACACGTAACTGTCCGGCTGACGAGACCGCAAGGTCGAAACACGTGTATCGGGCTCTATAAGTCAGCTCATCTTCATAGGACACATCACATGCATGGCACAAAAATGATTATCAGACTATTCTATGTCATCAGCTGTTTCATTTGCTCCACACGAAGAAAAAGATGGTGGGAAAGCCTATGAGAAGGCAGCGCAATAGGCTTGTCTATAGTATTCCCATTCCATTGATTATTTAGGAGCAACTCCTCTTCCTTTCTTTTTTAGAACATTTGCACTGTATTTGGATCTTTTTGTACTTTGATATGATTTATTTTGTTTAAATAAGGTTTCGTAATAGCTCTACTTATTTTGAGCCTCTCAACTTACCGCACCGTCCATCCAGATCAATTCCACCCTTGGATAGAGAAGTCAGTAATATTTGATGGTGAACCTTATCTTTTCACAAAGGTTTTGTGATTTCTTATGAGCATCACACCGTCGAGATCCCGTGATGGGATTTTCCTCAAACGGTCATATGAATCTTGACACGCGATTTACTGATTTGGTGTGTCCTCGAGACAATTCTTTTCAGTAATGTCTTCAAATGCATTGCTTATTGGTTCAGTAAAGCACAATAGCGTATGATTTACACAATAATATTTACGCGAAATGTCCAAAATTTGTTATACAAATGTCGATTCTTCAAGCGCTATATTGTTGAGACGTCAACGTTCACGATTGTCGATTTAGTTGCCATGCTCTGCCAATGGCGTTCTCATAATTCCTTGAGCCAGCCACACCTCGACTTTCCATCGTCACGATTGATCGAATATTGTTAGCTTTCTGCAGTCGATAATGCTTTAATCGATGTATTGAGTAGATCGGTAACACAAATGTGAAGATAGGTGCCACCTAAAACAATCAGTTTAAGAAAAAAACTCCAATTTTTTACGGGGCAAAATTTCTCACGTAGGTTATCAGACGAAAACTATTTTGCAAGTTTCTGCCGAAAAGCTGAAGTCCATACATTCTGGTGATCAGGCCACCCGCCTCGTAAAGAGTAACAAACACCCTGAAATAGAAGTTGCCTGGCAGAATCTCAACGGTCCTAGTAAAGAATATTTTCAAACTATCAAGAGCTAATGAGACAAATTTCTGCGATTACTGATGGCTTCGAGAAGATACTGAGCAAAACTACGGTTGGTGCAAAAAAGACTGCGATTCCAGATGCAGAAACCGCAAATTACTTAGGCACCAACTGTATTTCGTGGCTGTAGAAAGATTAAATCATGCCTCATGTGCTGAATGACTGGTAGTAGATTGTGCGCTGTTGGCTATAATTTTTTATGGTGGCTCTCCATCTAAATATACAAAGAAATGCAGCTAAAGTTAAGTTATCGAAACTTGAAAGTTTCCAAAGGTGAAAGCTCCATTCCATCAACATTAGTACAATATTTCATCAGCATTAATAATAACATTCTACTCTTCGTGGAGGAGGAGACATTTTCTACTGATATGGGTATGAGTCTTCATAGAGATTGGTGGAAGAGTGTAGTGATTTGATAAATTAGTAAGACATCACCAGCGATTGTATAGGTCAGTTACTTATAGCGATGCTTAATGAGGCATACGACTCGCATGCTTCAGATATTGACCAGTTCAAACACTTCATCCTCTGTTTTCCCGGAAAAGAACAACAGCAACAAGTAGCATTCGTCACCGTAGTTTTCTCTCCTACAAAACTACGATAAGTCGTACATATAGGGCCTGTATTACTCAGTCAGGAGTACTACTATTACTGATGGCCTTGAATGTACAGGGTATTCATGAATGATAGATGAATACCGATAACTTCATTCTTTCTTCTTTGAAACAAGGGCTCAAAGACAAACAGAGGCTTTCTTCAGGAGATGAAGTACTTTATTGGTGGTACTGATCAGGTATCGTTATCTAGATTGATGAACCTCTGAAAGAAATAATCAGACTCTTCTAATGCTATGATCTAACTCATGTATGAGAAGCACACGTTGGAGGACAGAATTTTTTCCTTTCTGCGCTCGAACCAATTTTAGTTTGGTAAGATATCTTCAGCCTTTCATGAGATCTGTTAGGCCACTTGTACAATGAAAGACAGGTGTTTCGACATAACAGTCTCGTCAGTTGTATGGTCCTTTTTGGTTCAGTTTGTTTATCCGGTAGATATCTCTACATAGAAGAACTAACGCGGTAGCATTCACACTTGCCGTTTGGTGAAAAATCACACAATGGCTTATGTTGTACATCCGATTTCCCGTGCTGGTATAACGTATTCCAATACCTATCGTTTAGGCTGTTATATATACATATATATATATATTTATATATTTATATATATCGCTGTATGTAAGAAAACTCTCTGTATTTGGGGGATATTTCCTACGGAACTGACTGAACCCAAGGGAACGGTGAAACTGACGAGGCTGCAATGCCGAAACACGTGCCTTGAACTGACCAAGTACCCTAACAGACCTTATGAAAGTATCAAAAAAAGTTACTAAATTATATATTGCTTTGATCGAGGTCTATAAAAACAGTCTGAATGAAAGGCATCATAATGCGCTATACCACCAACGAGCAATCGGCTGTACAACATTTGTGATAGGGTGATTTTTTCACCAAACGACAATTATGAATATTTCGGTGTCGGTTCCTTTGTGTAGTAGATGTCTCTCGTGGAACTGATTAGACTGAAAGGCACCCGTACAACTAACGTGGCTGTAATTGCGAAACATGTGTCTTGCACTGTATGAGTGTGTTAACGGATCTCATGAAAGGTACAAAATATGTAAGCAGATTATATATTGTTCCGAGCGAGGTCTACAAAAACAGCCAAAACGAAAGGTATCACAATTCATTTGTACTTTATCGGCTTGAAAACAAAGATTAGCCTCACACTTGAAGACTGGCGATGTGGGTTGCGAACTGTGTGGTGATGATGTTCTCGCGCGTCTGATAGCGCGACGTTAGCGTTGAGCTGTTCCTGTAATGATGAGAGCTTCGTTAGTGGCAAAATTTCCACCATTAGGTTTCTAGGAGTTTCTGCAAAACACCTACATCCTGTTGCAAATGTTGCATAGCTGAAAATCTGTGGGAGTACAGCACTTACACTTTTATCTTAAGCTTAATTTTTTCACAAGGCTTATCCAAGGACATAATTCAATGTAGCATACGACAACAAGATCTATCTAAATGTTTGCTTCAGCATTCTTGACGGCCGACAGCAGTTCGTATCACGCAATGCGGTGTTATCACACAAAAGCCCCAATCGAGGCTTTCCTTCAGTGTCTGCTAAAGTAGCAGTTGATGCAACCGATAAAACTAAAAATTGCTGCACGTATTATCCGATGAAGCAAAAAGTCGCCATTCCTTATCGCTCCGAATCGCTTAGAATTTTTTTATACTATTGAAGTTGAAACTGATATATCAACACCAACGCTTGTTCACCAAACTTCTCCGTCTTCCTACAAGGTTAGCAAGGCACGACATTTTATAGAGCATCGTATGTTCAATAGCAAACAACTAATTTAATGTGATCGATAAAATCTCATAAGAAAGTATTGTATAACGATAGAGAAACTTGCACTGAACATCGCTTTTTATTGATTCGTGACGAGACGTGAAGTGTAATGATGCAAATAATTCCAATGATGGTGCTTAGTATGGAGGTCTGATTGACACGATTGATGGCACGGGGAGGTATGGCAAGAACTGACCATACTTTTGCATCGAAATCCTCCAACGAATACGCATAATGTATAGCAGCGAATACGCCAACCATCTACAAAGCTGATTATGAAAATGTGCTACATCACCACCACTACGTATAAAAAAAAGTTTTAAAAGTCTACAGAATCTCTTGCAAAGCGTGTAGCGATAATTATATTGGCGAAACGGGTAGGCCGCTCTTTGCCCGCATAGAAGAACACCTAGCTGACAAGCGTCTTAATAGACGGAACACACCGCTAGGGGCGCATAGAGAACAGAAACACGACGGAGCTGATTTTGAGATTGAAGTCACCATCCTTGCGCAGGAACAAAAAACATCAGCGCGAAAACTTTGTGAAGCACTTTGGATTATTACCACCAATCTAACTATGAACCGCAAGGAGGAATGCCTCGTTATCACACGTGAACGTGATCAAGTATATAAGACTGTTATTTTGATGGGTAAGGTGCATTATGAGCCTATGTAATCTCCTTCCGGTGGTCTCCACTTGAATCATTCGGTGGAACATATATAAAAAGCGGCGAGTATGTTGAGAGTTGATTTTGTGCTTGATGCGATTGAAATCTAGGTCTGGTGATTTTTTCTAAGGGAGTGTTGGAGGTGTTTGGCTTATTGGATTGCGGACAATTTGACCTTTCTAGGCTCTGAAAAAGGCGAACTGCCGAAACGTCAGCTGTCAAATGAAGTTTGTTGTAACACCTCGTGTTTGGCTTAAAGAAGAATGTAAGAAATTGTTTTGAAGCATGCCGAGGTTAATAGACAGTCGGTCTTGGGAATTGTTAAAGTTTCTTGGTTTAGTTAGTCTCTTGGTAGCCATTCATATTTGTGGAAGACTAGGCATGAAGTCTGAATAGTTGATTTGCTCCTTAGAGATGTACTACTCATACGGCTCCTCTAATGAACTATGAGATGACCGAATGCACATTTGGCATCATCATGACTTCTAGAATTCTAACAATCCATTGCATCACCTCTGCCTTCTTGCTGAATGTTACCCATTTGTCCACTCTAGGAATAGATATTCGAATTTGCTTGGAGCGGGGGATCGCACCAAAGACTGTGAGTTTACTGGAAGGTTCCTTAAACGATTATCCCATTGCGACCCATTTTGTATATATATATATATATATATATATATATATATATATATATACATATACATATATATATATATATATATAGATATACAGGTTTTCGATTTCAAAAAATCCAGGGACAATTCTCTGGATAACAAAATGAGTCTCAGGAGAAAGTGTTAACAGCAGAATTGACGACTTTGCGAAAGTACTACAAAGGCCAATGAAGACTTTTCACAACAACCAAATGTGAGGTGCTCAAAATCATTTTCAAAAGCATGTAGTGTGCAGCAGTGTATAAGGTGTACACATGCAAATGTATACATATATCCCTTCGCGACGGCGCATTTTCGGCTGGCGGAAGGTGCGGACGACTATGAAGAAAGGCTGCCAGTGCGTGCTCTTATGCGAGTTTGATGGCTTTCCAATAACATTTTTACTTATTTTGTCTATCTATGGATTTTCTGTGCTAAAAGATGGTCAAATATAATAAAACAGACTTCATTAAGGCCATTGTTATTAGAAATAACGTAGATACTCCACTTATAGCCCACGCCTTCAAAAGGGAACTGAGTATTTATGAAAAAAGGCCATATTTAGAATCTTTACCGTCTTTCTATGATATTTTATTTGCACTTACCCACAATTCAATCAAATTTATCTTTTGTTACTTTCAGTTTCACATAGTTTAAATTATAAAATAGATAAACTTTATCATACTGGCTGAAAGTTGAAAACGATGATTAGTTCGCCAAATTATTAAGTTGGAAAGAAAATTTCCATCGTTTGGGTGAGGATGTCGTTTTTTTCGTACGAGTCGTGTGCGATTTTCATATCATTTGAAATATCTGCCGAGTTTACGACAAGTTCGCCGAGAAGTATCCAGAGCTTGTTTGTCGAAAGCGCGCTTTGTTTACAACGCAAAACCACACACAACCAAAAAGACCAAAGAAAGGCAAAGTTTGAGGAATTGGGCGGAATCGTGATTCTGTTGCATACACCTTATAGTCCGGACGTCGCTCCACTGATTACGGCTTCTTACGATCAATGCAGCAGTTTTTGGAAGGTCGCCAACGTGAATCTTTCGATGAAGTTGAAGAATCATGTCAAGAGTTCTTTGATTTGAAGCCGAGAAAATGAAGTTTTGATCAGATCCGAAACCTGGCGGACCGATGCAAAAAGTGGTGCATAATGATGACCTGTATTTTGAAGAATAGATGTTATTGTTTGTTGTGTTAATATATGCATAAATTCTGAATGTTTTATCAAACGATGAAAACTTACTTTCCAACCTAGTTAGTGCTGCTTATTGCATGCATGCATGCATGCATGCATGCGACCCCACTTCATTGATAATTCTTAGTATTTTTTGATTACTTTTATCATTCAACCGTATCAAGCGACGGTATTATGTTATAAATATGCCTATTGATGCAGAGTGATGTGCAAAGCTTCTGTCTAAGGTGGAGCTCGAACCTATATTTCACCCTATCCGAAAACTTGTGCTCGAGCCACTAACTACTGACACCTGTTTTCCTGCTTTGAAAACTCTCTTTCCCACGCTACAGCTATCATTTGATATCAATATCTGTCTGAGAGATTGGGTACAATGTTGTACCCATGTCATACAATTGACGATTGGTTGCTGAGAGATAGATGCGTTGTAGCGTAGAAAGAGTAGTGTGAAAACAGGCTCCGATAGCGCAACGGTTTGAGCACATGCCTACGGATAGGGAGAAATGTGGGTTGGAGTCCCATCTAATGCAGGGGTTTTGCACCTCACTCTACATCAACGCATATATTCTTTTGATTAATAGTGCACTTGAAATTCCCATTTCTCAGATCAATACGTAATTTCGTTCGAATTTTTTATTCATAGCTATGGTGCGCAAAGAAGAGATGAAATGGTACAGTCGTTTTCCGTTATCTTCACCCTTTTAAGTCCTTTGGTAAAAATACATTTTTCACTCTTGTGAATCTTTTTTGGCTTTCATTCGATAGATATCATAAATGAGTTTTGACGACATATTCCATTTCTCAAATGGCCTGTTTTTGCGTTGTACCAGTCGAAATGAAACTTTATTTGACATTCAAACATCCCTCATTGGTTAAATTTTTATGAGCAGTAAATAATTATTAGATAGAGCAAATCTTACAAATTTCAACGGTGTAATTGGCTTTTGGAAAGGTCTCCTTAGAGCACTGTATCAGTAAAAAAAGAGTAGATTTTGCTAATTTGGATCTCTATCAATGTCCGCATTCCTTTTTACCTCTTGAAAAAACGCGCTTTTAAATTTTTTTGAGTAACCTAAGCAGTAAAAATGATAACATTATCCATACATAAGCATTTCTCACTGAACAAAGCCTTTCTGCTAGACTTTTATTGAGTGTTCGATAGCTTGAATCTCGACGATTTTTAGCGTAGCTTTGTTTTTGAAAAGAACACCATATCATACTGTACCAGGCAAATGACAATTACGTTTTGCAGTTTACTGATGTGTTCCTAAAAGCGCGGTATTTGCGCCTAATGTCGCGAAATCCCACCCTTTGGAGTGTTTTCATTGTTACAACGTTTCTAGGAGTTTTTTCAAAAAAAAAATTAACTATCTCTCTGGAATTGAATTGTGCTATCGAATAGTTCTTGATTTCTCATATAAAAGGCTTTGCCTGGCGAACAGTCCCTGAATGTGAAACAGATTTTGTTCTAATTGTCACAGCGCAAATAACATGCCATTCAAGAACTAAAACCCACCGTTTACATCTACTTGACTTCAGCTTTCGAATAAATACCAACAATTTAGTGAAGCAGATCTCTTTTAGGTAAAGCTAAGTGCTCACAAGAGCAATTCGTGAAATGCGATTGCATATGGCGGAAAATGTTTTCAAAAGTAAGGATCTGCAAAACAGCTAGGCGTTATTCTTTTTAGAAATACTTTCATGAAGTCTCTTTGATGTTAATTCAATTTTGTGGCCAAAAAGTTCATAGAAATGGAAATTCAGCCATATGATTCCAAAAAACCCTCTATAAATTAGAAAAATGGATTGCGATTACAAAGCACTACCATTTATTTACTAGCAGGAAGTACATAGAAATCTTTTCATACCAGAAGCTTGCTATCAAATTCAAAGTATTCCAAGCCATCTTTTGACAACAAAGACATCAAGAACATAAGAAAAAAGTTTAAGATTAGGGTCTCTAACAAAGCTTACAAACTTGATCGAGGAAATAAAAAATTTCCCACAAAAACAAATTTTTTCTCTGCCTAATTTGTGCAAGATTTTTTCGCGGATGGTTTGCCTATTTTTGCACGTACTTGTCTAACAATTGAGCAGTCACGGAAAGTCATTCGCAACTTACTGCTCTACGAGTCTCACTTGTGGCACAACATTCAAACTGCATTTGACAACATCAATTATGCAAGAGGCTGCCAAGTTGTGAGTGAATTCATTAGAACTTGTTGCAAACCGGTCAGACCATCAATGCTGAACGATATTGTTAGCAACTGGACCGTTGCAATTAAGCAATTCCACGTCACCGTCGTCCGCAAGTCTTTTTGCTTCAAAACAGTGTAAAGCCACACGTTGCCTAAGAAACAAGGAAGAAGTTGACCATTTGAGCTAGGAGCACTTGAATTATCCGCCGTATTCGCCAGGTCTGTATCAGTCCGAATTCCATCTGCTGAGTTCATTGGAGCACTGATTGGACAAGAAGAAGTTCGAGACGTCAATCATTTGCATCGAGAATTGACTGTTTATGTTGCATCAAAGAATAATGAGTTTCATGAGCGCAGAATTGAATCGTTTCTGGAACGTTGGCAGAAAACCATTCAGGCAGGCAGGGAATACTTCAGTTAATGTTATTTGACACTTTCGCTTACTCGAAAAAGTAAATTTTTGAATTTTCGGATCAAGTTCGGAAACTTAGTTGGAGACTTAATAATAGCTGGAAATACATTCCTTTTCACAAGGATGTGGTTTTTCCTTAGTAAAAGGCAACATTTTGGGAAGTGTCAGCGCTTTTCTTACTAAAATCAGTCGCACAGAAGTCTCATCAGTGATATTCTCCGTTTCTTGGTGATAATGTTCCTTTGACAACACAATTAGCCCGAATTTCCACTGGAGCGTGCCTAATCTTCGTAACCGTTCGAAAGGCGGGCCCAGCTGTGGATCATAATGACCCTCATGCTCCGCAAGGGTTTGCACAAACTTGCATGTTTTTTATTGAGATCACGCTAACATTTCGATATATTTCATAATAATGATTATAAATTAGATATAACTATGAGATATTGAACTTTGAGCGTGGTTTCAATGAAGCACTCTAAAAATAAAGGTTTAATATCACAAAAAAAAAACTAGCCAAAGAGCAATCGAGTGTAAAACACTGCAAGTTCGGTGATAATTTCACTCGACTTAGAGTGTAAATCGTTCGTCTTCGCTATCTCTTAGTGTGGGGCTGGAGCACAAACAGAGGATTGGCTAAAAGGCTGAAAGACGACGGGTTCCATCCGACTGACGAGACCGTAATTTCAAAACGCGTGTATCGGGCTGTACAAGAGCCCATTACCATACCACATAACAT
Source organism: Parelaphostrongylus tenuis (assembly GCA_019055375.1). Taxonomy (NCBI): domain Eukaryota; kingdom Metazoa; phylum Nematoda; class Chromadorea; order Rhabditida; family Metastrongylidae; genus Parelaphostrongylus; species Parelaphostrongylus tenuis. The sequence goes on from JAHQIW010007497.1 coordinate 211,391, forward strand.
GTCGGCCCATAAAATACTGTCTCTGAACGAGCCAGCTTCTCAGGCAAAAATCTTGGAAGTGCTAATGGCCCATGAAAAGCTCCTCTGTGCTCTGCAACAGAAAAAGTTGCTTTGCAAAGAGAGTGAAGCTTTTCAGGTGAAATGTCTCAGCATCCATGACATGGTATCGTATGCTTAGTTCGGGATTATTTTAGCTAGGAGTTCACTAATTTCACCACTTTTTACGGGTATGGTTATTTTTGTGCGGTTTTAGGATGAGAGGAGCAATACTAATCGGCAAATTTTTCGGAAAACTGCCGTAAGAGCAAGCTTTTTCTCTACACACAAGAGTCAAATATGCATCGAAGGCATATGAGTGTAGAGAAGATCATGGAGCATGCGTAGATTAAGAGAAATGCAGCACCTTATCGAAAAACGCGATGAGAAACCGACTCAAGCGAAGCGAAATGGGTATTCTCAGTTAAAAGAGGCAGTAACTGTCGAAGTGGGCGAAGTCAAAGCTTTACGTATATACCTAATGACGTTGAAGTTGAATGCAAAATTTTGACGTCAGGCGGAACTTGAACCCGCATTTCACCCTTTCGGGAGCGCATGCTTCAATCAACTGCACTGCCGACGTCGGTTTTTGCCACCACTTTTTCTACGATACATCGCATCAGTAAGTCAGCAACCGACGTCAAAGTTTTAAACAACACTCAACATTATTCTGTATATTTATAACATCATACAACCGCTAAAGAGCGGTTGAATAAAAAGAATTCTTGGCAAATCTTTGCATTCCACATACACTATACGGCAAATTAAGAACGTCTACGTGCTAAGTTGAGGGTCTCACTGATTGTTAACATACCACGAGTGCAACGAGAAACAGAGCCAACGCAATGCCATTGGTCTCATATTTGCTGGAACGAATCGTCGCCACACATCGTTCACAACAAACGGCCACAAGACTGAGAATCTAAACATTTTCAGCATCTTACGGGTTTCTGCGATTTTATCTGGCTTTTCCATAATTTATCATTATATTGTGGTAGAATGGCATCACTTTTTTCTCCAGCTACTATTTGCATCATTAATTATATATACTGACATGGTGATTTAAGCTGAAATGAGCTCAACATGTAATGCTTGTATAAGTTGATATTTCATGCATCCACTCTGATCCTTCAAAGTATGCTAACAAAAAAGCATTTAATAGGGATATTTTACAACTTTTTTACAGCTTGGTTTGCCTTGCTGATTTATTACTTACTCAATAAATTTAACAACTTACCAGACCATAGCATAACACATTAATGGTCAAATGCAGAAAAATATAGATATAGGTTGGGGGGAAAAAATCGCAAGGCTCGTTCACAAGTGAACTAGTTATTGCAGAAATCTGAAAAAAATCAAATGACTTGGAAACTGATGAGTTTGACTCGGTCATGATTTTGCCATTTAGCAATCTCTTCTCATCACGGAGAAAGATAGGTTACTACAAGCTGATGTCACTTCATAATTTTGGGTTCGATTACCTAGTCAACATATACCATAATGCTGAACACCGAGATGAAAAGCCATTTTCTACCTAACAATTCACAGATAACCACTTTCTGTGTAAGTTAATTCCTCTGAGAAAGAAATTTCTGGCGAAAGAGTAACTGTCACAAAGGCCGTTGTCGTTGAGGAGAGGACAGAGGTTTTTATGCCCGCATTAACATTTGATTTTGAAGTTTACTGACACTTTTCTTTCGCAACCACTTGTGTGACCTGTCGTACCGCTAACTGGTTGCCGAGTGATTCGCGCGGGTCTCAATAAAGTATATTTGATCTGTAGCTTAGGAGAAAACTGAGGTTTCCATGCCCTGCATTAGCACTGAGCTTCGACCTGGCTACCTGTCTCATTTCTTGTACCGCTGTTCGTCAAGTGATTCGGAAGGCATTCAAAAAGTGTCCATTCGGCCCTCCAGAATGAAAGTGCAGCTCAGAGTAATCTACTATACCTGGGAGTTTCGCCAATAGTCACTAGCAATCTTTCTCCAAGGGTTCCTTGGACAACTTTTACTACTGAGCTGAATGTCTTCCTGCTACATGTTTGAGATCTCGGAGAAGCTAGCCTCTTAGGCTTTTATTTACTGCTGTCGTTCAAAAAGACACGTGTTTAGTTCAAATGACTTTCGACATTTTGTACAATGGGACGGCTACTCTTTAATCGTTAACCTACAATATAAATTTCATGAAATGTGATATATTTGCTTCATTTTCAACACGCTTCCATCCACGCTTAAGAGTGATTTTGGAGAGGCGATTACTATTGAACAGCTAACGTTTCGAATGTTAAATTCACTATAGAAACGATGTTTTAGCTGTGGGGATTTTATATAGCCCGCGAACTTTCTTCTTATACAAGTGGAGGTCCACTGACCGCCCACAGCTTTAGACCGCATCTGCCTCATCACGTCGAAAGCTTTCTCAAAGCCAAAGAGAGTATAACGAACAATTTTTTGCATCTCTCGATCCTTAATTAAGTCTCGATATCATGTGGATGTCGTCTATCTTAAGAAACACCTTTTGAAACTAGTGTTTGGTCATTCCTCTTGGGAAAGGGTCGACTGGAGAGTTATAGAGGGCAGACATAAAGGAAGCTGGGAGAAAGTTGCCGATTTCATAGGAATCCTCCATTTAGTGGGTAAAATGACAATAATAGTATAAAAAGGATAAAGGTCTTGGCGTTGATCAATCCCTCAGGGAGGCGCCATGCGTTCGTTTTCAATTTTTCAATTTCATATGAGGTGACTGAATGCATATCTGGCCTTTACAATGATTCGCGGTGGCCTCCCGTTGAACCGAATCAGTGCTGCTTATCCTCCCAGACAAGACTGAAACCAGTCTAGTACCAACTTATTTGACCGCGGAGGGATGGATGGCTTGGTGAGCCATGAGTGCGAGATCGAACCATTGACCTCGTGTGCAACGCAGAACACCTCTAATCACTGCGCCAAAAGCGCTCATAATATTAGTATAGTGTGAAACATTTATTTATTTTGCTGTTCAGTAGTAGTATGATGCTAAAAAATTGAAGGGTATTGAGTGGCATGCAGAGCATTCAATATCAGTCGGGAGTTGAACCTGCGTCTCATCATATCAGGGATCGTCCTACCGCTACACTACTAATGGAACCGCTTAGCTGAAACTGGTTCTTCGATATATACAATTGTAGCTATCAGCAACCATACTCTAATGGATTCGGTAAGATAAATACGTATCGGTGTTGAACCGGGTTACGCTGAGATCTACTAAGGGTAGTGCTTTCCATATCAACCAGGCACTGAGAGATACACAATGTATTGACTTTGTCAAGCATTGTTAGAAGTGATTAAATGGATATTTAAGGTATGCAATAACTCGCGGTAGCCTGCATTGAGTCGATGCTATTGTTCTCTCCAGGTAAGTCTGATACCAATTTGAAGATCCCATAAAGACGAACGGTTGTGTTAGCACAGTGCCGGGCACATGTATATTGCAAAGCACCTCTAACTAGCGCACTATACGCAGGCTAATGAGTGTGTATCAGAAAATACTTGAGATTACGACGAAACGATGGAAAAAACGTTTTAACTTTTTTATATGGGCAAAGTCTGCTTAGAGGAGAAGGAAGGAATCGACTGTTGTGAGCTGATTTGACATCAACTCATAACGCACGCGATGAAAACCTGGGTCTCAGTTAGATACAACAGTTACGCAGTGGTAGGAAGCGGACTCTCTCAAGAGTCAACCACCGAAATTTTGCATTTTCATAGGCAGCATCGTATCGTTACTCTAAACAAAACAATTCGATTCAGCTCTAATTAAAAATCGTTGTTAAATTTATTTATGTATTAATTTCACCTGTGCGCCGCTGTATGCTGCCGAATGCAGCAGCGCTAAGGAGTAGTACAATAGCAGGATGATCTGAAAGTTAAACTGTTAGGAGCCTTTTTTTATTGCTTGAAGCGAATAATTTCTGTGATTTCATCTATTCTCTCAAATGTGATTGGGCCATTCAGCAAAACAACTTATAAAGGTCATCACGGCTTTATTGCTATCCAGATTAACAACTGTTACTCTATCCTATCAGGTATATCAAGATTTATTCTCACTACAACTCATATCTGCTTCTAGCCTAACAACCTGGAAGAGATCACCTTTATGTTACGATGAAATGTAGAACCAAAAATATATTTGATTTGTACATAGAGCAACAATGGAAGTGATATCAATGAGAGAAGTGTGTAAAACACTTGAAAGAATCGATAAAGAGGATATTCCACCACATCCAGACCCTTCTGAAATAAACAAGTGATTTCAAGTAATTTGCCTGACGAAAGAAAATGATAGAGGAACGAAATGATGCGAATTACCTGTCTGCATTCTGATTGCATTGCTGTCTCCTTTTGTGCCATATGTCGCTTGTTTACCACTCAAAACGGAGAAATAACCTAAAACACTGTCTTACTGAATGAATCAAAAAGGTATCATTGCCTGCTTCGTTGAGAAGATGTTTTTCTAATGTTAAAGCAGTTGCTGATAAAGAGAAAGTAATAGAGAAGGAATTGAGCTTCTTCTCTTGCAGAACTATATTATATAATTAAAACACAGAATAAAGTCTAACATTGCGAATTTAAGAGACAAATTTTTTTCATTTTCTGCTTAAGCCAGGCATAACGTGTTACAATAATGTTTGTTCGAACAGCTGACGTTTCAAAAGCAACTCTGAAGAAGGCGACAGGCGAAACGTCAGCAATTTGAATAAAGCTTATTATATCACCTCGAGTCTGGCTTGAGAAGAAAATAAGAAATCACTGAGGCATGCGGAGGTCGTCATAGTTGCTTTTGGCAATTGTTACAAGAGCACCAGCAAGATAAACTTTTCATTGTTAAAAAAAATTTACGCACTTGAAATGAAGACAAAACTATAATTTGTTTAATGGGGGCGAGGAAATGCGTGGCAATTTGATATCAATGCGGCAGAGTTATTCATTGAATAATAAGTTGGTTTTATAGTGATTGTGTAAGGTACACAGTAAGAATCTATGATTGAAACCATACAGAACAGCTTCCATTGGTCTTGTAAGATAGACGAGAAATAGCAATAACAACTGGTTAGCGAGGTAAGGTTTCGTAACTGGAATAAAATTACAACTAAGGTTGAGAGTATATGAGTGCATGAAAATAGAGGATATTCCAGTTAAGAAAGAGATTTCTATATTGCATCAATTCGAAAATCAAACTGTCAATGAAGCTTGACATTGGTCAGTTCGTTAGAGTCGTTTTTTTCCCAACTACTAAGACCTTTCACTAGTTGGTATCTTCTGTAATAAATCAAAAAGACCGGCTCTCACTTAACCTTGGTACGAGTAGCAGAAAATATCTTACGAATTGTTTTTTTGAAAAACCAAGCGAGGTTGACATACACTAACCTTGCGCAGGCTTTGGAAAAGGACATTTTCCAAGACCTATCAGTGTTCGTCGTGTGTAAACCAAATACGCGTACTGCTACTCTTTTCGATTGAAAACAGCAGTGAAAAATACGAAATCACCAAAACGTCTGCAACCGTACAACAAGAAGACGTGACAGTAAGCTAACGTTAGCTTAGAAGGTACAGTGTTCGAGATATAAATTTCTATATTGTAGTCGAGTTGCAGCTACAAAAAAAAAACTTGGGAGTTATAGCAACGATATGAATAAAAAGTCTAAATAAAAAGCGCAAAATGAATAGGATTCATTAAATTCAATTATGAAGCTTTTTCTTCTGGTCCAAACTGTAAGTCAAAGCTTCAAATGAAGCTATAGCGCTAAAATGTCAGTCACTACTACATTTACTGAATTTTGTTGTTATCACTTTCATGGCTGCTCATCAAGAAAATTATAAACTATTTGAGCAATCAAGAGCAGGAAAGACAGTTCATATAATATAATTTCTCAATTGTAGTTGCAGCTACGAAATTAGAGTAATGACATAGATAAAGAACAGTCTGTATCATTTGCAATTACGAAAACACCATATGCGCTAAGCAAAAAGAATTTCAAAAAGAAGTTCAACGATCGTGGAACCTTCCATTTCAAGTCTTTCTTGAGACTCCGCTCAAATTTCGATATGTCTGATACTTCTTTTGGGTCATGTATGTGGTCTATTTTGGGCACTTATACAGCGGGAAGACACGTGTTTCGCCGTTTTAGCCTCTTCATTTGCACGGAGCTCTCGGTTCCGTCTATTCTGCGGGGAGATGTCCCCTATGAAAGAACCAACGCCGTAATAATTAAGTGACTGAACCCAAGAATAGATATATACAGGGTAGTCTACAAGCTTGAATAAATTTATTTCTTGCTAATTGTAGCACTGACATAATCTTTTTTTCGTTAATGTTCATAATTTCATCGAATTCTTTGTTCAATGTTGATCTAGACTCTGTTTGTTTATTTTTCTGTCCATTTTCAGTTGTTCGTAGTTAGGGATCGTGAAAATCAATACATCGCAGTAATCGAGTTGCACAATACAGAACTGAAAATTGCCAATATTATTATAATCGACTGGTTTGAAATCAGCAAGTGTCTACAGAGATGTCGAAAATTTTAATGAGAGTAGGCGAAATGGGACCATCCTCATAAAGCTTGTCTTGTTACCTCGTCTAATCCGGAAAGCATTCAGAAGATCAAATAACCCGCAAAATCTGGAGCGTTCGATGAGCGAAATGGCTTGGGAAGCTTGGGATCGGCGAGTGGAGCGTCCGAAGCATTGTCAAAAATAAGCTGAAGCTGCGCAACTGCAAAATTTTCTGTGTTCACTTTATGGATAAAAAGATGGAAAAAGAAGGGTTTTCAAAGGCTCTCCGAATGGATGGTTCAATAGCTGAGTGTTCGCTTGCCTGAACTACTTTTCAGAAAAGGAAGATACTCGCTGCCGAACCACTCTACAGTCCTCAAAATTGACTCCAACCTTCCAAGAAAGAAAAACAGTAACAAAAATTATGAGTCGCAGCCATTTTCCGGCCTCTGAGATAGTCTCCGCCGGCATTTGCGTCAGAGGTAAGAAGCCGTCGGTCTTATCAATAGAAACATCAGAGTGAACGCTGCTAGCTATCAGCATCAACTTTTACGGGGCATAATGAAGCCTTCAATTACTCCACACTTCGGCTTCGACGGATTTACGCTTCAGCAGGACTATACCTGCACATTCGGCTGCTCACGATTGCCATCTGACAAAAGCTATTTCCCGGCTTTTGCGGCAAGGATATTTGCTCGCCAAACTCTCTGGATCTCAGTCTAATGGATTAGTCTGTGTAGCCTATACTGGAGGAAATAGTCTCGGCTGCTCGCTTCACTACCGCGGTCGCGCTTTAAATGGCTTTAACAAGCTCTTCGGACGAGATCACAGTGGAAACGTGTGCGAGCATCGGTGAAATTTTTCGCAAGCTATTTCATGTATAGAAGCCAAAGGATGCAATTTTGAGAATTGGTTATGAACTTTTTTGTTTATAGTTATAATAGCTGCTTCAACAAAGGTAATTATTTCTTCATTTAAATGAGTTGAGCAAATGAAAAGAAATTTCGTTCTCAATTTTCAACTTCGTCTGAACTGATTGAATCTATGGCATTTACAATGACTCGCATTGACCTCCTGCTGTATCGAGTCAGTGCTGCTTATCCTCCCAGGCACGTCTGAGACCAATCTGGTACCATTCACCGACCTCGGAGGGATGGACGGTTTAGTGAGGCGTGAGCGCGAGATCTAAATCTACCTCTTGTGCGGCGCAGTACACCTGTGACACTGCGCCAAATGCTCTCTTCAGTATCCGCGTCTGTCAGATGACTGATAAACTTTATGGTAAGGAGGTTTACAAATTGTTGAGCTGTTAATTTTGAGAGGTATTGAAGCGACTCACACATGGTTTTCTACAGATGATTAATGGTTGAAAGTATACTATTGAACTACAACTAGTTGTTAGCACATTTACCTGTATAAGTACAACTATTCAAAGCGTGCTTGCCCATGAATCACATGTTTAGTACGGTTCTGCTGTAGCAAAAGTACGATTCAACTAATTTCATTCTATAGATTACATCTGTGAATAAGGTGAATTCCTTAAATAACAGCCGAAGCAAGACTTAGAATTGCTCGTAGACCTTCACAGATAGACGATGAATGTAAGGAAACGAAGAGAGTGCCTCATGTGGTGCTATAGCATTGTAAATGATAATGATCAGTGGCGCGATCAAAGCATCGACTTATTGTACACCGATATTTTTACTTCAATGTTAGGTTAACCTCATCAATGTTTACCGTATCGCGATGTTATATTTTCATTGTACTTTTCAAATATTTGAGAAAGTGATTGAATCTTTTATTATAGTTGCTCAAGTACTGCCTAGATTTTAGTGCATCTATTTCATCCAAAGAGAAAATGTGAATGAGAGATTCTCTTACCTGAGCTTACGCTAAGAGGATTACGTCAGGTCAAGATCAACAATCTCTTAGCTTGACACAAATGCCGTTTTTTTTGCCTTTGGGAAAGCCAATTTAGTGTCCAAATGGTTGACCGTGGAATACAGAGTTAACGCTGTCCTTTTTTGTCACCTATGCTCCCATTATAAGGTGGGCCGGACACGTGATGCGCTTCAACGACAACCGATGGACGAGAGCCGTTAGCGACTGGATTCCTCGGGACGTCAAGCGCTCTAAAGGAAGACCACTGACCCGTTGGTCCGATTTCTTCACGAAAGCGATGGAAGAAAGATATGATGCTCAGCGAATCCCTAGAGCGAGGAGGACCCACTGGGCTACTCTTGCACGCGATAGGGAAAAATGGAAGAGTTGCTGGTACCCGCTCGAGTCACTCGACGATCAACGGGACGACAGGTGATACAGGTGATGCTCCGATTTGATATTGCTCTTTTGACTAGTCAAAGTAGTTTTTATAATGTTGTTTTTTGCTTTTTTAAGAGAAATCATCAGCTATTAGCTCTTTTCCTCTGTCCACCGTAGGTACTTGTAAGACTACTTGTAATAGGGCAATAAGTGTTGACATATTCTACCTAATCGCTAAATTTTACTTGCTTTTGGCCTGAAGAATATTACCTCACCACTGTCTTTCCATTAGTCTTGTTGCTCTGGTTCTCGAGATGCTTTTTCTCCTTTGCTTCCGCATTGAACGTTAACATTTATATTTTTTTGATTCAAATCCAGTACTGGAGCAAAAAAAAAACACCTATTTGGAAGTATATCAGGATAGAAACTATGGTTTAAATCTTGTAGCTGCAGTTTTTGTGATAGATTGATGTCCAGATACTGTGGCGATCCGTCTACAATTCTCATGTTCCACCTCTTTTTTTACTCGTCCTGTCTTTGTCGCCCTCTAGCTGGTGTCACTCAGTGAGGTAGTTAAATTCTTTTAATGCTTCAGCTGCAACTCTAACTTGAAACCGTACTCCTTTACATCAACATAATGGGTGTCATTCAGAAGTGTTTTTCGTAAGAATTTGAGATAGTGATGCCAAGATGTTCACAATGTTTATTGATGGAAGTTGGTGTCCCTTTTAATCATGGTAAAATATGCCAGTTTTGGGCTTTTTCCTCCAGAAAATAGGAGTATCTTTTACTCCACTAAATCTGGCAACTAATGTGGTCATGCGAATGCAGTGCAGCTAACGGAGCTATCATTTGGAATAGTTAACTTTTTAGCCACACTTTATGAAAATAACTTGACGCTTTCACATGATATCCAGTACTACACATTATAGCGCGAATGAAAATCTTGATTCATGTATGGAACAGCTTTTCGTTCGACGTTTTCCATCAAATTGACACTCGTTTCAATAGGCCTGATAATTATTTTTGAGCCATGCATATGGTCTGTTATGGGCACTTCTACAGTGTAATATACATGCTTCGGCCTTGCAGCCTCGTCAGTCGCACGGTTCTTTTTGTTAGGTCAGTTCATTGGGGATCTGCCCTTCACATAAAGGAGTCGACGACGATTGTTTTACACGCCCCGATAATGATAAAATTATCGAACGGGGAATGTTGTACACTGGATTGCGCTTGGCTGTACTGTATAAGTGCCCATTACAGATCACATGCATAGCTCAACATTAATTGTCAGGCATACTGAAAGTTGAGCGTGGTCTCGGAAATATTCGAAGCAAAATTCTTTTTCTTATTCATTTTATTTCATGTTGCATGACAGCTTACAAAAAAATTTGAATTACTCCAAGTTGAAAAACGTTTTGTTTGATTTTAAAGACGTATTACTTGAAGCACATCTTTTGAGTAAGTGTTCATAACAGATCATGGGAGTATTTTCTCAAAAACAAGATAAGGAAGATAACGACATGGCTCACTTTATTATTAGTATTAATCATAATGGGAATAAAAAAAGCGCCACTCATAGTGGGACGAAGTTGATCTGTCGCTGAGAAACAACGTCGTTTTTGATGACACATTTTGCTCTGAGTGCATTTTTGCCGTACTTTAAGTGATGAAGTCCACCATTGTCTCGCAAATTTTCGTAAATTCCATTTTCTGAAAAATGAATTACTGAAATAGAATTGAAAATGATTTGCTGGAATGCTATATGGTTATAGAGAGCGTTTTAAAAAACTAGCAGCGTATAGTTGTAGGCAGTGATTTATGTTTTCGAATAACTGCAGATACTCCTATGAAAACTGCCTGTTCAGCGATTGAGAGTGGCTTAAAAAATTGTCACTGCTTAACATAAAGTACCAATTTTTCTTTCACACTTGAGCATTTTTCGCTGGACAGATAATCCATTCTGAATTTCAATAGCTATTCGATAGCACAAATCTCAACAATCTCGATGATATTTTGGTTTTTGAGAAGGACGTTTTAATGTGCTACAGCTAAAAGACCATTGAGTTTTGCGCTCGGCGCCGTGTCGGTCGCACAGCGCAATTTACATAAGGCGTCCGGTGCGCGCCGAGTGTAAGGCTCGTTGTTCTTTTAGCTTTAAAGACGAATTGAGAAGTCTCCCCTCAAAAACTAGGCATATTCCTGAAATTTTTGAGTCAAATTTGTCGAGATTTGTGTTGTGGAAGAATTGATGAATTGTCTGAGGAAAAGCGTTGCCCATCAAAAGATGCTCAGGGTTTAGCATATTCTTTTCCCTGTTACAGTGTAATACAGAGTGTACATACATCTTTCAAAAAATAAGTATTTCTCCCAATTTTTTGAGATTTAAGCTACCGAATAACTACTAAAGTGTGTAGAAAGAGCGAAAAATTGTTTTTCTCGAAATGGGTATTGATAGGGGAAGTTACGCGCCATGCGCATTAATGATGCGCGCTCTTCCTACACTCACTCGAGTTACATATTAGGAATACCTCCACACAAACCTCGACTAAAATGTTTAGTTGTAGAATATGTGTTTTTAAGCTACGTTCTCGCAAGACAGACGATGCAAATGCTCAATAGGAGTTGAAAGTTTATGTTTCATACAAGGATGTGGTATTACCGCTAAAAATTGAAGGATTTTAAGAGGAGTAGTCACTTTCTGGCCCAGAAAACCTTCGTAGAAGGTCCATCTGCAACACACCATCGCTTATGTACGATAAGACACCTCTGAGTCACAACTTCACATATAATTACCAATAAACTACCTATGACGTCCGAGCGGCGGGGTATCATTTTGAGCGCGAGATGTGATCTTCTTGTCGCTCTTACGGCGTTATATGGCAACCTTCCAAGAACTAACTTTGCCCTCAGAATCCTCGAGATTTGGACTATCTAATGCATGCTTAAACTTCGGTGAAGAGCCATAAAACGACCGGGTGAAAAACTAATTTAATTTTCGCTGTTTCAGCGTAAGAAAAAGCTTTATCTGAAGCTATGCAGGTTTTTGGAATCGCAGAGATTTAAGATTTCGGATGATTACTGAACGTCTAAGAGGAAGTTTTCCCCCAGCGAGAAAGGACTACAAAAATTTGTGTACGTGAGCTGGTACACTTCGTCCCCTAAGGGTTAAAAGTGATTGCTATATGAAATTCACAACATGTGATGATTACGTGTTTGCAGTTGTATATTTAATAGCTTTGTAGAGATTGTGAAGCTGTGTGAATGACCACAGATCTGCTTTGGAAGTGTAGTGTGTATATTATTGTAGACAATCTTCTTGAAATTTTAAACCAGAAAAGTTAATAGATGAGTACAAAAGTATAATAAATGCTCCATTTTAAAAGATAGTTATTATTTGTTAGTAATTTTTATAGTAATTAGTAACTACGTTCTCATTATTATTACTCTTATTCGTCCATCGATGAAGCTCGGGATTGATCAGTCTTTTTGAAGCATTTTCTCTCGTTAAAAGTTAGAAGTAAGACTTAGTAGTTGTTGGTACATTTTTTTATAAAAAAAGTCCGTAAGAACAGGCACTGTTTCATTGCATTTGAACCACATACAAGTGCTCTTACTCTTTCGGTTGATGATAGCCGTGAAGAACACAGAACTACCGGAACGTTAACCATGGTGATCAAAGAAGAAGCACCGACAACGACCAAACGCTCAACGGTTGTAGTTTGTAAGATATAAATTTTAAATTGTCATTGTCGCTGCAGATACAAAAAAAGCTGAGGAGTTTATAGCAACAACGTAAATAAAAGGTCGCACAATAACAAAAGAATTTGACGCATTTGTATATAGAGTTGATTGTAAGTATGGTGGTTCAAACTGCATGCAAATTTAACCTTTCAAAACTCTGAAGAAGATTCACACTGCATTATTTGAACAACGCCGAGGAGATAGATATTGGATCTTGGGATTCATAAAATGATAAATCGCATAACATGAACTCCTATAATGTGGCTGCAGCTGCGAAGGTAGCCTTGAGATTATAAATGACCTGAATTAATAATGGTTTTGTAACATTCGTCAGCACGTGACATGTCTCAGACCAAAAGGAACCGATCAAAGTTGAAGTATTGCAAGAAAATATCTAAATAAATTAGAAGTATTAGGTCTTTTGATAAGTCTTCGGCACCAGAGTAATAAACACAAAATTCATTAACCGTAATTTAATTTAATTTATCTATTTAAGGTGCTTAACAACACTAATCAAAGTATGCGCCATCAGTTTTAATACTTTTCTGCCGTTTCTCAGGCAACAAATGAATATTGATTTGTGCAAAATTTCCTGAGCTTCCTTTTGATGCCAAATCTATCACGACTGCTCAACAAAGCCTTTATTGCAGTTCACTGTCTTGCGAGAACGAATTGGGACGCGATGCACAATTGCCTTCGGGGGTTTCCACGATGTTGAGAGATGCCTTCATCGAACTAACTGAAGAGAATCCGACTTTGACTATTGAGGAGTTGGCCGACGATTTAGACTGTCACCGTGCGACAATTAGCAGAATAGTGAAGGTAGTAGAAAAGAACTGAGGCCCTGTGATCGAAGTTGGTGCATTCTCATCCTGCTTCAAGACAGCTCAAAGCTGCATGTTGCCAAATTGATAGAGAGGAAATCTGTCTGACTATCGCCTCTTTCTGTCGATGTAGCACCTCCTGGGCAAGGAGAAGTTTCAGAACATCAGTCATCTGCGTCGAGTATTGACTACTTTCTTCTAATCCTAGTGTAGCGAGTTCTATGGACGCGGCATTGATTCGTTGCCTGTGATGGCCGAGATGTGTTCAGGCTGACGGCGTATACTTTGAATAGTGTTGTTGTGCAATTTTTATTACTTCTGAATAGTAAAATTAATGTTTATTGTAACCACACACCAATTGAGGCTGTCATTTCCACGGCTCGACAAACTAAGGACAGACTTTGTTCATGCAAATGAAAATTTTGCTTTGAAACATTGATATGCTTTACAAATCGTTGTATGGGCGAAATATGCATTCTATTACTTGTAGCAATGTTTCGACAAAATCGAATAAATGTCGCTTCTCCTCAGGACTGACAATTAGGGACACTTTAGACTTTATTCTCTTTATTACTTCTTTAGAGTACTTTTATTTCTTTGTAATTTAGTTAGAAATTCATTAGTGATGGATCTCCAGGCAACTGATGAATCACTTATTTGTTGAACATAAGGTTCACCAAAAGATCTTTACACGTGACCACTGTACGTCAATCTGAAGCAATTTGTATGCGTAGTGGCAAAAAGGAATTCTGCAGATTTTTGCCTTTTGCTTTGCTCCTCTAGTTTTCGTTGACTTTTCAACATTCAGCTCATCAGTTTAAGCAATTAGAAGTCGCATTTTATACTTCGAAGCTATGTAGCTGTTTTCATAATATCGCTCCCAATCACGTTTCCACTTGCAAGAGCTATTCAGCTAGAATTTGTCAGTAAATGAAGCATGTTTTCCTTTTCCCAATAATTTCTGTCCCAGGTCATAAACTCTCATTTTCTCGCTATTTTCTATATCATGCGTCAGCCTATAATATTGAAAACAGCATATTCTTTGATTTTGAAGAGCTTTATTAACGAAATATGTAACATGTTGTTGTCAATTATTATTTATTTTAAACGGAGTCATTCTCACGCGGATTTCAATCAATTCTTCCGGATTAGGCATCTTCACAGTATTAGCAGCAATCACTTCCCCGCCGAAAAGTTGTTGTTGGAGATTTTTTTACTTTCTCCTGCAACAAATTATATTTCGTCTGTGTTCAATTTGGAAGAATGATGTCCACAATGCTTATGGCATTTGTTACTATAGCTCTAGATGAGTGTTTTGATATTATTACAAGCGTTTTGTGGATATTATTGTTACTCTAGTTAGCCGATTTACGTGCGATCTCATGAAGATGATCGATTCACAATGGATGGACCGTTTTGTACCACGCAACCACAAAAAGATCATTGCAGGTAGAAGTCCGTGCCACAACATCTTAGAGGTGTTTGAGCAATTCCAGCCACTAGAGTCCTTTCCTTGTTGTGATAATAAAGCTGGGAAACGCGAGCCAAGAGGAACACCATTCATTAAATTGTGCCCATGTAGCGCACTGATCAGAAGTGCTTTGGAATGCACACATAGTCTTTGATTTAATGCTGCGTCCTGAACACATCAATCCCTCCATAATTCTGAGGTAAGTTAATTGCTGCCAAAGATATATGGGTATATTAAAGAGCTTATTTGCTATTTGTAAGACGCTACAAGTTAGTGTCCAGGCCAAATATGCACAAAATCATCTGCTACTATGTATGACGAAGTCGAAATCATTTAGTGATCGAACAATACCAAACGCTTTATTCTTTTGATTTTTTTAGTCGTCTTTGAACATTGTTAAGGTTTTTAATTTCGTTTTATACAGAAATTAAAAGGAAACACTCTTGGGTTCAGCGTTAATATAAGTCAATTTCACTTATTTCTATTCTCAAAGCTTATCTTAACGAGGCTTTGTTTTAATTGTCAATGCAATAACCTTGATGCTCGAACAGTTGTGCTCATCTATTAATCAAGAAGAAGCCATATGTTTTCCTCTAAGAGATCTGCATACTGCTCAAAATTCATTAGAGGTTGACGAAGATGGCTGCGTATATTTCGCGCAAGTAATCTAAAAATTTTTGGAAAGAAATGGTAGCTGCCCCACGTAAGATTTGAATTGCAGGTAAGATTTGTAATAACTTCCAAGCCTAGATGCTGCCATAATAGAGAAACCATATGTTATGGAATGTTTTAGAGAGTTAGATATGAACTCATTTCACCTTCTTCGCTTGGAGTATAGCACCCAGTCGTGGTAGGTTGAGATGCGTGGACAAATCTGCCGATCTCACGCATGTTCCATGACGGCACCTTCATCATCATCATGGTACGTCAACTGATTATGAAGTCAGGGTGACGCAGTGGTCATTTGGGCTCGTTCTCAGCTTGACTGGCCGTCTTTCCTCTATGTAGGCCAACTAGCGTGGTTTCAGTGGAGCATCCAGCTCAAGTTATCTGCCATAATTTCTTCTAGGAACTCGTTCCCATGCAGCTGAAAAAGTTACGAATAGTCAAGTGGCATTCAGGGCACCTCTATTTAGGACACCATGAGCAAATCACTTTGATTCTATACGGTTGCCTAGCGCGTTTAGCTTCTTCTCAATAATGTACCAATGCTAACCTGATCTCTTCGCCAATCAGCACATCGTCTCATTTGAATAGTCTACCACTGGGCTGACAGAGCTCCCTCATGGCCGCAAGAGTACATGTGGAGTGTCGAGGCTCGTATCACTGGACGGTGCCGAGGTAACATATCTATTCAAAAATTGTGGAGCTACTCACTGACGGTTGATGTTGACCACGGTGACGTAGGCAGTAAACGAATGATTTAAGTTTGGTGTTTCTCCTTTTGTTTGGTTCCATGACTTTTTATGCATTCAAACGAAGAGACATGGAGTTTTAAGTAACATAGCCGACTGCAGCGCATGTCGACAAAAAGAAGAAAAAATCTTTCCGATTATGATCAAAAAATATAATAGATTATGATAAGAAAAACCAAGCGTCGTTTGAAACAGAGAGGACTAAATTTTTCTCAGAATTATTTTCATTTCCAATTTTTTGTAAAGTGTAACTTCTTTTGACCCACATGGTGCTGACAAGCTTGTTTTTTCCTTCGAGAGGTCATAAAAGATAGAAACATTTCGCACAACCAAAAAGTGACTGGAAATGAGAGGATGAGAAATTTGACTATTATGTTAGAAAGACAAAATATACAATGTTTTTACATTCGTAATATATTCAGATTAGTTTTCCCTTTTCACTATGAATAATGAACCATGGTAACATAGTAAAGACTCTGTAAATATCCTGAAGGACTTTTGTTTATATCTCGTCAGCATTTTCCTCAGAATTATCCATCAATCTTTAACGTTATGGATCACGTTGACTCTGAAGGTGTAGTTTTTTTCCATTCAGTTTATTTACAGTACTAATTTAGATCAAAGTGATGGGGTTAACGTCTTAAAAGATAATAATTACGGCTACAGTGAGCAAGGAATGAAGGATTTGGACGAGGTTAGTACTGGTAGACTAAAGTCACCTTTAGAAAATCAAAGTCTACTATCCGCCTTTCGAATGCAGTTTGACTTTTCTGATATCGAATGAGGGATGTTTTGAGATTCAGCACGGCTTTTTCGACTCTTAAATTCTTCTAGAAAACGTTTAAATTGCATAGATTCTTCAATTTTATATTTCAGTTAGTCTCACGCAGATTTCAAGTTTTTATCTCACAAACATTTCTTAGGAACTTGTGCGGTCAGGTAGCAAGTGACCTTATGAGTTGCCAAAAGTGTGGGTACAGTAGAAGTAAGCGGATGCACATGATTGACAATATCTAGGCTGACATCGGCACATTTGATTGAGTAAGTGAGCTGTGTTCGGTCACTCCTTCTCCATTACAGCGATGCAGTCGTTTTGTCGAGCATCTTCTGAACAAACAAAAGGAATCCTATACGCTTTGACCGCACCGCCATACAGCTGGGAAGCTTTGAGAATGCGCGATTGGGGATCGTATTCACTATCAAGACCAATGAACCATGAAAACGTGAATGGTTTAAGAACTTATAGGCTCCTCACAGTGCATTAAGGAAATGTAAAATACCGTGCAAATCTTTAACTCTGTTTACTAGGCTCTCTGGCCTGAAAGGATACAGTGCCGCAGAGTTTCAGAGATAATTATCATTTCCTTCCGTGGAATAATGACGTTCCGTCATTGATTCATACAGCTGTATCTTTTTTTGCTAAGTGTAAGAAATTCTTATAGTCACAGACAGCTGCGATCTGACTGGGCAGTTGCGATCTTTAGTTTAATTTCTTATTTGTATCTTTCATAGCGGCAAAGAGCGATTTAAATGTTGGGTTTTCTCAAGAGTTTTGTACTAGAGGAATAAACACTAAATTTATTAAGCAGAAGTAATTAGAAATGCTTAACAACTCTATACAAAGCATGCACCATCAGCCTGAACACTATTCTGCCATCTCTCAGGCAACAAATCAAAAGACAGCAGTCAGGAATTGGAAGAAGTGGGGCAGGTTTCCACACGAGCTCACCCAAGCACAGATGAGCAAACCCAAGATCATCGCTCAAAAATTGCTTCTTCGTCATCCGCGCTCTCCATTTTTGGCCAAGGTCATCGCTGTTAACGAAAGCAATTTTTTTTCCAAAGTCAACGTCGTCCGAATCAATGGTTGTCACCAGCTCAGCGAGGAACTACAACTCCACGTTCGAATCGACTCGCGCCAAAAGTCACGGCATCATCCTGCGGGGCTGGCCCGGGCCGATTCACTGCGACTTGCTGCCAGCAGGAGACAATCAACGCCAAGCGCTACTCTGAGCGTGGACCGTTCCAATCAGGCTCTGCACGTCGACGTCGCAACAATCTAGGTTTCAACTCAAATCAAGATGATGTTGAGCGATACGCAAAACTCTGATTCTCATGCGGGAGTTGAACCCGAATTTCACCTTTATCGGGGTGAGTGCTTCCACTAAACTGCCAGAGTCACTGCTTTGTTATTAGTCCCTCTATGAGATGGTGAAATCAGCTAATATGCAAAAGCTGCCAAATGGTGTTAGCTGGCCACGTAACAAAAGTAAATTATTTACAGAAGAGCTGCGGTTTTACTGAATATTTGAGGAAGCTTTGTGCAATGACCTTAATTTCAGGTAGGAATCTTGGTTGGCGGTGGAGATTCAGAGCTGCTCGGCATCCTCAGGCCTTATTACTCGATAGTCGACATGTCAGCAAATGGAAACAAACAGGTGAAGGTCTCGGCCTTGTCGATTGAGAATTTGGAGAACCCACCCCACACCTGCGTGTTTTTGAATAACTGGGATTCTGTAAATCGTGTGTTTCTCCTGATTTTCCTATCTGTCAGCCTACCTTTTACTGATTTTTTACGAAAGAATCCGATCGATACAAGAGCTGTAATTTTCGATCAAAAACCTCATCCAAACTCTGTGGTCAAAAAGATAAAGCGCAGTTCCAAATTTCCATTTACTGCCTAATTTTCATTTTGCATTCGGGTAAAAGGTGAGTTGTAACCATAAGGTGAGTGAGATTAAAGCTAAACTTGGAACCTAATGTTTTCGTATTAGATTGGAAACTAAGTTCTATGGTATATTTTTTGTCATTTTTATTTATTTACAATGAATTTATTTCTCGGTCTTCCTTCTGTTTTTAATATTATTTCGAAAGCTCGTGTTCTTGAGATTCTAGGTATGCAGGCCATTTTAATCTCTGCAACGTGTAAAATTTTTTTGAATTTAGAATGACCACAGATCTTTATCACAGTATCGACTTTTGTAAAGCGTTTCCTTGCCAAGGAAACTTAAAGAAACCTGAAAAGATGGTAATCACTCAGAGCAGTATGTAGGCTATACAATAGATTATTATACGTTCTTGCTTTAAAAATTCAATGTTTTGCAATGTCAGACGCCTAATATATGGACGACGAGCGATGTCTTGACTCAACTCCGATAGGGCTGTCACAGCTGATTTTGACTTATTGGTGTCGCCTTCACGAAACTTTTTGAACCATCTTCGTGTAGTTCTTAGATCAACCGCCTTCTGGTTAAGTGCTTGATATGTGGAGTCTTTTTTAGTTTTCTGTCGCTTCGGTGGCGGAATGACCCAAGGAGAAATCCAAGAGACGTTCACGACTCAAGTTTTGAAGTGTTCATTCTAAAGTTATAGAAGAATTCAAACAGTCACAAAAAATATAAGGGTTCCATGTTTAAATTCCTGAGATCACGAGCTTTCGGATGACATCAAGCACGCTAGAAAAAACCACGTATAAATTTGCCGTAAATGAATAAAAAGTAATAGAAAAAAGAGTCGACAGATCTTAGTTACCAGCCTAATATCATAGACTCCATTAGCCACTATATCCCTCTGGGGCAGCTCACACTGTCACGATACCACTCATCGCTGGGATTCAACTCTGATTTGTACGCTCCAGATATCTCGTAACGGGTTCTTGCAGCCAAAGAATAGAATAAGTCGAAACACGGCTAAGAGAAAGACAGAGCAATGGCCTTGAAGTTGTCGTGCCAGCGCGCACAGCCACAAGAAGGTATAGCGGCTGTTGAAGTTCATGACATAAAAACATCAGTTTCTAAGTTTTCATCGAATCTCAACTTTCTTTTGCTTGACATAAACCAATCACAGGCTATCGTTGAACGTGTAAGCTGCAAATTTCAGGGTATGGGTTCTTATTTGCACGTGTTGCCTGACTCTTCTGAGAAAGATGAACCCATCTATTCTCTTGGTGCCTCGTTTTACGGTGGCCTTGAGCCGGCTGGAGCAAAAATGGGCTACTTGACGAGACCTCTTGGGAAATAACCATCCTGGCTTTTTCAAGAATAATTCTTTTACTGTGATATAAATACAGATAATCATTACCGTAAATGTTAAATGATTCAATAATATGCGTGATAATCATTATTTGAGCCACGTATGTGAGTGGTCTTGTCAAACAGGGCTGACTTATAGAGTCCGATACACGTGTTTCGATCTTGCGATCTCGTCAGTCGGGCAGTTATGCTTTCTCGTCTTTTGCTAATCTCTGTGGGAGCTCCAGTCCCTACACTAAGAGTTAGTGACGACGAACGTTTTACACTCTGTGTCCAGTGAAAATCTCACCGAACATAGAGTGCTGTACACTCGATTGTCTTGGCTGGTATATTCAATAAATCATATCTTTCGTTCCGAGTTTTCACTGGACATAGAGTGTGTAACGTTTGTTGTCGCTAACTCTTAGTGTGGGGACTAGAGCACCCACAGAGATTAGCAAAAGACGAGAAAGGGTAACTGCCCGACTGACGAGATCGCAAGATCGAAACACGTGCATCGGGCTCTATAAGTCAGCCCTGTTTGGCAGACCACTGACATGCATCTTTCTAGATCTGTTGCGTACATGGTATATATGTGTAATGTAGTTAGGATTGCTATCGAAAACACAGCTGAGCTTTGTGGAGTGGTCTCACATCCATCGCAAACTAGCCCACTGTACGAATTAATGTACTCCAGATCTGGCTGTACAGTTTTGGTGGTCTAGTTTTAGAATCGTTCTGGGTCACTACTGACCTTAGAGGCGGACGGATCACTTGCCAGTAGCAAAATTCATTACTTTGATTTGCAGCTAAGAGTGTGTTAAGAACACTCAGAATATCTTTATCCGTCTTTCCAAAGAGAGGGAGACTTGTTGTTTGGCACTATTCTGCTTGTTACCTCAACTAATGGCTAAATACCAGACAGTAGACAATACATCAATAGCACCGCGTTCAGGGAATAATGAGGTTTCTCACCCAGAGGACAGTAGGATATCCGCACCGAGAATGGAATGAAATGTTCTGCACTTTTCCTGATGTGAGGGTTATTTATTTTGAAAGAAAATCAAGAGGAATGAAAATGCCAGCTAATACTAGCATTGCTTCATGCTTCCGATGTCCTCCGTAACGGGGCGTCTCATAACTCACTATGACTTGATTTACAGTATATCGCTTTCTAACATTTGTTTTCGGCTTGAATTAGGGTCGCATAGTCACTGTAAACACTAGAAAAAATCACTACGCTTACCTGTAAATGATCCATTGTAATCCTCATCAATCAATCGCTGTGAGTGTAAACAGGTGACAGTACCAACTAATAGTATACTACCAAGCTCGGATATCCACTCAAGGTGACAAAGTGGATATGCGTGATACGTTGAAAATACAATGAGTACAACGTGACACTGTTGCATGTCGCAAAAGGAGTGGCATGAATCTACCGATTGAGGCTGCCACAAATAATTGAGGAGGATCTCATTACGAAAGATAGATGAGTCATTGAATGCTCCAGAAATTGTCTACGGCTCTCGAATTAAGATGTGAACAGAATTCAAGTAGATTGTGGAAATATCTGTGGCACTAATTTATATTCGAAGTTTGATTCCTACTCTTAGATGGGTGCTTACACGGCTATTGTCCATTGAAAGACAGTTCGAGCTCTCAAGTAATATGAATCTGAGAAAATTGAAATTGGTGCTTTACACAATCATTGCTAAGCATTGATCACACGAAATAAACTATACCTAAGAGAATTGACTGATGAGCAAAAACCCGCGCTCGGACGGGAGTTGAACCTGCGTCCACCCAAACCGAGGGCGCGCGCTATCACTACACCACCGCGGCACCGTTTCGATTCCACTCATTCTTAATGACTTTACATCAAGTGATGGCGAAACGGTGCCTCAGTTTGAGGTCCAAAATTATCGCTCGTACTCAGTTCTCTTAGGTATATTTGGAACATTACAACATT
>JAHQIW010007498.1:0-132175 GCA_019055375.1 Parelaphostrongylus tenuis
TATCAACTGAGTAATAAAAAGTTAAACAACTACAAAAAAAATTAGGATTGATGGAACAATTTGGTCACCAGAAAAAATCAGAACAAACAACACGAAAACTTCTGTAATGTCAAAATCATTTGATTTAAACCAAACTTAACGAGAAGCTTCCTAAAACGTAAATCAGACTGAGAGATATAAGCTCTTGTTCCCGATCATAATGGAGATCTTAAATACATATTCCATGAGTATCTTTATAGAATGAAGCATGCTTCGAGAAAAAATCCCTGATAACGGGGTTCTCAACAGCACCCCGCTCTAATCGAGATCTCAGTATGGAAATTAATGTCTGAAAAATTGATATATAAGAGTAAATTAGCGCTCAATAGATAAGCAGTTTCGACTCGAGAAACATGAACACTATATGACCAGATTATGAGCGCTAGAAGAGGGAATTATTAGCGATACCGTGAAAGACAGGTATGATCCATAGCTAGAAAGAGCTTTGAGCCAAGCATTTCATCCTCGAGGTCATAGATTGGTGATAGGACTGATAAAAGCTGTTTCGCTCTATAAATCTCACCCATGTATGAGATTCATATAGTCTGGCAATCCTGGGAAATCTGAGAAGAAAAAACATCAGTACATGAAAAAGGTGGGTATATCAATAAATGAGAGGTCACCTCAAAAGAGCAACTTTTCAGTGAACTATGCTTTTCGATCTCACAAAAACAGCATTTTCATTCAAAATCTAAGAATGAAATAAGACTTGAGATTCCAAAAAGAAATCTAGAGAATAAGGATTTCCTAGACGCCGCGTGTACCATACGTGATACATAAACCTTTTCGTGGTATTCTCGCCAAACAAAGATACTTTAGTAGATTTTAAGTTGTCATTCGATAGCTCAAGAAACGGCGATTATAACACCACGACTGCTTTCTAGAAAGAATTTCTTAGTATGCTATAGCAAAGAAAAAATCACTTTTTCTATTCGGAATAAGTAGCCTGGGTCTTCAACTTCGTAGAGGTTTCTTAGCAATCATTTAAAAAAAGTTTGGATTTTTGAGAAATTCTAATGTCATGAAAAGATATTACAACACTTCTAAACATTTTTTGACTTTTTTATTAACATGAATACTACAGAGGAGACTCCTAAGGTCTTCTGTAATAAAAAGGGGCGCCCAAGTAACCTAAGAAGCCACAGCCGTAAGATCAGTATGACTGCATACTAGAGCACTTCTCTTAACGTATAAGCGCTTTATATGCACAAAAAACATGACATAGTACGCAGATAAATATGGAGCATCGAATCAGTGATTAGGACCTGGAATTAATATTCGAAACGGAGAAAGGAAAAAGATCCCAAGAAATAGAAAGCACGTCGAGGATTAACGATTCGAATTGCGACTCACAAGGGTTGATAATCATGAGGATGTGTCCAATATCAGTAAATGCATCCAATATTTGTACAATTTCGCAATTTATAATGTCTCTCTTTATAACTTTCTCTTATCAGTTTGTCATACCATTTTATCCGTACCACAGTTTTTGAACTTTACGGATCCCACTACTTCAAGCATTCAATTCGTCTCCTCCTGTTCACCGCTAGACTGAGGATGTGTCTTCTTCATAAACGTCGTAGAATACTGTTAAAGCACATCTTGCAATCTCAAGGATAGCCAGACTGGGTGTTCGTCATTGACTGCCGAAAGTGTAGGTGGAGCAACTCCGCGTCGAACTGCACCGAGTACCACTAACCGCTTGGCCACAGACCAACAATCTTTTACAATATATGAAAAAATTAATAACAATGTACTGACCTTGACTGTTCCCGTCTCCACTGTTTCACGCAGATATAACGCTACCATGTTACTAATACGGAATGTGTCACTTGTGGTAATCATGAGACAACCAACTACCATTATCACACAGACGACTGAGCCTATCGGACAACAACATCATGAACTCAGTTTCATCGCTGCCAGCAACATCAACCGGAACCACCAGAGCCCATATCTGAAAACAGCTGGAACGCGTCGAATCATCGCAGCAGAGATAGATCAATTGCTGGTTCAAGGACCCAAACTAAAGAGTCCAGTTAAGGTTTCTCGGGGTTATATTCGACATAATCGATCAAATAATGGTCGAAGGGCACCAAGGCGAGGAAGCTCTGTTCCCGAAAAAAAAAATCAGCCTTAACCAAAGTCACCAAAGGAATACGAAGCAGTACTAAAGGAATACATTTTAGAGTGGAGAAATATCGAGAGTTCAACATAACTGTTCACAGACAGTTGAATTACCCAACTTCTGTGTGCATTAGCATCAAAAGGTCAGTGCTGATCACTTACCGCAAGTGGAATATCTTCTTCTGAAGGCATTGTCACTGCACATGCTAATGTATCGCGATCGCATGGAGGCAGACATTCAACTGATGCAGTCAATGCTGTGTGCATTGAATCAAATTCATACGATGTTGTTGCTACAACTGATGACAGTCCACGTTCAGCCAAACGTCGGCAGAACATCGATAAACTAATAAAATAAATCTGTAGATACAATAGGAAATGCCAACGCTCAATAGCTCTTACCGATCTGCCCGACCTGTAGCCAGTTTTCTTGAGCATGCCAAGTAAAGCAACATTTCCACTAGAAGCCGAATATGCCGAGGCAATCGCATCATTGATCTGAATTTAATCAGTTGTTAGATGTCCGACAAACACGGCACATTATTCAGATGATAAAAAAAAATCTGTTTATTAGACTTACGCAAGAATCATCTCCGTGGAACTCCGACTTGTTAGCTAAGAAGAATTCAGTGGATTCCTCAACTGTTAGACCAGGGACAGGAATAACATCTACAGAACATGAAGCACTGGCAAACAGACTTCTGTTCCGAGTGGTTGCAAGTACACGGAGCTAGAAAAAATGACAGTGGCATGAGATAGCATAGAATAAAGACGATTATAAGACAAGAATTAACCCTCCATACCCCAAGCTGATTAGCCCACATAACCGTCTCCTTCTGGACAACATCATCCAATATGATGATGACATTTGGTCTATCGATAAGCGCTTCTTGAATCTTTAACGATCATACATTGACTAGACTACAGATGAAAAATGGTGAACGACGATCTCAAAACTCTTGAAAGTTTTACATGTTTGCGGAGACATACTGACGACATATCCTCAAGTTTTGGTGGGTCGACGGCGAAATCATCCCTGAAATAGAAGAACATAAGGTGCACCTCTCTAAAACTTCACATTCAACATGTAAACGAATCTACACGAGACTCAATTTTACCATAACATAAGTAGGAGATCAGCAAATAGATAGCGAGCTTGATTTGGTTCTTTGCTTGAATCTCTCAGCCAAATCACCGATTCGAAGCAACTAAAATATCAGGTGTTGAGATGATTAACATCGCATATCAATAGTGACACCTATAAAGCCGCACTAACTTTCCCAAAAGATCCGGAATGACTGCGAAAACGGAAGCCGCAAGTGACGATTTGCCACATCCAGCAATGCCGTGTAGAACAACGAAGAACGAGTCTATGAGAACGATCTGATCAAAATCTAACACATTCCGTACAAACAGTTGTTGTTGAATACTATGGGAGAAACCTATTCAACAGATTGTCAGTAATGGTTGTGATACGCACTAGCGGAATGGATGCAACGCGGGTTCAACTCCCGCCACGTGTCGATCATAACGTTACTAATTTCTCGGGATGTCAAGCACTCCACAGGAAGACACTGACCCGATGGTCCGATTTCTTTACAAAAAGTCTGGAGAAAGATATGATACTAAACGAATCCCCAGAGCGAGGAGGACCCACTGGGCTACTCTTGCACGCGATAGGGAAAAATGGAAGTGTTGCTGGCGCCCGTTCGAGTCACTCGACGATCAACGGCACGACAGGTGATACAGGTAAACACTACTAAAAAGCAGTGAAATAAAGAATTTTTGCAAATTATACGCCGTACGCGAAAAGATTTGAATTGATGGGGTTTTATCCAGGTTCAGGGACAAAAAGGATGTTTCCCAATGAGTCAAGACTTTGCGTTTGCTTGCGGAATCTCTATGAAATTTTTCATTTTTGAAATTCTTCGAGAACTCCAAATCTTATTCTAATCTGTGGAATCTCTCATGATAGTTAGGAATTCGCTAAGGTGACAGAGTGACAAAGTGTCTCCTCCCATAAGTCTGTTAAGTTCTTCAAAATGGAATATGACAAACCAAGATCTTCGTCGGCCAACAAAATAGTGAGATAATGGGATTATACCTAAATCAGCTCGCTCTCTCAGGACCTCTGCAATATTATTGATCAAGCATTCCCGTCTGATGTGCTTCCATACCCGGGGAACGCCTCCGGCAAGAAGCTTACGAAGTCGAACATGATGTGGAAAGCGAGGAGTATTGCGATGATTACATCTACAATACTAAATATTCGAGTTATCATAAAAATGCAGAGATGGCACCGCACACTCACCCATCCAAGATGTGATCCAGATCCGTCCTCAGTGAATTCGCGATATGTTCTTGGCCAGCAAACTCGAAATACGAAATTAACGGTTCACAATCCATGGCATTTCTTCTATAGATTCGCAGTAATTCTCTCAATCTTTCTAGTCGAGTTGCCTATAAAATCTCGAGACGAAAAATTGCAGCTATGAATTTCAGAGAGATCAGCCTACAAGTTAGTGCACTACCGATGGCTTTCTTTGTAGATCATTTTGTAATGTTTCACACAGCTAAGATAGTAGTCCTAATTATTGTGTGCGAAAGCCTTGTTGATCTACAATATTTGCAGTACCATGGCGATACTTCATGATTACTACTACTAGAAAAAAACCGGAGGGTTCACGCTTTCGGGACCGCCGGACCCACGGATTCTGTTGCATCTCTAAGTGACAACTCCAAAGTGTCTGCTCCACCTCCTCTTAATCTCTAGCCCTACAACGTGCCCTTATCAGACGCCGTAGCATGTCATTGTTTTACCTTGTTAGACGAAGCATACTGGGTGTTATAGATGCACAGGAGTCATACCATCCAGAGTTGGCAGCTAGAGATGCAAAGACTGTGGGTTCCACATTCCCGAAAGTCTTGACACAACTAGAAGACGTACATAGCAACCTCAACGCCATGATAAAATACTCACTTTAGCCTCAATCTTCTCTGCAAGATGTTCATTGAGAATACCATAGCTTTCCAAAAAAATTACAGCATCCTTTGGATCGAAGTCCATCAACATAGTGTCGAACGCTGACGACAGCACACGACATTCCGGTTCACTCAGCATCAAGAAGCTGTTGAACGTTGTTGTAGTCTATACTGTAACGATAAAAGGACGAGCGATAATGCTCTCGGCGTTGATCAATCCCTGGGGAAAGCGCCATGCATTTTTCTTCAATTTTTATCTTCGTTTGAGGTGACTGAATGCATCTCTGGCCTTTACAATGACTCGCGGTGACCCCCGCTGTATCGAGTGAGTGCTGCTTATCCTCCTAGACAAGTCTGAGACCAGTCCGTAGCAATTACCGATCCCGGAGAGATGAATGGCTTGGTGAGCCATAAGCGCTCTACGCCAAGCGCCAAGCACGTACACTGTATGGACTCGATGGATAAGAAGTGTGACTAAAAACCTATTAAAAGCGATAATTTAGGAAAAACGATCCATACAAAAGGTAGCGTCCGCCTCCTGTGTCAGTGAAAGTGGTGTGTTCAACTACCGCCTGAAGTATAATTTTTGTATTTCACTCAATATTATCAGATGCATATTTACAACATTACACAGCTAGAAAGCACTTAAGTAAGGAATTCATATATATATCCATTATACATAGATTAGATATACCGAACAATGACTGAACTCGTTGAGGACTGAAGTTTCTGAAGAACCACTTATATCGAAAAAGTAATCAAAAATGCGACAGGGGTGTTTGTAGCGCAGCATTTAGAGGCGCCCTACCACACATATGGTCAGCTGCTTGTTCGATCCCGCCTTCGAAGCTCATCGAGTTTTCCATCATTCCGATGTTGGCAACTGGTACCACACCTGTTTGGGAAGGTAGCAGCACTGACTATGTCTATTGATAGGCGACCCCAAATCATACCCAGACGAGATATGCATTCAATCACTTCCATGACACTACGAATGGAGTCGAATGCATGGCTCACTGCTCAAAGATTGATCAACGCCGAGAGCTTTACCTTGTCACGCAATAGGGCATATTTCAGTCAGTACCTTCAGGACACTTGATAAACTGCTTACGATGACTTAAAAGCTAACATTCCAGTAAATCTTAAGATTTCTTATGTTTTACTGCTGTCTTGCAGTGCTATGACTTTCAAATGTACCTAGGCGAGTTAAGTGGTAAGCAAAAACTCGACCTCAGATAGGAGTTGTACCCGCGTTTCATCCATACTAGAGGCGCGTACAACCACTACACCACCGACTAATCACCACTCATTCTTCAAGGCGATCCCAATACGCAGCCGAATAAGCACACCGCAAGTTATAACACTAATATCTATAACCCTATGAGCACGATTTGAGGCAAATAGGGGTCACACTGTGCGAATTGTGGGACGATACGACGCGCACATGATCATAGTTTCCAAGGGTTAATTTGCTGCCGCATAGATTCTCTTCGAGTGTTCAATAGACTAATAGTTTTCCTAACCACGAATGCTACGTCGTTCGTAGTCATAAAACTATTTTGTGCATGCCAACAACATTTATAGTTCATCAAATAGTTACCGGACGAACTACTTGGAGTTGGGAAGGGCTAGGGTTCCAGCTAGACAAAACCCCATAAAATGTACTAGTCGACTTAGAGTGTTTCAAAACAATATTACTTCAGATGGAGGGTTTAATGTGGGGCGGGGGTCACTGACGAGGAGTCCGAAACCTCCGAAACACCGGTATTTGGCCCTGGCGTACCAAACTCGTTTAGGCTTTAGACATTCTTCCTTTGGAGTTCTAGAAATTATGAGAAAACGGCCTTCTCATTCTCATTTCAAGCGATGATATAAAGGTTGAGAAAGCCCAAGTCTAAGCCTAAGCCAAAGAACACATCACCTGTATCACCTGTCGTCTCGTTGATCGTCGAGTGACTCGAGCGGGTACCAGCAACTCTTCCATTTTTCCCTATCGCGTGCAAGAGTAGCCCAGTGGGTCCTCCTCGCTCTAGGGATTCGCTGAGCATCATATCTTTCTTCTATCGCTTTCGTGAAGAAATCGCACCAACGGGTCAGTGGTCTTCCTTTAGAGCGCTTGACGTCCCGAGGAATCCAGTCGATAACGGCTCTCGTCCATCGGTTGTCGTTTGAAATGCCAAAAACAGCAACAAATATGGACCTCATTCCCCTGACCCCGAAAGAACATATATACGCCGCAAAAAAACCGAATGACAAGTGCGGGCAGGCGTATACGTGGCACTTTAAGACGGGTCAACAGAAGATTTTAACATTGTAATTAAAGAGCGTCGTGGCTGAGTGGTTGTGATGCTCGTCACGGCGCGCGTGGGGCCGAACCCCAATCTCTAACACTCTCCGGAAGTTAACAATGAACGCCCTATGGAACGCCTCAGTCATGCTATCCTCGAGATTGCAAGGAGACGCGTTCAACTAGTATTCTACGACGTTCAAGAAGAAGACGATACAACGAACTGAATGCTAGAAGCATTCGGATCCGCGCAGTGAAAAAAAAAACACTGAAAGGACGGATTGATAAAGTTCCAGAAAGTAATAAGTGTACCGATTTGATTTGTCTATCATAACGGTACATGGGGATCGACAAGGTAACGCAATGCTTAATGGTGGAGTTTATCAGAAAGCAAGGTGCCAAGCAAGGCTCAGGTTCAATCCCCTCCCCTAACACTCCTGCAATCAATCAATCAATCAACTGAACGCCTCAAAGAAGTTTTAGCTCGGCTATTTTCGGGATTGTAAGGAGAAGTCTCGAACCCCATTCTACGACACTCCATAAGGAAGACGAAATCCTCAAGCATTAGACGAAGCAACGATGCAACATTCGAAGATCTTTGTTAAGGACGAATGAGAAGAAGCGATTTGAATGCAAGAAACACTGGGGTCAGCACAGTAAATTGTGATGACGGTTGTGTAGAATCAAACTTAAATAATTTGTGTCGCCTGTGAAGTGCCACGTAAGCCAACGGGACGTTTCAACGGCCAGCTTTTGGCATATCGTCTGGTTTGAATGAGTTTTTTTTATGAAACTCGCATCGTACTGCATCTCTCTCTCTGCTCTCCCTGGATTTCAGCGGCCTGAAAGGACGTATGTGAAGGTGGAATGAAATGACTCTTTGTCGCTATCTTGTCCTCCTAACATATTGAACTCTTCTACATTCAGTTCCTTAGAATACAATCCGGTTAAGTCCAGTTTTCGAAAATGATAGCCAGATAGGATACCCCAGGAGTCGTACGATAGCCGTTGATTATCACTGAGTGGACGGGAAGAGCAAGACGAGTATGGGGAAAAAGGGCACACTTCTGTTAACGAACAGAGATTTTTGAGAGAAAATTTCTCGTCGCACAAAAATTTCCCAGTGGACTTTTAGTAATCATCCAAAAGCTTAAATAAAGGAGAATTCAGAAATGGAACTTTTTTTCTCATAAAAGCTTTTTTACAGCGCTGTAGCACTAAAAATAAAGCTCTGTTTCACACGCGACGCGCATCGAGCTTCATCTGCTGAAAAGAGCTCTTCCCTAGATTATTTATATGGAATCAATAGAGGAAATCTAGGAAAATTCAAAAGTGCATTTGTCATTCTCACAGTGCTGCAGCAGAGAAAACAGACTTGTTTTTACAGATCAAATGAAATTGTTTTTTTACCTAATCGCTTTTTTTGCGGTGGTATGATGTTATACACGTATACCCATTGATGTAGAGTGATGTGCAAAACTTTAGCGCCAGACGGGACTAGAACCGCACCTCACTCTTTCCGGAATGCGTGCACTATCCGTTACACTACTGACGCCCATTTTGCACATCGCTCTTTGGGTGTCAGTAGTAGTAACGGATAGAGCACGCATTCCAGAAAGAGCGAGGTACGGGTTCTAGTCCCGACCATGGCGCTAAGTTTTAGTCAATCACTCCATAACACTGGATATACAAGATTTGTGTTTCACACAGGCGAATCTCGCACGAAAGAGCTCTTCGCTCGGAACATTAGTAACCATTCGATAGCATGAATTTCGGCGATTCCAACACTGTGCCTGTTTTTAAAAAGATCTTCTTATGTGCTGTAGCAAGAAAATAAAGTCAAGCTACATATATAGCGCGCAGCGCGACTCACATGTCGAGTGCGACTTTTGTTACTCAATTCGGGATTTTTTTCTCGACTTTGACAGAAGTTCTTAATTGAACATATGAAATGATATTCCAACGTTTCCTCTAGACGCTCATATGCTTTTCATGCATAAGCTGAGGCTGCTTATGCTTACTAACGAATTTTATTTGCCAAAATAAAGTCAAAATGGAAAGCCTAACTCCGTTAAACAACAGAACAAAGTTTCTACTGCAATTACAATACAAAAAACCTAGAAATCTGCACGAAACGGAGGAGAAACTCACTAACAAATAACGGAGAGGTAATACGTGTGAAACACAATCTTATTTGTCCTGGTAAAGCGCTGTAAGGAGACCTCTCCTGAAAAATGATTTACTTTCGAATTAGTACTCATATAGTGGTGGGAAGTCCTCGTCTAGCAGAAAAAGCCTTTTCAAAAATTCCTGCTGGATAGCAGAAAAGTACCAGAGGAAAGATAGAATACAACGAAATTACTAAGGGAAGGAAAAGGAAAGATCCGATCATAGTTGAGTACACTGGATTTGCGATAACTTCCGACAGTCTTCTCAACGATTTCCTCTAAAGACATGAGAAGAAGAGACAGTTACAGAGTCTACTTTGGCTCTCTCATCATTCTATTGGTATCTGAGATACTTTTGAAATACCACCATCGTTCCAAAACCAACCGATCCGATATCTTTACTATTATTATTTTAATATATCATAACTTTCGTTTCGAGTGTTTTCTTAAGACCACAGCTCAAATTCCAATATGCCTGGTAATTATTTTTTGAGCCACGCATGTCAGTGGTCTATTGAAGAGGGCTGACTCATAGAGCCCGATACACGTGTTTCGATCTTGCGATCTCGTCAGTCGGGCAGTTACCCTTTCTCGCCTTTTGTCAATCCTGTGTGGGTGCACCAGTCCCCGAGCATGTTTCCTTGCAATCTCAAGGATAGCCAAGCTGTGGAGTTCTTGCTGACTGCCGGAGAGTGCTGGAGTGTGGAGGTTGGCTCCACGCGCGTCGCGACGAGCATCACAACCGCTCAGCCACGGCGCCCTTCACATGTTCGGATCACCCAGCGATAAGTACAACGACAACATAGCGGCCTATATGAAGGAGATCATTGAGCCCTCCTGAACTCAATCTTCTTTTCTGAATGCTTTAGATGTTCGGGACTTGAGAGGATAAAAAGGATGAAGCCTTCGACCTTGATCATTCCTGAGAGATGAGCCATGCATTCGATTCAATTTGTAGCATCGCTAGACATGACTGAATGCATATCTGGTCTACAGGATGACTTTGGGTTGTTTAATGATATACAAAGTCATTGCTGCGAATCCCAGACAATTCTGCTACACATTCACTAACCCCAGAGGGAATGGAAGGCTTGGTGAGCCTGGAACGTTGGATCAAACCATCGGCCACGTGTGCGTCCCCAAATATCTCCAAATACTGCGCCAAACGAGCTCCGGATTAAACTTAGAAACTTGCAAATTACTGAAGAAAATTTGTAGATTCCAATGGTAGATATTTGACATAATAAACTCTAGGAGATATATACTTTCTTAAGCTGAAAGATTAGATTTCTGAGCGTGGCACGCCTCTGGATAAACATTTATGACCACAACAGCATATAGAAGAAGTTGAAACAGTTTAGGAGATACGAAAAAAAACAACAACAGATCAAATTCGAGCAATACTATGGACTCAGGAGACCAGTATATCATTACTCGTACAACATGTAGAGGAAAAAATGCGCAGAAAACCGCCATTAAATGGCATAAAAAACACAGGAAAGACAAAAAAACGATTGTCAATGGGTTCAAGCCAATCACCGAATACTCTCAAGAAACCAGTTGACATCCATGTTTTGAATCTCTTAACTCTTAAATCTTAAGGGACTCTTCGCTCCAAAAAAAAAAGAATTCAGCAAAAAAAGGTAGAACCTTTAGACCTATCGAGACCATCCCTCCTGCTGGAAAGCATAATTAAGTAGATCGAAACTCAACATAGGCATGGGTACAACCAAGAACGTTATTCAGGATGACGCCCTTCTTCTACATCCATCTTTCCCTTTTGAACAAATATTTTTTAGCATACAAAAACATCACTGAAAGTTTCACCGATTTCAAATGAGAAATGATTGCGTATTGAAGCTTAACAACAACGTTACTTCTATAACAAAAAACGCTGGGCAATGATCGAAAACAGATAGGACCTATGATTGAATCTCTGGGCAACAACTTAAAGCAAAATACTCGTAATTAATGAGGTCCGAGTCATTTTTCGGGAAGATTACTAAGGGGGCGAAGGTGCCCTCTGAGGCAACTCTTCGGGTTGCGACTGTGAGAACGGCAAAGGAGGCACAGACGGAGGAGGTGTTGGTTCTCCAGCTAACGACTGAGGAAGTGGTGCTATCACAACTTGCGCCACAGTCTGAGGTGAACTGCCTCTTGAAGCTGTACCTAACTGACGGCTTTGAGAAAGCAATTGCCTCTTTACCGTTACACCAGCTGCTAAAATACAAACAGATTACAGTCTTTGGTGAGAAAGTTTATTAGAATAACGACATACTTTCAGAAAATGGCGAAGGATGACGAGATGTAGGTGCAGCAGACGAAATAATTGCGGCTCCTCCACCAGGCTGAGCTCCAGACTGAAGAGGAATGGCCTGAGATGAGCTTGTAGTAGTCACGTTACTACTTGGTGCCATGACCACGTTCATAATTCGTGCTCCTTGCGACGTGAATCCTCTGCTAAAAACAAACGTTATTTCCAACTCTCGACCGTTTATATACATACCGCTCAAACAATGATAATCTGATAACATGATAACGTATCTGAACCTGTTATAAGGTTTGATATGAGGCACTTTTATAGTGCTAGACAAGCACCTGTTTCGCTCTTCTGGACTTCTCAGTAGCACAGTCTCCCTCGTTTAAGCCGATCCATCGTGATATAGCCTTATATAGAGGAAGACGCCGAGAAATAGATCATCACAAGCCACGTGACAAAATCGACCGACACTGCAGTCGCCACGGTTGAGTGATTCAAGAGTAGGGCGAGACGTTCTTCATTCTACCAGACGCAAGAATTCGGCTGTGGTTACTGCAGTGTCGGCGGATTCTGTCACCTGACTTGTGATGGTCTATTATCGCGTCGATTCCTCTAAGTGTAGGTGTATATGCCCGAGGGATTGGTTGAACCGAAGGGCACTGTGCTACTTAGGAGACTAGAAGGGAGAAACAGGCGCCTGTCTAGCACTGTATAAGTGCCCGTATCAGACCTCATAGAAGGTTCAAACATGTTATCACGTTATCAGACAAACATCATTATTAATGGCTCAAAATTACCGTAAAAACTTACGGTACAGCACGAATTTGAGGTGGTTGCCCTGCTCTGGACGGAACCATAACAGCAGTCACCTTAAGACTGAGCGATATCGCACTATTTTTCGTAAATAACTTTAATAATAAGCGGTCGAACAGACCGGTGATTTTTGCCCAATTGTTCGTTTCTGTGGAGGAAGACGTTGTGTAGAAACCATTCGGATTTGCTGTTGAGGAACAACGTAGGGTCGATCTCCTGACTGAGTGGATTGTTGGACGAACATACGAGGAGCAGTCGGCTGAGTAGGGACTGACGTTAAACACAGGCAATTGCTGTTTCGTTCACTTCACACAAAGCCAAAATCATAAGTGCTTTGACAAACATTCATACGAAAGTTAGAACTATATATCCAATAATGCTGAGTGATCTGTAAGATTTGAACCCTGGTGCAGGAGTTGATCTCGCGTCTCATCCTCCTAAGGGCGCGTGCTAGCCACAACATTATTGAGGTTCCTATCACTCTTTCCACCATATAAGATTGTATCGGCAACCAACCGTCAGCGATTTGACCTTTTAGGCACATATTGGCATTGAACACAGTTACGCTGACAGATACTGGATAGATATAATAGATATGAATTATTATTGAGCCGCTTCTTTAGCAGTGGTGTTATAAGTACATATCCAATGTTTCGTTATATACATATCACGTCTGCTAGAGAAGCATTGAACAAGGAAGTCTTGCCGATCTTTGAGCTGATGATTTCTACAGAAGTAATTCTTCGGGTCACTGTTTCTATAGAGAAAATAGTTTCTATGAATACAACAGGATTGTCATCAATATTATCCTCACTGTCCCATTGTGTGATTCATTCGCGAGATTGGTTAATTGAAAACTGCTACTCACTCGTTGCATCACTCTTCCACGTGGAGTTGTACTCACGTTAGTTGCTCCCGATTGAAATAATGTGCTGTTCCCCGAAACGGTTTGAACATTTGCCATATAGCTTCCTTGTACCTATATGACCAATTGCATTCAATCAATGAAGTCGATCACACTATAGTTGAGTGGTCAAAGCAAACCCTTGTGAGTGATGGAGTTGATGGCGGGGTGCGTTTGTTCTGTGCAGTGTTCGAAATTGAACGATAAACAGGTTGGGCAGTTTGACCGATCGTCATACCATCAGTCGTCCGAGTAACAAACTGGAACGTATTATCGTAGAGTCTCTCAATACCGAAGACATAAAGTGCTAAATATGGTTCGCATATACCTGCATTCGAGACGATGATGGAAGAGGATCCTGGCTAACAACCACATAATTATGCTGACTGTTGCTACTTGTTCCTTGAACATGTTGAAGACTGGCACTCATTGGAACAGTGGCTGTCGGATGTGAGGCAACACGACGAAGCCCACCGGCAGGAGATTGCGACTGTGGGATCATTCCCTTTAAAGATTTTTTGTCGCAAAGTACCATGTATGAGCGAACAAATAACCCACTATAGAAAGATCTTGAGCCATTGAAGATTGTAAAGTGGTTGGATTTTGCAGCTAAAATGAAGAAGTTCAACAACTACGTGAACAAACATGTAACAATCATCATCACTAACCACAAGCTGAGGAACTGCAATAACAATAGGAATCCTGGATTGGACAATATCCGGCCCCGCAGGAACTGCCGGAGGTCGTACGCACACAGATATTACAGGATGAGGAGGTGAGTTCTACGAATGACGCTATTATAACATATCATGAGCATAACTTGGATTTAGATCTTTTTCCACTACCAACCGGTCTTTCATTATTAGCTTGCTGCTCGGCCAGCTTCTTCTTAGTCGCTTCCTGAGCTATGCGTTTCTCTTCCTAGAATAACCTTACAATAAACATTGGAAAGGAAGAATTTAGAAAAACGCAGTTATTCCAATAAAATGCTATTACTGACGACTGTGCATACCAGATTCTTTATGATTTCATCAGAGTACTGAGCAGTTGTGAATCGCACTCCCAGGAAGGAAAGACGACTCTCCTGCGCAGGTGACAAGCGACTACTCAATTCAAGTGGTCGTTGATCTAAGATGGAAACAAATTATATGGGAAAATTTAATTCAGAATGAGAGAGAAAGAGATAAGAAAAGACAGAAACAAAAGAAACCATTCAATCGCCGTAGCTCCTTGCACTCGTTTTGACGCGTCGCAAGCGAGTCGGATAGGCGCACTTTACCTAGTACCGCAGCGTCTCGTAACCTTTCAGCATCATGTGCGTACTGCAGATCGGTTGTAACTCGACCTTTTCGTAGATGTACTGCAAAAAAGGTATAATGAAGAAGTTTCCACTCATCTTTGTACAAGTAGAAGAACAAAAATAGAAGTCTCAAAATCCTAATTCACATAAAAGAATTTCTACCCACCGACTTCAGCCGACGTCAACGGCACCTTACGTGGTTTCTTTGACAATGGATCAATAACCATCAATTGACCACTTTCCCGTGGTCGGACAACCGTCTGATAACGAATCGAGCATTGTCGAGGAGATCTAAAAGACTTACAGATCTATTTGAGTAGTCAACAGCTGCCAATTGCAGAACAAAGAACTCAAAAAGTCGAAAAATAACTGGCGGAAAAGCCAAAGGTAAACGAAAGCAGAAAAAGGATAAGGGATGAAAATCTACTACACAAATTTCAAGCCTCTGCGAGGCCTTGCTATACTTGGCTGGTTAAAAATCTAGTTGAAATAACGAACCTGTAAAACCTTGTGACTTCGTTTACAAAACCAGAAATATACTCCCAGTTGTAGCGAAGTGATGTTTTCAGGCGTTCGAAATTATGACACCAAATATCCGCATTTCGAACAGCCTAAAGACAAAAACTTGGAATTCCTTTGCCGTAAATGTCAAAAACGTCTTTTACCGTGAGTAAAGCCTGGTCCTCAATTATAGACCACTCAGGTCCTTCATAGTCGAGTTCTTCTCGTACTGCTGGTGGCGGAGAAACTGGTCGCGCCAACTCCCGACCCTTCTGTTCAACTTGGCGTGGTGGTGCTCGCCTTTCTTTTTTGATAACCGACTATCTGAGTTCGAAACTGAAAATCGTGCAAGTACAAAAAGAGACTTTAGCCGACATTTTGTTTGAAGAATGTCCAAACGTACCGTTCTTAAGTTCACTATAACCCTGCATGTACTGGTCAAATTCGGCTGGAGAGTAAGGAGTTGGGCTATGTGATGATGGTGGTGGAGGAGTATATGATGGCGGATTATGAAGTGCTTGTAAGAGGCTCATCACGGCTGCATCTGACGATGACGGTTGAACATTAGATGGTGGATTAGGTGTGGGAGCTGTAACACAGATAACTATAAATACCTGTATCCTACTTGATGGAAGCTCGCCTTATATGGGATTGTAATGTTAAAGAACACAATAGCAAGGGCAATCAACTCACGATTTCCTTTCACTGGGCTTAGCGGTTTCTCGAGTGAACTGCGTAGTTCATAAATCTCCGATGGGAGTTGCTCTTCAGGGATGAAGTCGCGCTCGTAGACAAGATCAAAGCATTCGTCGACGTAGATATCATTATCAGTATCCGATAGTGGTGGCGTTGGGAATGGTGTCCATGTCTAAGCAAAGTTCAGCTATGTAACACCAGCTACTGTAGACAGTGCTGAAAGGAAAAACCGGAAGAGAATACTTACCGGCATGACTTCATTAGTGAATTCAGGATCGTATGCGTACACCTAAACAATCTCCATAATGCATTCACCTCAGGATTTCAAAACCGAAGTCATCAAAACTCATGATCAAGCTCTTATTATCATTGTCAGACTGTTTAGAATGAGACAAAACGTCAAAGATGGAGTCTACAAGTTGAACAGGGTGGATAAACTTTAACTCGCTTCTTGTAAGAAAAGCTCATCACTGCTAAGATCCCCTATAGGTATTGTACAGTAATACCAACAGCGCTCATTTGTATTCAAACGCATGAAAATTAGATATCCAGTTTTGTAACATCTCGATAACCTTCTCATGGCCCACCCACCTCAATCCAGAAGCGGATATATCAACAACTAGCTTCCAGTTGCTCACGAAACCAAGGTGTTGAGATGGCCCATAAATACTTTTGCATAGTACTCTCCAATCTCGCAGTTCAATGTAGCTCAGGTGGTCTTTCTACCTAAGGCAAACCTTGCTAGATCCTAACTGAGGTATCTGCAATACTATTAGTCACTTTAAGGAAAATCTCAGTAGATCGCTTGAGATTAACTTAGCGCTTCAACTGGCTGTTTATACTTATACAGCAGAATTCTTGAACCTATAAATCCTTTCGAGAACAATAGCACCTACTAGGCGTACCGTTCTTCCACATATGAACGGACCACTATCTGATCTGATCGACCTGATCATGAATCAGTCTTTCGCCTTGATAAACAGATCCGAAGTTGCTAATAATAGATTTCCTGATCGCAACAGTGATACACTACAGCAACCATACAGTGGCAGACGTTCCGGCAGTGCCCTTCTTCGGAGCTTGGAAGAGCCAAATTTTGACTGCAGTCAACCGAACCAAACACTTTCACAAGCGAAGTTTCGGCTCAGGTGCATTGCATGCCAGAATTTTACATTCTCAGGCTTTGAAAAAGGAGATTCTGCCAAAACAAAGCCATTGTATTGTTACTCTGCTGTCTTACTATTCAAATTAATAATCGCTATGATTATCAACTTCGCAATTGCTTATCAGAAAGAAATACTGAATTGTTAATAAATGCCGAGTTTAACAGATGAGTCGGTCCTGGTTTGATCGTAACTTGACTTAGCGTATCTCGATGTGGACAATTGTGGTTTGGTGACTCACGAGTTCATCGCCGCCTCGACCCGGTATCCATCATGTCGGTCGCGGCGGCGAATCGCTGAGCGACGGACCAAACCGCAACCGCACATGCTGAGACGCACATTGTGAACGGGTCGACGGCCACCAGCGAATCACCAATACACACAACGACATCATCAATATACGTTTATCAAATTAAAATTGAAATCAAGATTGAACATGAATCAGATGAAGAACATCTCTCTGCGGGTTAACAATACAATATCGCGGTGTACAACGGTATACAATATAACAACACTATTCAAACGCAACGGAACGGGATGCAGCACCGTAAGCTTTCAAACTCAGCTCAACTTCGTCGGCCTTTCACGACCGAACAAATACTTCTACTCCTTATTTTCCATTCACCAAAATTAGACGAACAGAAAACAAAACATATAGTTGTTAGTATGTCGGTTGAAAAGTGACCATTCGAAAAAGGCACATCGCGAAACCGTGAATAACGGACTGTGAGATCGCGTAAGCAAAGACAGGAAGACAAGGAGCCATAGAGAAAAAAAAGATGAAATGAGTTCTCAAAACAAAACAAGTGTACAGAGAATAGCAGAAAAGTTGTTATTGGTGCCCATCTATAGAGCTGTTGCTAGCGGATTTGTGTCGGAACTGAAGACGCGGTCGTTCGTATTCTCCCAATCCAGGACGTCGAACCACCCGTGAATGGGCATCTCCCACCGAATTTCTCGACTGTACGATTACCCTCCGCACTGGCATTACCGTATGACGTACAGTCGAAGTAGGTAACACTACATTCGTTCTGTTTGGCGTCTCACGAACAACAACATAACGTTGTTGTGACTGCTCTGCAGTCATTACGCGCATCGGGAGAGGAACTCTATCGGCTCCTGGACGCCTCACAAGCATCGATGACGATGGATGAATCGACGAATTATTTATGCTAACAGAATGACTAGAATGACGTGATGTTGATGGAGGAGACTGTAAAACACGCACAGGAAGGCGAACAGGGGAGGAATAAGAGGGTGCGCGAGAGGGCCCAGAGGGAGAGTGGCTAGATAAAGAAGATAGTTGTGAATGACGTGAAAGTGTACGAACAGGAAAGCGTGCTTGTGATGAGATATGGGATTTGAAAGGTGAAGATGGTGTAGAATGAGAAGATGACGAGATAGATGAGGATACTGTTGGAGTGAGAGCGGTGCCTGACTATGGTTGGTAAACGAACATATACCGAAGTTTCTGAGCAAGCTTGCAACATTTCTGTCTACCGCGGAAGGAGAATTTGTAATTGTGTTTAGCTTTCCTAAAAACAGCTGCTCAGTATCAGAAGACTCCTCCTTGATTTCTAAGATCTATGGGTGCAGCAGATCGAACCGGCGTAGAACAATTACTATCCGTATCCAACTTCCTGCATGGGAGACCGCGACCTTTCTTAGAAGTGGGTTTACGTGGAGACGCAGGAGGTGCATTCGTAGGACTGATGGTTCTATTTCGAAATTGCCGACTTTGAACACAAGTATCATCTACTTTTACTTCACTTCTACGCGTACTAGATCGAGTAGTGAGATCAGATTGCTTGCCAGATTTTTGAAGAGAGCCAGCAGATAACGTGCGAAGTGTGTGAGATGATGAGGTAGAAAGATTGGAAACCGAACGCGGAGGAATGACACGACGACCAGAAAGAGTTTGTTTAGACTGAGGCAATGACAAGCGAACAGAATGGCGAGACGGTACAGCACGATTGCCGACCGCTTCGGTGGCAGAGGTTGAGACACGGTTCTTACGTCTCGACCGTACCTCGTCTAGTAGCATCCCTGCTCCATAAAAGTCGTCATCAAGGCTAAACGAATCATCGTCGGCACTCGCATCAGTGTCGCCATCGCACAGAGCTTTGTTGTGAGCTCGAACCCATTCTTCTCTCTTTTGTTCAATCAAAGCCTGAATAGGAATTAGAGAACCCTTACACGTGATGCTAACCATTCATTCTGAAAACCACACCTGTGCCTCCCGTACTTCCTCATCGAAATCCGGTTTATATTCAAGCTCCAGGAAATTGACAGCATAGCGTTCGACTGGTTTCAACTAAACACAAAACTTGATATTGAAACAGTAATACGAGAATTGATACACATAATTATATGATTGGACATTTCAGTGTACCTGACTAATAAGTTCAATATATTTCTCGTCAAGTGGTTCTTCATTGTCTAAATGACTCTGGATGACTTTAGAAGAATACTCAGCAGCTGCCAAACTCTTTGCCTCATCGAATTCAGCCTGATCAGCTTTGTTTTCGGCCATGACCAGTCGTGCGGCCGTGACGTCTTGTTCGTCTTCAAGTGAAGCCATAGCCTGCAGCGACCAAATTGAAGGTAAAAGTAAGCAGTCATATGACGAAATTTTACCTTCTCCACATCTTTCTGGCTTTTTGGTCCATCAACTGTATTAACATCTCCCACTTCGACATCACCATCGAAAAGATCCCTGAATGATCAAGTTGATGAATAACAATACTCCTAGTCCACCAAACGACTCACTAACCGAATATTGTCAGACTGCTTAAAGAACTCAGGTGTAAAACCAGCATCATCTATG
Source organism: Parelaphostrongylus tenuis (assembly GCA_019055375.1). NCBI lineage: Eukaryota > Metazoa > Nematoda > Chromadorea > Rhabditida > Metastrongylidae > Parelaphostrongylus > Parelaphostrongylus tenuis. The sequence continues at coordinate 20,068 of JAHQIW010007498.1, forward strand.
GCCATTTCACCTAACCGACGTTTTTGATTAGCCTTGCGTAAGATGTTTTCTTCAATGGTTCGCTCCGAAACCAGGCGAAAGATTGTAACATTCCTAGTTTGTCCAATCTACAATCACGTCCAATCAGCACAATATCTAGAGGAAGAGCACAACGTTTGGACTAATCATACTCTATGACATCTATCCTGCGCTTGAGCGTCCATAGTTGGATTCCAATCGGAATCATAGAATATTACCGTATCTGCACCGGTTAAGTTCACACCAATCCCACCAGATCGAGTAGACAGAATAAAGCAGAATATTTTTGGGTCAGCATTGAATCGCTCCATCATCGCCTAAAAAAGTATTATAACGGTCAGAGTAAAAACAGATCACTGATAAAACAAACCTGCCGTTGTTCTACACCAGTACTTCCATCTAGTCTGAAGTATTGATACCCGTGATAAGAGAGAAAAGCTTGCAAAACGTCCAACATGCGTGACATTTGAGTGAAAATCAAACACCTATGTTTGAGAGTGTATAAACGGCGAAGCAATGGGGCTAAAGCTTGCAGTTTCCCTGAAAACTTCGTGTCTCTCAATAGTTATATTCGAAAAAAGGCTAATTAATAATTAGTAAACATGAATTATATGTAAAATACAAACCACAGTCGTATTCAATAAGTCGAAGTTCAGGAAAATGCAGTTGGGCTGATATGAGTGCTGTGTGTGTCAGAGGATGCACCATCGACAAAAATTTTGCAGAAGCGTCCTCAAGACATCTGTTGAGGAAACGAAAATGACAACTACTGCTTGATGATGACGGCACCATAAGTGGTGCATCCGTAATAGCTGGATTGACCCATATCCAAAATCTGAAGAATGACGCAAGATTTAACAGTAATTTCAAAAAAATTATTCTCATATACTTCGTCACTACACTTGACCCGCATCACAGTTTTTTTTCTTGCCCGGCTCCCAGTTCTTCTAGATTCGATTCGTGTCCTCTCTTACTTGAAGATCCCATCTTCTTCACAAACGTCGTTGAAAACTATTTGAGCACATCTCCTTGGATTGTCAAGGAAAGTCAAGCAAGGGCGCTACGTAAGGCCATCGCTATTGACTGCCGGAGTGCTGGATAGCACTGGTGATCATCCCAACGTCAAGCATCACTAGCTCGCGCTCGGCCACCGACACCCCAACCCACTATTCTTACGTATCTATACGAAAAAAACCACTAAAAGATCCACGTAGATGGAAAACTGTTTCAGAGTGAATATCCAAAGACGTTAACTACACATCAAAATTCCTTCAATATAAGTCGTGAGGGAAATTCTCTATCACATGTTCAAAGGAGTGCTTTACATTTGAACCATATGCAGCAGAAAGTGTTGATGAAGAATGTCACAGCTCTCATATATACCATATCTAAGATTTCTTCACCACATACCGTTTCATGGTGTCTTCAACCCAGTCGCTCAGTTTACGTCGAACATCGAAGAACGTGGTATCATTGCAGTATGAAAATACGTCCTCTTCACAACTATCCCTCAACTCGAACTAAATGATAAGATGAGAAAAAACGTATTATCTTAGCAAGCAGTAAAAAATGAAAAACGCAAGTACAAAATCAACCTTCGGTTTGATCGAATGCGTCAAGAAAGAGATCAACCGTGTTGAATAAAAAGGACGTTGCTCAGACTCGAAACGGTCTATAATACGTTGCAACCTTAACCGATTGTTCTCCTCAATTCGTTGTAATACCTCCACCTCAAATGACATTGATAAGTGACTCAAAACCAAAGTACAGTAACAGAAACATGAGTAACATCCGGAATAACCGAAAAGTACCGCACTGGTTATTGCAATTCGACAAACCGGTACAAGTTCGGCAAATTCTCCGGTAACAAGTTGGATGTTTGGAGAGATGTCACGCCGCCGCTTCAAGGGTGGACTGAGACGCGACGCTAAATCCGCTAAGGACTCCCTCATATCATTACCATAGTATATGCCACCATTTTGCATTGAATAGTGGAAGCCACTTAGAGCTGTCGAGACAGTCAGGGAGGACACCTTTGATAAAGATGTCGAACACCGAAGAAATGGCTGAAAAATGCTTGAAAAACTAACAGCAAACATGAATAAATCACATCATTTCAGTCACTAACATGTACGTTTATGCTCGACTTCCTAGACGTTTGTCCGTACGTTACTCTGTCCGGTTTCGAAGCACAATCTGTACCCATGCTAATAATTGCCGTCGAGGCCGCTCCACCTGGCATTGCCGCAATTTCAGCAGGTGCTGGATTGGCCATTTGAGATACAGGAACAGGAACATTTCCTCCACTAGAATGTCCCTCCAAACGATTAGACACCTCTCGCAAAGTTTTCTCCCCATTAACGCCAGCGACTACCTAAATCGTTTGCCTTGGAGCTCAAAAGAAAACTGTACAAAAATACTGCTCTGATAAACGAGTAATTCTAAAAACATGTGTATACGCATGCACGTATATACACATATACACACGCGTACATATGCGTATATATACATATATATATATATATATATATATATATATATACAAATATGAATAAGATAAAGTTCTCTGCGGGTTGATCAATCTCTGATGGATCCGCCGCGCATTCGTCTCCAGTTACAACTTTGTTTGAGGTGATTGAAGGCATATCTGTCCTTTACAATGACTCGCTGTGGCCTCCTGCTATATCAAGTCAGTGCTGCTTATCCTCCCAGACAAGGCTGCGACCAGTCCGGTAACAATTTACCAAACGCAGAGGGAGGATGGCCTGCTGAGCCACGAACGCAGGATAGGACCATCGATTCTGTGTGCATGTATATACAGATATACATGCACATATATGTGCACTTCCACATAAACAAATAAACAGAAGTACATATGTATATGTATACACGTATACGTGCATATGCACACGTGTAGATATATATACATTTGCATACACATGCATATACATATTGGATATACGTACGTACGTGCCTGAAATATACATGTACATACACATATACATATATATATATATATATATATATATATATATAACATGTATGTACACATATATGCATGTAAAGCTAAAAGGATAAAGCTCTCGGCGTTGATCAATCTCTGAGGGATGCGAAATGCATTGGACTTCAATTTTTAACTTCGTTCAAGGTGATTGAATGCATATCTGGCCTTTACAATGACTCGCGGTGGCCTCCAGCTGAACCGAGTCAGTGCTGCTTATCCTCCCAGACAAGTCTGAGACCTGCCTGGTAGCAATTTACCGACCTCGGAGGGATGGATGGCTTGGTGAGCCATGAGCGCGAGATCGAACTATTGACTTCGTATATGCATGTGTATATGTATTTATGTACGTATATACATACTAATGATACAACCAAAAATGTCACAATTACTCATTTGCTCCATTATTTTGAACAAAAACCTTGCATATCTTGGTGTCATGATCGCGCTTCACCTTTTCCGAATCAACAGTTAAACGACCATTGTCTACTTCCATCCGCATAGAAGTTGGTGTGCCTTAAATAAAGATAACCTAGGGAAAAAAAAGATGTCAAATCTCAGATAGTACCTTACCTTCTCCTCTTTCATGTGTACCCGTACTATCCTCAGCATCAACAACGAGTACCTTTCCCTTACGGGAAAACTCGGCACGTTGGAGCTCACTGGCATTTAGATCGACAACAGACGCAACCTCTAATGAGTTTGCTTCATTTGTAACACTCTAAATAGGTTGAATTGAAAATTGTATTACATCACAAGCACATACGAAAACAAAGCATTCTACTTAGTGCTGAATGATTTATACTTTTCAGGATGTTGTTAGACCTTTTCATAAGTTTTGGCACCAAAGCAATAGACACAAACTTTTTAACCTGGAGTAATTTATCTGCACGATTTCAGATTCAGTTGCGCATTTTTTTACGAACTGATTGGTATATGAGTTTCCTATACTTGTATTAAGGTGGAGCTGTTTTGGGAACAGATTACTAGCTCCTCATGCACGTATGATGCCAAGGGAGAATTGCTAGCGAAGCAGCGCGCAAGATTAATGGAGCTTAGGGCGATGTTACGCTTGCAGAAAGGACAGCTAGGAAGGAAAATACAAGTGAAGAGGCGCAAGATTAATAGAGGTTCCTGTGGGCGGTCCGAGCGCGACTGTTCCTCTAAACTGTTCTTCCCATTTTGAACTTCGCAAACCACTTATGAGCTATTGTTGCATAAGTAGCAGGCGAAATCGTTAACAACATAGCCCCATCTTGAACCAAATATAGACAAATAGTAAACCAAAATATTCACAAGAAAATGCGCAACTGAACGACACTAAAGTCATGCATTCTAGTTACTTCTAGCTAGTAAATGTGGTGTTTATTGCTATAGTGCTATAACTTTTGACATGACCTAGTATTACTTACTTCTTTGGAAGGGACTGGTCTTCGGAAACGAAATCCAGATACGATAGGCGGGCGAGTATTGTTCGACCGCTCCAATTCTTCGATTTTTGGCGCTCGACCAACCTTTATGTTCATTAGTTGCGAATGTTACATTCATAGTGGAAGCACATTTGAAAATACTACATGCATAATAGTAACTTTGCATATGATCAGCAAAGATGTATGGAATTACTAACTGTTGACGAACAGATGCCAGTAAATCGCTTTCGGATATCAAGAAATTCTGGCAGATCACGACCAAAAACTTTGTCGTCGAGGTCGATCACCATCCGTGGTACAACGCATTGTAATCTATGCAGACATAGAGGTGATTGGACGGGTCTTGGTTCGAAAAGGTTTGGATGATTGCAGCACTATAAGCAATATTTGAAGATTACATTTCTGTATGACTTTAAAGGCAAATAAATGAACCTTTCTCAATTGCATAACGATATTTAGCACACAGAGCATATTCCCGGACTTCAACTTATCTCGAGTTCTAAATTAACTTGATAGAATATCCCATAAAGATCAATTCAATGAGAAGGAAAACACGAGAAACATACGTTCGTTGGCTCATGAAGTCATCGTACAAATATCTCTGCCGCTTAGACAAAGGACACTTAATTATATGTTCTGTTTTCTTCGGAAGCTGCTTCTCCACCTCACTTTTCAACCTCCTCAAGATGAATGGGCGTAACACCTAAAACTGCCTTGATTTACAACTACGTTAATTAGCAAAGACTTAGATACTAACTCAACATGAGAAAGAGAATCATGACGTACGAACGACAAAACACCAACATCAAATTACAGGAAAAGAGTGAATAAAAGGGAAAAAGGAACCGATAGTAAGAAGAGAGAAAACAAACAATGCTTAGTTAACATATCTTATGCAGTTGTTGCACGAGCGGAGCGCTAAACTCAACACTACCATCCATCATTCCAGTGAGCGGATTGCTAAACCAATCCTTGAAATCGTCATGGCTTGCGAAAATGGCGGGCATCAAAAAATGCATCAGAGACCAGAGCTCCATGAGAGAATTTTGTAGAGGAGTACCTCAAAGACGAAAAAGATCCCGTAGGTGATACCTATATTCAAGGAAAGATATTTGAAGCATACGTACCTGTGAGAAGTAATCGCCTACACGCCTTAACATTTAGTAATGCTTGCCATCTCTGACTCTTCCAATTCTTTATATTTTGTGCCTCATCCAAAATTAGGTACTGCCATTCCTATCAAAGACCGAAGTTCATTTGGCTTGGAACTTGAATAATTCTTCCACTTTACAAACCTTCATTTTGAACGCACGAATGTCGGTTGTGACAGTTTTGTACGAAGTAACACATACATGGAATGAATTTGGCTTCGACCAACCCTAATAAAGCACGCATTCAAACGAGAACAAATGCTGAAACCGTCTGTAAAAAGGGTGCAAAAATGATCTGTCGTGCCTTTCGTTTCTCTGCCCGATCTTTTTGAGATCCAAAGTATGTAAGGATTTTGAATGCAGGACACCATTTCTTAAGCTCCATCTCCCAATTCAAGATGACGGATGTTGGTACGACAATCAAATGCGGTCCCCATACGAATTCGCAACAGGCCAGATGAGCCAATAAAGCAATAGTCTGGATAGTTTTTCCTAGGCCTGAAAAGTAGGTTATCGTTGTGCAAACTTATAGACGACCACAAAACAATCCAATATAAATTTTTTTGCTTACCCATTTCATCAGCAAGAATTCCGTTCAGGTTCTTTTCGTAAAGAGTGACCAACCAGTCCAGTCCCACCATCTGATATTCCCGTAATGTCCCCCTGATTAGGAAGGGTACCGCAGTTTTGACCTGAAATAAAGCTGTTAGGCTATTCAAGAGAATACACCTAATAATCAACTTTCGTTTAAGTGTAGAACCTGTGTTGTCTCTAGCGTATAGCCCTTTGGTTGGAATTTCAACGCTGCCTCTGCAATGTTGGCCAGTTCTTGTTGACGTTCGTTACTATTAATGCTGTTTAACTTGGCATAATCAACGCTATCCAACATACCACGGCCGTCGCCATTACCTTCCTAGACAAAATATATAAAGGAACGATAGTGAAAATTCGAAGGCAGATGTTGTGACAGTGCACTTCAAAAGCCAGTTACAGTAAAAACTAACCAACGATGTGTTCTGACCACGGATTATCGCAGAATTCCCTTCATCCATGCCTATTTCGTCTTCTTCCATTTTTGATGCTTCCTCACTTGCTCCGGATGAACGCGCTCTACTGCTTTTTCTACGAGAACCACTATCGTCATCTGAAGCTTCTTCCAACTTCAGACGTTTTGCTCTCGTTCCCACGGAGCTGTCCTTCTCCTTTATTAGAAAAATTTGATGTACATGTATCAGGACAACTTTACAAAGTCCTCACCTTCTCATTTTGGATACTAGCACTATCTTTCACACGTTTGTCTTCATCATTACCCTCTGAATCAATAGGTGAACCGGTTTCTCTGCTAGCACTATTGGACGGTAAGTGCACACCAATTGATGCCAGATATTCTGGTGGTAGCTGAAAGGTCAAATTTAAAAATGATCATGAACTGAGAGCGATGTTGAAGGCATAAATGAAACAGAAAACACCAAAAGAGGGTACCGAAGCTAGAAAGTCGTCCATATCTTGATCGGCATCCTTATTAAGAGCTGAAACTTCTTGCTGAACATCGTCAATCTCATCTTGTTGCATGGCCGCCTCTTCACGTTCTATGGTTATTTCGTCGTCCGAGTCCGATTCGCTTGCACAGAAGTCCTCATCTTCTGTAACAGAATATGAAAGTTATTATCTACATAATTTCCAATAAAGTCTTCAACCTATGACGCAATGAGTATTCTCACATTAAATGGTCCTGTAGCTCATGATGCGTGCTTGTTTTCCAGTACAGAGGAGGCAACTGTTAACCAGACAACTGCTCCAGCAAATTTTCGTTTGAAAATTATTGGAATTGGCACTTTCGGACGTGTGCAGAATTTCACAGAAACCTTAGCTCAAGGCCACTGCTCTAATCCAAAGCAATGGTCTGCGCAGTGAATGGTTTATAAATACGCTCGTAGTTCTCAGTATGAGACAACACTCCAATTTCATGAGCAAAAGTATCGGCGTTCATGTTGACCCTACATCAAATGCGACGAACAATAAGAAGCAATTATAGTTTATCTTCTCTGTAAAACGATACACTCAGCAATATTTACACACTTCTACATCTCAAAGCGAAGTTGTTACAACTAAGTAGATCACTATGTGAAATACATAGATAAAACTTGGTAAAGGTAAAATTCTTCGTATGTGAACATTCAAAAGAGTTTTTATCGGTTCTGCGCGCATCGTAGCGCTATTTATTCCCTATCACTTAGATGCATAAGTTTGTTATCTAGCTATTAGAACATGCGAATCATAAAGGATAAAGGATAAAGCTCTCGGCGTTGATCAATCCCTGAGGGATGCGCCATGCATTCGACTTCAATTTTTAACTTCGTTTGAGGTGATTGAATGCACATCTGGCCTTTACAATGACTCGCGGTGGCCTCCCGCTGAACCGAGTCAGTGCTGCTTATCCTCCCAGACAAGTCTGAGACCTGTCTGGTACCAATTTACCGACCTCGGAGGGATGGATAGCTTGGTGAGCCATGAGCGCGAGATCCAACCAGTGACCTCGTGTGCGACGCAGGGCACCTCTAACCACTGCGCCAAATGCGCTCTCTTATGCTCTCCAACAGGCGAATCATAAACTTCACTAAATGCATCAACCTTTTTAACGCAGGAAATTAGTATTAACTTAGCCACTGAAAATTCTTCAGGGTTAGTTAGGTTTCTTGAGATCGTCGTTCTACTGTACAACGCACAATATGGTAAAAAGGCTCAATTAAAAAGGGTTTAACGAGCAGAAAATGGTTCTACAGGCTACTAATCACGGCGCATATGTACAATATCGTTTACGTGTCGCACATTAAGGGTTAACAGAGAGTGATGTGATCAACAGTATGTCAAAAACCACGAAGCTGTTCCTATTCACCTGCTTTTTCACATCTTTTACGATCAAATTCCACACTGATCATGATTCGATGTTCATGACTGCACATAATTTGCATTATTTTTAAGTCGTCTCTTAGAGACAGAAATACTTTATAACGATGTTACGACATCAAAGGACTTTCTTTCTGTGATTCAAGTCGCACCTCTCCCAACTTCTTTCTCTGGGACTGTTCGTTTGACAACTTGAAAACTAGATACTTTAAACCTTTTACATTAATTAGTGAAATCACAAAAAGAAATACCGTTCTCGTCATCATGAGATGTATTTGAAGGCGTTTTAGAAGCTACTCTGTCTTGTGTCAACCCTTCTTGAACCATGGAACTCAGTTTGTCGGCTTCACCAACGATGAAAGCCATGTGAGCATCCAAAGCCTTTCGCTTCTTCGATTCGAGAATTTCCTCAAAATTCAGTAATGCAGCTTGAGATTTATGAATCAACGAACGGGACAGGTCTACCTGCGCTCGATGTTCCACAACCTTATCTACACTCTGCCAAAAATCACGAACCATTTTTGCAATTGAGGCGCAAATCCGTTTACCGTCCTGAAATTTTTTTTTAGGGCAACATAGGATTGAAGCACATAAATTGTCATGCATCGACAACAAATAATTATATGGAGGCCCACCCTAATTGACCGCAGATGAGCACGCTCTTGCTCAGTTTCATCATCTCTCTTTTGCTTTTGAATGGCCAAAGCAATCTATAACGTAATCTTTTACTTAATAATGAATAACTCTTTTGAACCAGTGTTGTCATTTCAAAAAAGGAACGTCAGCAAAAAACCTTTCGCGCAACGTTCCGCTTAAATTGACGTTCCATTCGGAAATCTGTAGCCATCCACTTCATTTCCTCAAGAAGGTAATCCCAATGTGTTTTATTTCGTGGGGGCTCTACGCAAAGCGGAAGACGACTCGCTGTCCACAATCCAGCACGACGGAGTTCAGCGATCCTCATCATCACTTGTGCTTCCTAGAACAGGTCATCATTTTTAACGCCAATTTCGAACAAAGCTTCAACTTGTAATATAAAAACATGATCAAGTGATTGACAGTTTCGCTTTTTCACATAAAATGCGATGGAAACACGAACTGACAATAGGGTACCGCTTTAAAAATAACGCGCACTATCCAGGTACACGTGGAAACCGTCACAAATTTTTTCAGAAAAAAAAGGATAACTTTGACGAGGATAGTCAAGACAATGTTTGTTTACCTGCTTTGCAGCTTTCTCCACATTGGATTCTGCATTATTTATCGCCAACAAAGAAGTACCGGTTGGCTATAATAAAGCGATAAATGGATGACAACATTCACTGACTGAAACTGATTCACGATATCAAATTACATTTCGTTCAGTGTGAGTCATTAACTCGAGGTAGACTAAGTTCATAATCAAAGTGCGCCAAAAGTACTCACTTCCTGTGGATCTTCTACTTTTACTTCTATAGGAGACAAGCCAGCAGGAGATGCAACAACACGATCTGAAATACGAATTGTGGAACGATGTAACAATGATGAACCTTTGAATCGTACCATGATAGTTCGAACAAGGCGTTGGTACACGACGAGGTGAACCACAAGTTTCCGCTTTTATCAACTCCTCCGATATCCTAGAATAGTTCACTTCAATGGACTTCCTACTCTCTTCTGACTATGAGTAAAACAGTCGCCATTGTATAACTGTACAACTTTCAAATGCGTGCAGTACGACAAAAACCGTTGTTTTAGAAAAAGAGAGGTAGAGCTGAATCTCTGATAGAAATCACACTAACAAAAGAGTGATAGATCTAAGTCACAAACATACCCATGCTCTAGTTCCGCTAAAACACTATTCAGTTCGAGTGTTCTCGACCTATTACTTCCTAGTCCTGGTCCCATTCTTTCTCTTTGTTCTCTGGAAAAAAAAGGACTCAAAAAGTTGGAAGAGATCACATTCGTCTGAAAAACCTCTAGAAAAAAGATGAAAGCACACCAGAAAACAGCAATTAACAACTAATTTCGTGAATTGTCTACTAGTCTTACATAAAATCGCGACAGGTTCGTCTAGCTCGTAACAATCGCATGATATACTGCAGATAAATTTCATCGCCTCGGGCGTCAGAATCGGTTGGAATCTGGAACGACAAAGTACCAAGCGAATAAGATAATTTGTGAGTTGAAACTGATTGACAACCCAAAAATCTACAGGTTTTCTTATGTAATGGCATTCATCCAACTAAAAACACCAATGTGGAAAGATTTTGATCGTTAGTGAACACGACTGATCTTTGTATGATGGGTGGCCTTCACGCTGTGACCCTTCTACAACTTTTTTTTTCATGTCCCTTCTTATGAGTTCTTCGTAATCATACCACTTTAGTGGACGAACAGAAGACTACATAAGGAAATCTGAACTACGCTGGACGACTTTCTGGAATCTAAAAGTCTCCGTAACTTAGTATTAGTCTCAAATGTCCATGCATAAGGGGAGAGATTACACTGAGAAAAACAATTATTGTACACATTTACTAGACTTTCAGTAACTTTTACCAGAAGAATAATAACCAAACACTGGCTTTGATAGCCATGTAGCTCTTAGGATTCTAAAGTGGATCTAAAGAAGGCGAGAGGATTCATTCAAATTTATATCCGATGATTCTGCAACTCACCTCCCTGCTAGTGGATGGCTCATCCATTGGACCGCTATGAGACTCACGTCGTAGTGGCATATTAGAGAAAGGTATCACCGCGTAAATTGCCCTAAATACTTCACCATTAGATGAAAGAGAAAAACAAAACTCGAATAGGATTCCTACGAAGTAAATGACAGCACGAAAAGCTTTGTAAAAAGAAACAAATTCCCTTCTTCCCACAAACAGTAGCTTCAAAATGGACAATATCTAGAGAAATAACTACGCCACGACCCATTATTTCATATCTGAGTCTCCATTCAGTAGCACGGAAAATTAGTCACTTCTATAGAAATGAGAAACTTCCAGAGGATCTCTGAAGCTACGAGCGTAGAGCCATCACTTAGTGGGCAAACTGTAAAAATGTCTAGATCCAAGCCTGAACATTCATGCTAAAGCGATATCCATTCAGTCAACAGATATGCTTCTTCTACATATGAAATGAACAGAAAACCTTGAAATGATCCATATCTATAATTTAAGGGCGTATTATCCAAGTTTTACAGCTCAGTACTCACATAAGAGTATTGCCATCCTAAGGATACCAAATGGTACGCAAAACATTCGACATCTACCGGGAATTGAACCTGAAATCGAAGCAAGGATGGTAGCAAAGCGGTGTCCTCTTTAGTGCAATGAAAGCGCGGGTTCCAACTCCCGCCTGGGGTTGGATACTTACATACCACTCAATACTCTCAAAGCAATGTTTATAGAATTACAATACTGCTTAGAACCGCTGAGAAAAAATTTCAAATAGATTCGTGGCAACCCCCCTATGATTGTATTGCAATAAAGACCAGCACTGATCAGGAAAGGATATAAAAGGATAGAGCTCTCGGTGCTGATCAATCCCCTGGGGGATGAATCATGCATTCGGCTTCATTCTTGAACCCCGGATGTGACTCTGTGCATACCTGGTCATTACGACTCCCGATGCCCTAGAGATGTCTCAAGTCATTGCTGCTTTCGTACGAAACAAGTCTGGAACGATTTTCTAGACCACGGAGAGATGAAAGGCTTACAAGCCTTGGGTGCGGGATCGAACCAACAACCACGTGTGTGCTGCAAGAGCACCCTAACCACTGCACCAAATAGAGGGATTACACCGAACTGAATATAACACTACTTAATTACAAGACCCGCCATCACAATTTATTGTGCGGATCCCAGTACTTCTAGCATTCGGCTTGTCGCCTTCTTGAATGACTTAGAATACTGATTAAGCAAGTCGCCTTGCAATCTCGAAGACAGTATGGCAGTGGGGCTCCATAGGGCGTTCTTGTTGACTGCCCGAGAGTGTCGGGGGATGGACCTCGGCTCCACGCGGGCCATGACGGGCACCAAAATCACGCGGCCACGGCGCTACAATGCAGATACTACACTACACAACTTGCCTCAAAACCCCGAGACTTATTTAATTTGAAACTTGCTGTATATGCACTGCTTCAAATAACACAAACTCCGCTTGCTTCGCTAAAAAGGTTTCGCAGTGAAGTGAAAACTCACACATTTGGGTTTCAAATACCCATAGAGAGATGGAAGAACTACATAGCCAAGTGAAGAAACCACCAATTCAGAGAAAAATTACTAAAAGAGATCAAAGCAAGACAGAAATCGAAATTAAGCTCTCTCTAGAGGACATTCCTACCTCATGCATTCCTCTGTGCAGCTCCCTGTCAATAAAATAATTGAAATACTCAAAAAATAGCAATCAGACGGCTCTGAGGAAAGCGCAATATCGTCAAAACTGTGGTATATTATAAATTCTGCTATTAACAACTTTGAATCTGCTCATCAAGTAAAACACCAGAGCTTTCTAGATGATTAAACAGTTGAACGAAGTTGAAAAATTCAGGAATTTGGACTGATATGGGAAAGTTTAGGCATCTGGCGGGAGCTGAACCCGAGTCTCATCTTTTCCAAGGACGCGTATAACCTCTTGGATACGTAGTTCCAACATAGTAACATTGCTACTAAGGCAGTAAAAATTAAGATCTTTAAAGCTAGAAAATCCAAGAAATCTGAGTGACATACAAAACTTACAACCTAGGGGCAAGGGTTCAACCCGCGCCTCACCGTTTCCAAGGGTGTGTGAAGCCTCCGGATACGCAGAAATAAAATTATTTCGAAAACTCTAAAGTTGGAGGATTGGGAAAATTTGAGAGATCTTTGAACGTCGGGCGAGAGTTGAACCCGCGTCTCACACTTCCCTCGGGCGCGCAGAACCCCCTGGATACCTAGCTATAACATTGTAACACTGCTATTAAGACAGTGAAACTGAAGATTCTCAAAGTAGGAGAATCCAAGAAATTTGAGTCGAATACAAAGCCTTGAATCCCACGGCGGGAGTTGAACCCGCGTCTCACCCTTTACGGGGGTGCGTGAAACCTCCCGGATACACATACCATTACAACAATGCTACTGACGCAATAAAATTCAGGAAAAAAACGTTGAAATTGGAGAATCCAAAAATTACGAGATATACAGAGTTTTGACCCGGGCAAAAGTTGAACCGGCGCCTCGTCCTTTAGAGAGTGCGTGCTAGACTCTAAGCCACGCAGTTATAATAGTACAAAACTGCTAATAAAACAATGAAATCATGTGAATGCAGTTTGAGAAAAGAAAGAGAGAGACACGGACGACCACGTCTGAAGTCAGTAACAAGATATTCAAACAACCACGAGAGTGCCCGGCGACGAGCTCATGCCGCCGACCGGCCGGCAGACGCGCATTGGCGGAAAGACGATGGACGACGGCTTCGAAGCGGGTTAGCAGTTGCGACGCGGCCGCGTCACGTCTGGCGCGCGCGAAGTCGGACGCGGAGCTCGCTCCGCTTGGTACGCAATTGCGGACAGACAGACACATTGTCGTGGAGATCGTGTGTGGGAGCGCGTTTCTTTTGTGATCTACACCGATCAATAAATGGTCTCTCCCGCAGGCACTGCTAGTACGACAGGGCTGTCGGTGAGATTCATTTGGCTAGCGCATATCCACGTCTTCGTCTTCGTCACGGCGGCGATTGATTTGAGTCGATGATCCATCCACAGTCATTTGTACCCGTCGGATCTTCATCTTCGTTGTCGTTCGAGCGGTGTTTCGGCTTTGAAAAAGATGGCGTCGAAACGAGTCAACCCGCTGACTTCCGTCGGACCCATGCTGGGCTTGTCCGCCAGCTCCACTCGACGCCGACTACAATACTACTTTTCCTTGCAACCCGCGGCTAAATTCTGGACTAATTCGCATGCGGTACTGACACGAAAAGTAGTACTGCAGTAGGCGACTAATCGGGGCGGAGGCGGAGTCGTTTCTACGCCGGCTGACACGCTCAGCGTGGGTCCGCGGAAGTCGATCGGCCAATTCAATTGATTTCACAGTCAGCCTTGCGTTATCAGCTAAATCACGGAGTGAACTGCTATTGATTGGCGTAGATCACAACAGAAACACCAAGTAAATTTTCATGATCAAGATCAGGAAATGAGCCTAAATCATAAGAAAAACCGTTACAGTGATGCCGACGATTTTCGAAGCGAAAGAAGGATTTTGGTTATATGTGCACTGATTAGTGCGCCTAGTTCCATAGTCTTTAGCAGCCGGTGCGTGGCGTAGTGGTTCGAGGTATCCTGCTACGCACTGGTGGTCGGTGGTTTGATGCCGCGCTCAGGCTCGACAAAGCTTCTACCCTTCCGAAGACGGTAAGTTGATAGCAGTTGTCTAGAAGATAAGCAGCACTGACTTGAAACATTGGTAGGGCTACCGCGAGTCGTTGTGAGTCTTTTGCAGCCCGTGCATGGCGCAGTGGTTCGAGGTGTCCTGCTACACACTGGTGGTCGGTGGTTTGATGCCGCGCTCAGGCTCGACAAAGCTTCTACCCTTCCGAAGACGGTAAGTTGATAACAGTTGTCTAGAAGATAAGCAGCACTGACTTGAAACATTGGTAGAGCTACCGCGAGTCGTTGCGAAGGCCCAGATATGCATTCAGTCACCTCTAGGATAGTACGAATGGAGCCAAATGTATGGCAAATTTCTCAGGGACTTCTCACCAACTCTTCCAGTGGTTGAGCGATTCCGAACAATCCAGATATCTTGGAAGATTCTGGATGAATAGTTCATGACGATGGATTGATTATAATCGTGTATTGAAGGGTGCCGAACAGTGTGCGAGACTTTGGACCTTGACGGGAGTTGAACTCATGTCTCACCCAAAGAGAAGACGCGTGCAACCACTACTCCATCGACGTCACCGCTCTGCTACCACTCTTCTTTAGAAGATATCGCGGCTGTCATCAATCAACCGTTGACGCAGTTCATTGTCGTTCTCAGCTTCCCATCGAATTCAATGGTACAAGCCTTTCTAATACCGTTCCCCAATTGACTTCCTGCTTCCTGCGGACTGGAACAACAACAGCAGACTAGGAGCCGCGGTAGTGCAGTGGTTAGCACGCACTCTTGAGAAGAACGAGATGTGGGTTGATTCCCTCCCGAGGTTCAAAGTACTGCATAACTTTCAACGTTCTTGACTTCCTACGCTTCATTTCCCTTAGGATCCGTATTCACTTGGAAAAATCCATGGAATCAAAACGACAGGGGGCGCGGCCGGCTCAACCAAATGTATTTTCATCCGCATCGATGTTGAATTACCCAAGTTTTTGTGGCGAGAGAAAAGGTTATGTATAGTAGAAAACTTTATTGTTCATTCAAAAAAGTGGTGATAATAGAAGTTAAAGAGAAAGATCATTTCGAAATTACAGCGAGAAGACAGAGCCTCTGCCGACTGAGAGAAGAGCTATATTTCTAGGAAATATTTTGCGAACTTTTATTAGCACTTGGCTCGATTTCACTGGTAAATTGAAGGTCTCCTCACATAATTCTAAGAACATTTTCAACAAAAAAAACTCTTATATGACTAATAGAAAATATTTTCCATGATCGGCATTGCACTAAAAGAATAGAACAAATTGGACTCAATAACATGAGAAAGGAGAAACATGGAGATATACGCTGATATTGTACTCAACGTCTTTTCCGTTATTCTCCTTAGAAAGTGATCAGCTTTATCGTCATTTGGTACAATTCAATAAAAACAAGCCAACATTACAAACTACACATTTATCTCTATCAAAGATCATTTGAATAACGAAAATCGGACCCTAACCTTGAATTGACGTTCCCAGAGAAAGCTTCTCTAAGGTTTACACTATTAGAGGCCTATTTATTACAAACATATAGAAGAAGGTCTAAAAAGACGAACCAGTGCAAAAATAAGATAAATCAAGTCCTCTGCAAAGCATTACTTAACATGGCGATGTTTCATCGAAACTTTGCTATCGATAGCATCCATAATCAGACCGGAGAACACTATGAATGTCGCCCATTTTTGTCGTTCCAGTAGTGGATGATTCATAAATACAACAGAAAAGATGATCGTAAACAACTTTCGAGTGGTTGTTACCACCGAGCAAGTCAGCGGAGAGAATTCGCTGATCGTTTTGAAGATGAAGTACTGAAAATCAAACTGCTCACATCACGAGAATGAGCGTAAAATGTTCGACAGGTATTCATTATTATAGAAATCCTCAAAAAAGATCGAGTTATTGATAAACACCCAGACTCGAACTATCCCCAGACTATATATATATATAATATATATATATATATATATATATATTATATATATATATATAATATATATATATATATATATATATATATATATATATGAGCACATGTGACGCAATGGTTAGAGGTGCTCTGCGTCGCACACGGGGTCAATGGTACGATCTTGCGCTCAAAGCTCACCAAGCCATTCATCCCTGCGGGGTCGGTAAATAGGTACCAGACAAGCCTGAGACTTGTCTGGGAGGATAAGCAGCACTGACTTGGTTCAGCGGGAGGCCATCGCGAGTCATTGTAAGGGCCAGATATGCACTTAATAACCTCAAACGATGTTAAAAATCGAAGTCGAATGCATGGCGTATCCCCTAGTAATTGATAAAGTCCGAGAGGTCAATCGTTTTCCTCTATCATATCGTAGCTGTCAGCAACCAACCTCCAACGGGTTCGGTCGGGTAAGCACATATCGCCGTTTAACTCAATTACTGTGATAACTCCTAGGATGTATAATCGTTCAAATCTTTTTAACTCCTTTTTAGCAGTGTTATGATACTACTAATGTATGTGGGGAAGTACTGAGTGGTTCGATTCTTGTATTCCTCGGGACGTCAAGCGCTCTAAAGCAAGACCACTAACCCGCTAGTCCGTCTCTTCACGAAAGCGATAGAAGAAAGATATGATGCTCAGCGAATCCCTAGAGCGAGGAGGACCCACTGGGCTAATCTTGCACGCGATAGGGAAAAATGGAAGAGTTGCTGGTACCCGCTCGAGTCACCTCGACGATTAACGGGACGACAGGTGATATAAATGATACTGAGTGGTTCGCAAAACATTCGATATCACGCGTGAGTCGACCTCATGATTCACCCTTACCGGAGGAGAGTGCTGCCACTACACCATTGATACGACAATCACAGTTAGTCCAGTTACTCTCCTTTATTTGAAGCTTTCCTTAAGTTGGTCGATCTTCTTCAAAAGCGATGGTCGACGTTTCGGCTACTTCATCTCCTCATAGCTGTTCTGTCAAGTTTCAGACAAGGATTATTTCAAATCTCAAACCTGACAAGACGGCTCTGAAGAACACGAAGTCGCCGAAACGTCAGCTACCGATTTAGTAGAAGATGGTCAACTAGTGCAAGCTTTGAATAAAATGATAACTCGTGAGATATCTCTCAATTTTCATTGCACATGTCGAGGTTTAATGGAAATCGGTCTCTCGATATAGTTGCTACACCTTATAGAACGCAACACGGTAAGAAACAACCGTCTTTCAAGTTTTTTTTTCGCATAACATGTAATAAAATAAAACTAAATTACCTGTCCTCCACAGCTTGATGCAGCCACTAAACACAAGTCAAACAGAACGTGTGGATGGCGATGAACAAAAGAGGCGAACCCGAAAAGCTCACCGGTAGCCACCAATCTGAAAAGAAATAACCAACCCTTTTGAAAACGATATAGGCATGTCCGCGCTTTTTGGACGGCTTCGCAGATTGGTACAATCACCCGAAAGACCGGCTTTCTACAGATCTCAACACCAATAATCAAAAACAGTGATTTCTGAAAAGTCATTTTGCTTAGCCGATGCGAGGCTTTCAGTTGTAGTAGAAGTACCAGCAATAATTATAGCAGTTCGATGGCTGACGTTTCGGCGAGATAGCTTTCTTCAAAGCTTGAACATATGTTGTATTAAGCGATATGAATGATCCAGATCGCCTAATATAACATACGTCTGATGAATCATTCGAATAGCCGAGCACGATATACTTTCAGGCTCCGACGAAAGCACGTCGCCGAACCGTCAGCCATCGAACAACTGTTAATTGCTACTATTCAAAAGTTCGACTTTCTATAAACCTCGGCATAATCAATTGATATATGAAAATGGAGAAAACTTATCTTGATTAGCTGACGTGAGGTTGATAAAACAGTTGTAGAAATTCGGCTGACGTTTCGGCGACCCGCCTTCTTCAGAGCCTGGACGAATATAGTATTAGTCCTACTATATATACTAATACTATATTCGTCCAGGCTCTGAAGAAGGCGGGTCGCCGAAACGTCAGCCGAATTTCTACAACTGTTTTATCAACCTCACGTCAGCTAATCAAGATAAGTTTTCTCCATTTTCATATGTTAATTGCTACTACTACTACAATTACCAACCTCGCTTCCCTCAAACGAGAAGTTCTCGAGACTGGCACGCTTGCGATAAAAATTTGGTACATATTCGTTAAACTTAGGTTTTCAAAAGACTTTATCGTCTCCTAATGATGGTATGTCACGGAAGAGACTTTTCAGAGGGTATTTTTAGTACGGGAAAAATGTTCACATCACCCAGATATTTTTGCTGATCGAGCCACTTTTACAAAACTGTAGTAAGATAACCGATAACATAAGCCGCTTATCAGATCTCTTATGGCACTTTCAAAATACTGGACTTGAGTTTCGGCCTTTCAGCCTCATCAGTAGCACGAAGCGTTTCGGTTCAATCAGTTCCCTTGTAAAGGGATATGCCCCTACATATAAAGGAATCGACGATATGTTACACTGAACGCGGAAGAAAAGATCACATCACTGCAGAGATGACAAATTACTACATAACCAGTGACAATCCTCCCAAATGGTTCATCACCTCATCGTGGTTGGGCAATCTTCGGTCCTGGACTGCAAAGTGCAGCGGTAATCATCCCCAAGGAGTCCGACACTTGCATTCAGGAAAGCCCAGCTAAGGATAAACCGCAGCAGGAATTATTGCCGTCTTGGTAGCTACTGATCTCAATGTGGTAATCTACCTTGATCCACAGAGGCAGGCAACTGCTATAATGTGGTGATGACCTGAAGAAGCTCTAGCTAGGCTTGACTCGAGACTCCAGGGAACAACACAGCTGAACCAGCACATTTTCATGTGCTGGTGTCCGCACAATCTGTGAAGACGGACCGTCCATGTAAGTATCTGGTGATAAGATCAACCGAAATTGTAGTGATTAACAGTGGATTGCTCATGGCTCGTAAATGAATGATACATTTGAACTCAACTTTTTTTTTGAAACACGCTCAAGACAGCATATAACCTGATAACATATTCCAAGCATTTCACGAGGTCTATAACGACACTTATATAGTTTTGGTCGTACGATTCGGCATATCAGGCTTGAAATACGCTGGCAGATTATATATTGTTTTAAGCGAGGTCACAAAAAACAGCCGTATATAAAGGCAAAACAAAACAGGTTCTTAAAAGAACATGACATGCGTGGAAACGCTAGTCGAATAAACTGCTTCATAGAAACATCGTGAAGATGTAATAATCAAAAAAGAATATATGATTAATTAGTAATGTAAAGTTGAAGGATAGTCCGTAATCAGAACATTATAAAATAGTAACGCTCATAAGTTCTTCGTAGCCGTCCGAACAGCGCACCAGTCGAACTCTGCCGACGCAGAGAAAGGGTTGAATTAATCAAAGATGTTACAGCAATTCATCAATAACTGGGACAGGCTTTCTTTCCACTATCCGGGAACAAATGAAGGAATGACTCCTATCGGTGGACAACAAGTTTTCATAGGAGTGTCAGTAACCACTCAAAAGCTTGAATCTCTGGCTAAAGCTGTCAGTGGTTGATTTTCCAAAACACCGCTCTTTTAACGCTGTAAAATCCAAAATAAAATTATGTTTCACGAGACGATGCATTTTTCTCATCTCGCTTATACTTCGCCGGACAAAACTCCTTCCTTGGAGTGGTATCTTTCGACAGCACAAGTTCTGCGAACTCAACCATTCGCTAGCTTCTTGGAAAAGCTCTTTTGATAGAGCTGTAGAAGAAAGACAACGTTTATTTCACACTTCGCCGGACAGAGCTCTTCCTTAGACTAATAGTAATCATTCAATAGCGTAAGATTCAAAAATTTCAACAAAGTGCTTGTTTTCTGGAAAGACCATTTCTTTTGAATATAGCATGGAAATAAGATTTATTCACATATGCGATAGTGCGTTTCTTGGCCACTTCACCGGCCGCTGGGCTGGCGCAATGATCGGTTGATTCTCTCAAATGAGAGTGCGATGTTTCTTAATCAATTAGGAAGTGATTCTTCGCTTCAAGATGAACTTGAGACTAAACCTTTGACTCTGATACTACAACATTTCCTCTCCACTTTGATGTGCTCCTCATGTTTCTAGCGAAAGAGTAGTTAGATCTCGCAGCCTATGTGAAACATCTATCGAGGCGTCTTTTCAAAAGCCGGCCACGCATGGCTCTATCCAGAGATTTATGCTTCCGAATGATCACTGACACTCCTGTGAAAAGTTCTTGTCCAGCGAATGAGGTCAACTATTCGTTTGCTCCCAGATATTGATAAAGAACCCTGAGAGATCTTCTCTGAATTACTGAAAAAGTGTAAAAGACCTTCTTCGGCTAAATCTTCAACACACTAACCCGATCATAAGGTATATCGTTGAGAAGAAATTGGTGTAAAACATCATACTGAGAGTGGTACGTCTATAACTTTTATTAATCCTATCCTGAATAGCAGTAGTCGTTCCGTCCATCGTCAACGACAACAACTGAAAACATGGTAGAAAACGGTGAGAAAAGAAATAAAAGGAAGGAAAACTGAAGATGCCGTTGACGTGGAAAAAAACTTTCCGTATGGACGAACCAGTAAGAGCTCTCCAATTCCTAATTGTCGTTCCGTTGGTGATACCTTTTTATCTTTATAGAGGAACATGGCAACACCAGCAACGATCATAATGATATAAGCATATTTCCTCAATGAATACCTCTTTCCAGCAAACAGTACTCCGAATAAAAGCACTGGAATCGGTTTGCATGACTTCGCCAACACCTGAAAGCATCAATTTTGACAAGATTAGTTATGGTAGTTCATAGTAAAATGGTATGAAAACGATAAAGCTCTCGGCGTTGATCAAGCTCCAAGAGATGCAAAATGCATTTGGCTCCACTCCTGGTATCCTAAAGATGGTCTAAATGCACGTCTGGCCTTTCCAATGTCTACCGACGTATCAAGGCCGTTATCCTCAAAGATAGGTCCAGTACCAATTCACCGACTGTAAGGCATGGAAGACTCGATGAGCCTTCGGTGCAAAATAGAAGCAACAACCACCAATAGATTGATTTATCAGTGAATTTCAAAATAATCAGAAAAACCAGAAAATATTAGGATTGGAATCGATCTATAAGAAGAAAGCAGATACCGTATTCCACCATAAACAATGGAATATTAACAATAGCCAAAAAACGAATAAGGAGATTCTTGTAAAAAAGACAAAGCCAAAACAAACTATGGAATAAAGAATGAATCAACGTGCCCAAGACCTGAGTGACTCCGTTCTCTATACAATGAAACCTCAGACCAGATTTAGATTAAACATTATTTCTATAGTCTTCTTGGGAGTAAGAGAGACCATTTCTGGGAATGAACAGGACAAAAAGGTAAGGAATTATGTATAAAGAGTAGAAGAGACCAAAAACTCCAACAAAGGGATCATTTGGTCGGAGTTAAAAACTGATCAAATTTCCTCTATAACTGCATTACTACTCTTTTTTCAAGCCAGTGGATTAAATGTAGGCTACATCCTCACTGATGTCAAGTAACTCGAGCCAAAATCCTATAAAATCGCCAACGCTAGTAGGAAGTTATGGTCCCATCAATTTTTCAAACCTAAGTCCCAGTATGTTGACAATTTCTTGGAATTGAATTTGAAGAAATCAATAGAGAAAGTACTTTAGTAACTGATCGGACCACAACTTCCCACAAGGACCAACCCTCTACTCTAATTCTCTGCAATGCTGCTGAAGCTACTAGGTCGGACGGAAGAATGAGATAGGTATCATATTGGAAATAAAGCGTTCCACTCTTACTTATACCATTACTCTGCTACATGTACTCTCATTAGGGAAAAAAGCTCATCATCTTGCTGAGAAAACATCGCACGCCTAATTAGCCCCCAGGGAAACTTGATAATCCATCGGCTTCAAATCACACTTCGAAGATCATTGATTGTCCAAGCCATTATCATGAGACGGCAGCCAACAGTGAGATAAGTTCAGTAGCTGTCCTTTTCTATACAAATATTAGACGAAATTGGTATATCTTTTCCAGAATCAATGGCTAATGTTGCGACGATTTCACCTCTTTCAGAGTAATTCAACTACTTGAATGGGGAAGGTCGCCGGTACGCTGTCATACACTATGAAAAGAGGCAGGAAGGGTGATCTTTTGATAATTCCTTAGTGGATGATAAAACACCTCTCTCTTACAAGTAGCTAAATGGCTCTAAAGATGGTGACCTCTCTCTTATAAGTAGCTAAATGGCTCTAAAGATGGTGACCTCTCTCTTATAAGTAGCTAAATGGCTCTAAAGATGGTGACCTCTCTCTTATAAAAAGCTAAATGGCTCTAAAGATGGTGAACTCGTCGAGACGACGCCATCGATTCTGAGGAGAATATACAAACCTCTCGAAACTTCTGTATGAAAAAGTATAGTTACTAAAACTCGAGCGTTATGTCTACAGCCTCCCAATGGCTTGGATATTCAACGATTGCCGAAGTGTCATTTGAAGCAGGTGAAATATCAGGGCCTCCTAAAGGCTGACCCTAACCCTTATGAGACCGTGGACCCATGGTGTCCACGTCTCTAACCTTTAACGTGTTTCGTCTAACGATGGCGTCTAATGACGAATGCCAGCGCTACACGCGAACATTGGAGGTTTGACGTCATTGTTAAACACAACATGTTGAGGGTCGGCGACGCAGAGGCCGTGGGTCCACGGCCCCGTAAGAGCTAAAAAGGTGTGCG
Organism: Parelaphostrongylus tenuis; assembly: GCA_019055375.1. Classification (NCBI taxonomy): domain Eukaryota; kingdom Metazoa; phylum Nematoda; class Chromadorea; order Rhabditida; family Metastrongylidae; genus Parelaphostrongylus; species Parelaphostrongylus tenuis. The sequence continues at coordinate 43,680 of JAHQIW010007498.1, forward strand.
AATTCTCATCAGCAAGATGATGAGCTTTCATACCGTGATGAGAGTAAGGGGGGTGACCTGAGTTTGGTATAGTGGAACAATAGAACCTTCGCGAGGCCAACTATCTATTCATCTCGGCATTCTTCTGTAGTTCCTTATTTTCTTCGCAGACCACACACGGGGTTTTATAACACAATTTGTCCTAAGATCAGACGTCTTTGGCAGTTTCTAAGCTTTGAAGGAGGCGAAATCGTCGAAAACGCCAGTTCTCGGAATGATTTGTGTTAGAAACAAACCTCGTTTTTGGCTTGAAAAGCAAATAAGGAATTACTAAAACACCCCATTTCTAACATGGCCCTTATATCTCATTCTCCCGTACTAGCTAGTCCCTTACAAGCGCCAAAGATTCGGAGGGATTTGACACAAATACAGGCGGGATACCTCTAAGAGAACTGAGTCGTGGGCAAAAACTAGACTTCAGACGGGAGTTGAACCCGCGTTTCACCCATACCATGGGCACGTGTTAACACTGTACCACTAAGGCTACCGCTTCGCCACCACTCATTCTTCAGTATATCTCACTCATAGCTATCAGCCAACAAACGTTAACTCCGGTGGTACAGTGGCAGCAAAGGAGGCCGGGATGAGTGAAACCCGGATTAAACTTGCGTCTAAGGTCGAAATCTTGCTTACCACTCAATTCTCTTAGGTATTTGAAGCATGTAACACCGCAAAAAAGCGGTAAAAACATAAGAATTTAGGGCAGATAGAAGCATTGAAAGCTAAGAGCTATGCGATTACCTGAGTAGGATACGGCAGATACTGGAGAGCTTGATTACTACTGATCATGGCGCACAGGTAACTGGCCGCACATAACCCGTACATCCTTGTCGGCACATTGTCGACATCACGTTTAGATCGAAGAGTCCAAGCAAAAATCGTATTTGCCGCACATAGAAAGAACACCAACGCCTGCGTATAGGTGAACTTTTCCCCGTTGGCATATTTTCCCTGAACACTGAAAGTAGGAAGCTCTGGTGAAGGGGGAAAAAAATGACAACAGCACGGGTTTTTCTGGTTAACCTTTCAACTATCAATGATAAAAAATTATTCCTTTGCGTTATCTGGCGACAAGTGAAGAAACGACCCATTTTGTTGGACAAGAACTTTCAATAAGAGTGTTAGCAACCATTCGAAAGCTTAAATATCTGGATAGTGCGCGTGGGGGGCTCCTTCTTTGAAAAGATCCCACTATACGTGTACCATTCAAAATAAAATTGTTTCATAACGGCCGTGTGTCTTCATTCGCTTCGCTGGAAGCACGTAAAGCATAGCGATGTGTAGAGCAAATCTTGCAGTATAAGAGTCATACGTTTGATTCGGATGGTCTTTCGAAGCGGAAAAACAATTCGCAATTGAATAACCAGAAATCGCAGTTCACATGTGATCCGCCGAAGCGCCGTCGATCGATGGCCGTGTTGAAACCGCGGCATCCTCTTGAGCCCCTCCCCCCACCTCTGCCTACTCCCAGCCCACTTTATAGGCAAAAACAACGCGCGCATTTGTGAATCTCAATCTTATTTTCCATGATACATTGCAATTAAACGGTATTTCGGAAAAATTAGCATAGCGTTGGAATCACCGAAATTTAAGCTATCGAATGGTTACCTATAAGTTGGGGAAAAAGTTCTGTCATGTGAGAAATGTGTGCGCGTGAAACACAAATGTTTTCTTTCTCCTACAGCGTTGAAGAGAGACTTTTTCAAGGACGACCATTTGGCGCAGTGGCTAGAGACTTACGCTTTCAAATGGTTACTGAAAGTGCAATAGAAAGTCACTGTCGAGCGAAAGGGACCGTTTGTTCATTGGCCGCCAGATAACAGAGAAGAACCGAAGAAATAGATAATAAATAGACAAATAAATCACAAAAAATGAAAGAAAGGGCGAAATTACTACTCACATTCGTTCCTGTTGTATTCCAAAATAAAAATAACAAGCAAAAGTGCCACCAGCGCAAATGAGAAAATGGAAAGCTTCGCTGATATGAGATCTCGTTAATGTATTATGATGTGAGTCATCTTTCATCTTACCCGTCGCATCATTCAATAAGCCATTTTTTACTGACATCCTGAAAAAAGGCAGGATTACTTCGGATAAAAGAACTTCAAAACGAGTTGAATGAATGAAGAACGACGACGATGAAACAGAGACGATCTCGTGCGGAAAGATAGGGATTTATAGGCTTATTTCTTTTGACTGACATGAACTGCCACGTTCTTTTTCCCCCTTTTTCACGGGAGGGACTCTGGCCGAATGGTTAGTGCTGCTGGGCGCGGTGTGACGCGGAATCGATCCACCCTCTTCAACACTCTCCGGCAATCAATAACGAACACCGCACGGAACGCCACAGCCTGGCTATCCTCGAGACGACAATGCGATGTGCTCGATCAAGGACAATTGTGTGATACGAGTCAAATAAAGGAAGTGAAGGAAGAAGTGAAGATGTGTAAACTATCTAATTAAGATTTGGACAATTTTTTCAAATGCTGTCATAAATTCTGAAGGACTGCTAGCATTTCCTTGACTGACTGCACAGTCCATAATGGAAAGTTCCTCACAACTGGATGTGAGGAAAGGTAGCAACAACTCACTTCTTAGTCTTCCAGCTTACATGAATTTGCTATATAACTTTATTTGATTATTTGGTGTATCTGGAAGTAAGATGTTAAGAGATTCACTGATTCGATCCCCACCCCCCCCCCCCTCCCTCAGCACTCTCTTGCAGGCTTTCAGCGAAGGCACAGAAAGCGTTCTAGCCCGGCTATCTCCAGGATTTCAAGGAGGATCATCTTGGCCAACACTCCCCGTTATTCTTAAACCAGTGCAACCTGGAGGATGAAGATTCAAATGCAAGTTCTGAAAGAGTGTTAAAAATGATGACAATGGTTTTCAGGAGGAACAGGAAGAGGAGGAGTGGAGGAGGGATTAACATCCGACTCGTCTCCCCTCTTGATTGAAGATTTCCTCTTCTTCACAAACGTCGTAGGACACTGGTTTAGTGCGCCTCCATATAATCTGGAGGATAACCAGGGTGAGGCGTTCCCTAGGGCGTCCGTTATTGATCGCCTGGAATGACCTCGCCGTCGAGCATCACAAGTCAATTGGCAACCCCCGCCCCCCTACAACTCAGCAGATCGAAATCCAGTCCTCAAGATGCCTCATCACCCGAACAAAACGCACTGAGCCAAATTTTTTCACCAGTGAATCTATTTCTTAAGCTAGAAAAAAGTCTTAGCCATAATCGACTTCGTTCTGATGTTGTCTTTTGACAATCAAAAGACTGACAATCGTTTTATATACACCATACATAACCTCGCCATTAACCCTTTGAGGATCACCGCTGATGGGCAGGCGGCGTCGCCGGCAGCATCTGCATGTTTGCGCATGCATGTCTGGCTGTCTGCGCCTGCTTTCCCACGAAACGCGACGACGTCGCCATTATAGTAGCTTAGTGGGATTCGACGGCGCGTGGCGTGGTACGAAACGTGCCATATGGTTCTGAAGAGTGACATCAGAACAGTATCGTTGATTTCGGAGAAATTCAATGCTTGCTGTTGAATTATAGCAAATACAGAGCATTATTACCAGAATCATTGATTTTTAATGGTCATAATGTTTTTCCAAATGCTGGTAAAATTAAAACATAAACCTCGGGGTGACCAAAAAGTCATTTTACTGATCCGTCATATTTTTTCCCAATGCTCCTTCTTTGAGATACCACAGACTACTGGTAGAGGACGTCTTGCAATCGCGAGGATAGCCTGGCTGTGGCGTTCAACAAGTCGCTTGTTGATGACAGGTTGAGAGTGTTCTGAGGTGGGGTTCGACCCTTGCCGGGCCGTAACGAGCATCACAACCACTCGGCCATGGCCCGTCAATGGATATAAGTGTACAGAGCCTGCCAAAAGGCGAAAATACAAGAATTTTATCAATTGATCGATGTTGAAATCCTCATTGGAGACGGAATTCAAATGTAGCGATCGCTATATTTCTTCGATTGATAACAGCTAACACCAAGATGATGAGAACGTTTTTTTTTTTCAATACACAAAAAATGTCCCAAAGTTAAAGTAAAATAATGTCTTATATCGACCTCGTCCTGGCTTATCAATAAGGGATTTATAGACACCAAAAAAGGGTTAAATGCTGAAATTTTGAAAAGGTTCAAAAATTAGCCGTTAAAGGGGTTAAAGAAGGGTTAAAAGACATAGCAAAAGGGTTAGATGAAAGTCGTCGTTTAACGAAAATTAGAACGACTTTAGCTGAAAGACAGTAAGAAGATGGGGAAAATGTGCTCGGGGTCTGCATAATCCGTGGGTGACCGGGGCCGTCCAGGAAACAGAAATCCTAGAAGAGGACCCATCCGGATGGTAGTCCTGACTAGCAGTACGCAGTGACGACAACTACTGTCAGGTACGGAGACTGACGGACGACCACCCAAGACGAATCGAAGCCACCATCGAGACTGAACGAATCGACGGAGAGAGAGGCATCGATGAAGGTGTGCGTGTGTGAGCTCAGCCGGTGGGTGGGTGGAACACGTCAGCATAGGCGACGGAGTTGGCTCTGATCCAGAGAACCGAGAAAAACCCCATTAAAAACATCGAGGTTTTCTCATCATTGCAGTCGAGGTACTCTATCAGAACCGAAACCCTAGTAGAGCAGAAACACAGTAGTGCAGTGGTTAAAATGAGCCCTCTGTAAGAGTAAAACGCGGGTTCAACACCCGCCTCAACGTTCGAAAATTTCCATACTACTCAACATTGCCAAAAATCAAATGAGATTGTTTTATTTAACCGCTTTTGCGGTGGTATGATGTTATAGATATATACCCAGTGTTATAGAGTGATGTGCAAAACTTTAGCGCCAGAAGGGACAGAACCCGCACCTCACTCTTTCTGGGATTGCGTGCTCTATCCGTTACACTACTGACGCCCATTTTGCACATCGCTCTTTACGCTAAAGCGATTAACAGATCGGTGAGCATAAGTGCAGAAAGAGCTATGTGCAAAATGGGCGTCAGTAGTGTAACGGATAGAGCACGCATTCCTGGAAAGAGTGAGGTGGGGGTTCTAGTCCCGCCTGGCGCTAAAGTTTTCACGTCACTCTATAACACTGGCGAAAATCGTCTCATTATAAACAGCTCGTTTTTGGAAGAAGGGGCACATTAGATGATGGATCGGCCGTCATTGGTTCGTCGACTCGATCTAGGCGTGAGAAATTCTGGTTTACTGGCGGCGTCGACGATAAATTAATATCATGTGTTTGTTTAATATGTTTTCTTAAGACTATGCTCATATTTCAATATGCTTGGTAATCATTTTTTGAGCCGTGCATGTGGTCTGCTATAGGGCAGCTTAAAGAGCACGATACACGTGTTTCGACCATAGCAGTCTTGTCACTCGGGCGATAGCTTTTGCCTCTAGCCAATCCTTTCGGGTAACCCAACTCCTATAAAGAGATAGCGACAACGAAAATTTTACACGTGCGATTAAGTGAAAATGTCACTGAATCCACAGTGTTTTACACTCGATTGCTCTTGGCTCGTATTTTTAACCTATGTTATATTTAGCCCTTTGAAGAGAGCAGTTGATCGATCGGTCACACAGCGCAACTCGCAAGAGGCGCGCGACTTTCGCTATTCAATTAATGCTTTTCCTTCATTTCGGCAGTAACACGTTAGATTTTTGTGCTACTATGATAGTCCATGATTTTCTCCACATGGTTATATGTTCTTCGTGCATAAATAACTTTTCCGTACGATAAAATCTTTGAATGCGAGAAGAAATCTTCTTTTCCCTCCTACATCGTTCTATGATGACCTTTCAAGAAACCAATTGCAGCATCGAAATCCACGTGATCTGGGCTATCGAATGATTATTAAGAGTTTGGCGAAAAGCCATAGACAAGTCCCAGTTGAACAATTGAAACAAACCGAATGTGATACATAACGCTATTTCCGTTGCTAAAACTAATAAAAAGGTTTTCAAATAACCCAATGATGTAGAGTGGTGTGCAAAAACGTCTGCGTCATTAGACAAAAAGTTTTCTAAAATCAAACGCATTGTTGAAATCGGAGAGATTTAAGCTTTCAAATGACTACTAAGTGTCTAATAGAAAGGTCCTGTCCAGCGAGAAAGGCCTTCAATCGATCGTGTACTTCAGCTGGTACATGCCATCCCTTAGAGATCAGAATGTCATATGTTTAACGGTACCAGCCAAGAGCAATCGAGTGTAGAACACTACCCATCCAGTGATATTTTCACTTGATGGCACGTGTAAAAAGTTCGTCGTCGCCATCTCTTTATAGGGTTTGAATTCACCTGAGAGAATCGGCTGAAGACAAAGGGTACCGCCCAATTGACAAGATTGTCAAAGTCGAAACACGTGTATCGGGCTCTACAAGTTGCCCTAAAACAGACTTCATGCATGGCTCATAAAATTATTACCAGGCATAATATCATGTGCTTAAGATTTCAAGAATAACACGAGTGACTTGGTAGATCGGTGGGATATCGCAAGTCTAGCCCAGATGAAAAAGGCTAGCATTTAATCACCTCAAACGATGCTACGAATGGAATCGAATGCATGGCGCACTTTGTAGGGATGAATCAGCGCCAAAGCTTTATTCCTTTCATTACCTGAAAATGAACTGGATAGCAAACCAAAAAGAAATCAACCCAGTGTTGCGTCCGTTCAAAGTGGGAAAATTCGCATAATCACTGAAGAACTGTGACGTCATGGTTTATTCAGCTTCCTCCTCTATAGCTGGCATTTCCTTTTCCTCTGAGAAGTACTGCCTAGTAGCAACGCACACTTGCAGCGTATCCCCCTCCCCCCTTTTATGTGGTGGATTTTATATGGGAATCAATGAAGCGCATTGATTTGCCAGAGTAAGGCAGATTAGTGTAAAAGATAGGAGAACAGTGAAAATGGAGAACTAATTCAGAGGAGTGGACACTTTGAGAATGAGAACTTGATACTGTTGGAAGCAATTAGGATGTCCTCGCCTCCCAAATTACATCAACGTGATCGTAATAATGATTGATTTATCCGTATTCATGGCAAAATAAAACATTTGAAGTTTTTAGTAACATACTCATTAGTTTTATCTGGAGATTTTCTTTCGAAGCGGAGAAATAATGTTATTGGATAAAAGAGATCGCATTTTCATAAGACAGTCGAAGACTTAATCGACCACCTCGTCATTCCACCTTGCCGACTAACCGGCGGCCTGTGAATTTCAGAAAGACCATCTGCTCGCATACGTGAATTAATTTATTTTTCCTGCTGCACTGCAGAGAAACGGTCTTTATAAAGAAGCATAGCGTTGTAAACAGCAAATAATTACGTATCGAACGATCACGATAATCCAAAGAAAGAGTCTCTGTCCGGTGAGATATATACGCATGTGAGACATAGTTTTATTTTGAATCTCACACGCTAATAAAAGGATCTTTTCAGAAACCGGCAGCGTGCAGCTCTAGCCAGAGATTTAAGCTTTCGAATGATTATTAGACATTATGATAATTCTCTGTTCAGCGGATGGGGTCGAATATTCATTTGTCGCCTCACAATGGACAAAAACCATATCTAATACGATATATTTATTACACCATATATACACACATTTACCGCTCATACAGCGGTAATATATATAGTTATATATATGCATGTATATATATATATATATATAGCGTATAATGCATCAATGTAAAGGTTGGTGTCATTATGCAATGAATTTTCCACAAATAAATGTCAAAAGTTTTGCATACCACCGCTCAACATTCTTAGAATGGACTTCTGAGTCCAACTGATAGCCTATCCGTGACAGACGATTCGAGATGTGGTGAGTGAAGAGTTACTCTCTATACGCTGTCTTTACAAGACGTTTTTCAAGCTAATTTTTGATGAACAGTGCATCTGGTGGATAGAAGCGTCTCGTATGACGGTTAGTAATGAAAATCAGGAGTGGTAATGCATGTCCTAATGTAACCATCCCACAGAGATCCTCTCTCGCATCATTTTCACCATCGTCCCACTTTTGGGTTTTTATAACACTTTCACTACGCGATGCACTCATTGGAGGTTTCAGATCCTCATTTAATAATCCGTTAAGAATCATTTCCTTCTCCGCAACTGTCAATCGTGCTTCTGCACATTGGAAATAACGGTAAAAAGATGAGGCAGCCTAGTGCCTTTGAGCCTCTTTCCTCGTCCCATCTCTTTTGGTTACTTCTTTTTCTCCATCCAGTCGACGTGGTCGGGAGACTTCTTCAAGCATCGGAAAGGAAATTGAATAGTGAATTGATTTGAAGCTCAATTAACATTATGAAATCAACTGTAAATGATTTCATAATAAAGGTAAGCATACGGAAGCGTTCAGGCTCATGGTGGCTTCCGAATGGTTCATCATCGTCGTTATCTATGACGTATTCCTCTCGACGATTTCCTCGACATTTTTGAGAGCGCTTGAAACAACCACAATTCACCAAATAACTAGTGATCCTACAGAACAATAGAATCATATTCGGTAAAGAATGACCAACATGAAATCATCGCAGCTAATTTCGCAAACGTCAGAAATGACACTATGCAAACCATAAGATTCTGTTATATTTTCCGGGGACAAATGAAGAAATGACCTTCTATCCTGGACAAAAACCTCTCATATAGGAGTTAGAACTCAGTCGAAAGCTTGATTCTCTGACTATCCTGTTATATGGCCGCTATTTAAGTAAAGCCTTTTGTTGATCATTTCTTTTTCTTCTTCCTAGTGTGAATTTCCATATGAAGAAGTTCCAATTTCTTCTTCTCAATCTGAAGTCACAGCTTCATTGACGAGCTTCTTAACACAATTCGCCGCTAAAAATCTACTATTTATATGTTGCATATTTCACAGAAAGTGATACAGGGACGAGATGTCCATTTCAATCTATCCTCACAATTCAATAGCGTCTCAATTCAAGAGATAGGTGATGCTCCAACTGAGCTTGGTCGTGAGACTTCTCCACGCAGTGGGTAAGCGTATTTTGAATCTTTTTATCTGAAGATTAGTTGACAATATGCAGTCAATCTTGAATAACCTTACTGTAGACGTAAGCGTGAAAAATGAGAGCATGTAGATGAAGACTTGAAAACGCTCTTGCAAGGTTACGTCAGGAAACCAAGGAATATCATATGCACGACCAGCAATATACCACTTTGAAATATGGCTGAGGTCCACGCAACTAGTGTAAGACGGACCATCTAAGATGCTAAATAAGTAAGATGTAAGCATGCGAGGCCTTAGTCGTCAGCTTCTTTGTAGCTTCCGATGATCGATTATCGTCATTGTCTATATTGTATGCTTATCGGTGATTCACGACATCCTTGATGCTTGACACACTAGAACTTTAGCGGAGAAAGGATTCCGAATAGTCTATCCAGTGCGCGAGAATTAGTCAATCAAAGTCAAAACCCGCTGAAGTGCTATCTTTATCTCAAACAAGAAACGATCAAGTTTCCACGATAGCTTTAGTTCGCCTTCCTGTACAGATCAATTTTGCTAAATATGCAATTTAAGCAAGTAAATTTCCAGCGACAAAAATGAGAAAGCTCGTCGAACTAAAAGAGAAAGTGAATTCTCTGGAAAGGCGCTCAAACAACTTCCTAAGTGATAAACAGCATCAAAATTGTTCTCAACATGTGGAATTGATCTGCGACTAAGTCTAACAACTTGATGCTCATGGAAACTGGAATGGCTTTGAATTTTCCCATTCACGTTCAATGGAATGAATACATATCACTGCAATGACCGGTTCATGCCACTGGACATGCAATGATATGTTATCCGTGGAGTGAAGCGAATTTTCATTTTAGATGCGCTGTAACATGTCGTCAAAGATTCCTTTATGTAAGGGGTTTTCCCGCGGAAGGAATTGGCTCAGACGAAAGTTACTGTGCAACTGACGAGGCTGCAAGACCGAAACACGTGTATTGCACTGTATACTGGTCATGACAAACCTCATAAAAGCTTAAAATTTTGTCAGGAATCAATATCTTTAAATGGGTATTTTGGCCGTGATTTATTCGTATGTATAGTGAACAGTATAGCAACGGATTTAGGTTTCAACGTTATGGAATTAGTCCGTTCTTGACTACTCTCCATTTAATCACAATGTCGTTTATGTCGTGAATATTGTAGGCAGGCAGAAACCCAATAATGCTGAGTGAGAGACAAAATTTTGAACCACGAACGAAACTCGAGTCACTTTTACTGCGATACAAGGTGGCATTTCTGTCAGCAGTAAATAGTCACGGGTTCGTCCTAGTAAGCACACATCGGCATTCACCCAGTCACTCCTACCTTCGGAAAGAGAGGCGATTTCGGTATCACTCCAAGCTTCAAGCTCTCAACATTCTGTATCTATAGTTATGCGCTGTATTATTGCTAGAAAGCTGTTCAACAGAAGAAATTTTGGTACTTATATGTTAAACGGCGGCAAATCTTCAGCCGATCTCATTTGCTAGGCAAGAACTTTTCATAGGATCTTTAGTGATCATTAAAAAGCTTAAGTCTCTAGCTACAACTCCACTTCGCCGATTTTCACAGCACTTTTTCATAACGATGTAGCATTCAGAATAAAATTTTGTTTCTCACTCGCCCATGGCCTTCATGAGTATAAATTGCTGGAAGCACGACAAGTGTATCAGCTTGTAGAGACTTTTCCGTAGTATCAGAATCATGAGTTTCTAATTAGAGTATGTGTCGAAGCGGTGAAGAAATCCTCAGTGTAATAACAGTATTTGCCGCCGTTTGAACGCATATGTGGCAGATCGCTATCGCGCTACGCAGTAGATCAGACGATTACCTCGCTAACAAGTTGGGGCTATGGCTTCCTATTAGATTTTACTCAGCTATAAACCTTTCCGGCGACTCTGGTCACCGACCAACTCACAGAGTATGGGGCGGGGCGAATGATAGCGTTTGAAATATTGTTGTTCAATTGGGAATTTTTCACCGCGCCGACAGAAATTTCAGATGAAAAATGTAGATTCTGATAGTACGAAAAATCCTCTACAAGTTGATATACTTTCCTGCTTCCAGCTATTTATACGCATAAAAAAAATGAAGGCGAAATGTGAGTGTGAAACAAAATCTTATTCTGGATACTACAATGTTGTAGATGAGTGTTTCGAAAAACCTGTAACGTAGAGTTGTAGCCAGAGATTTAGGCTCTCTAATAACTACTAAGACTTCTATAAAAGTTTTTGTCTAGCGAATGAGATCGGCTTAAAGATTTGTCTCCGTCATCATATAAGTACCGAAACTTTCTAGACGAAATATTTCTATTTACAGCGGTCGAGGTTAGTTTGGTGATTGAATATTCGGGCCGATGTGAATTTTCTCGTCGGAAAAAAAAAGAGCATAAGTTCCCGCTCTTCTCTTGTATTATCGATCTCGCCCTTAATTTACTTACACCTTTTTTTTCTAAAGGTTTCTCTTCCGTGCGACGAAGACTTCGTGACTGTATTACCGACGTTATTCGGCATATTAGAGACGCTACACTTCAGGTTCCTTTCTTTATTTTGCTCTTATCGAGTTTTCATTGGGTTAATGTTGAGTGCATTCAAATCGGTAATATCCTGTATTGGAGGAACGGTCGCCATGTGGTTAGAGACACAGAATATCAGGGAAACAAGTCCCGGTTCGAGTTCGTCCTCCAACATTTTCCATCACATGGGAAACACCTTAGCCTGGTGATCCGGATTTTTGTTGGTTGGTTTGACATCTCTTCAAAAATGAAGTGTTTAGGTCTTTTGGTTCGTTGATTATATCCTACTGAAGGGTTGGCCAGCTACGTGAACGAAGTGAACTCGATGTTAAGATCATGGATTTACACGCATTGATATGGGTTTTCCAAGTGATTGGGAATTTGCACTCGTACAGCAATGCCCCGAGTTTCTTCAAAAATCTTGCCCATGTGTACCCGATGAGGAATGATATCAAAGATGATTAACATTTTGAAGAAAAGCTCAAACGGCAGAATGTCATGTTGTAGTTTTTGTTTTCTTTCTAAATCTAGACCCACTGCTGGTCTGTTTATCCATCCGAGAGTTGGTCGCCTCTCGATGGCTCTTGCGCCGGCGGATGTCGCAGTAAGTTTGAGTTTATTGTCGAGTTTAAACCCAATCAATTGGCTGCCACTCGAGCAAATTGTTTTTTGCACGAAAAATTCGAGATAATCTTGTTTGAACATTCTCCAACTGTCACTTCATAAGCATTTACTCTGGATCGAGGGAAAAGCTTTCCCTCGTTAACCAGTCATTGCCCTTATTCAAGGAGAGGTCGTTACCGGATAGAAATCTTAAGCACTACACCTCTCGACTTAGGTGGTGGTGGTGCTAACAAAGATTTGACTTTTCTTCAAAAAAGTGTACACCGTGAACGCCTTCGATCTCAGCAGTTCGAGTTCGTCCATATTTTATGGCTTTTTCCTTCGTATAAGTTGTCTTTTCGAATATTTTTTCTCCTGATCTGTTAATTGGTGTAGCAATAGCACAATTTATAACAAGTCAGAGAACCTTTTGATTACAGCTAGTTTCAGTAATAATGGCTGCTAACAAATGATAAGTAATACTTTGACCGATCTCTTTCTATTTGACCGCTTTTAGAGGTGGTAGGACGTTACAAATATGTGATGTGCAACCTTTGCTTCAGGCAGGACTTGGCTGCGCATTCCACATCGTCCGTGAATAGACTGGTGTTGAGAAGTAAAAGTTCGTTTTAAAAAAATCCTGGAATCGAAGCATAAAGATCACGTTTCTTACAAAGACGCATGCGTTCGAGGGGCCATGCGGCGCAGACATAGTCAGTGGTTGCACCTTGCTTCCCAGGCCCATCAACCGTTCAATCCCTCTTGAGTTGGCAAACTGGTGCCGGGCTTGTCTGGGAATACAGCAGCATTGCTAGTACATCAGTAGCCACCACAAGTTATTGTAAAGACTAGATCTGCATTCAATCGTCTTGAACGATGCTAGCCTCCCAGATGGCTTACTGTCTTATCGCGGCTGGGAGGTGTTCCTGGGTGTCGGATTGCGAAAACAGCAGGGATTCAACTTCCTTATAAGAGCATTCAAGCTGAAAAATAGTCCACGGGAAAGCCCACCTAAGAGTAGCCGCAACAAGAATGATCGCCATCTTGGAAGATAGTGGTCGCAAAGTGGTAACCTTCCTACGATCAATGAGCTGGCGGCTACGATAATGTGGTGACGCCCTGAGAATATTCTTCTCAGGCATATTTCAGGTTTGAAGAAAAAAACAGCTCAGCCAGCACAGTTTTTCTGTGCTAGGACCCGCGCTATCTGTAAAGAAAGACCGTCCAAGTATCCAAGCAACTAAACAACGCTGAATCAAGACGGCTGCATGGCGCATACATCAGCAACTTCAATGCCGAAAGCTTTACCTCTTGGTCTTCAAGTCGTGGAATAAATAAAGTTTCTGTGCAATTCTTTCATTGTCATGTCGTTCTTTGATCACTTCACTAGTGCTTCTTTTTATTATCTCTTGATTGGTTTCTACGCGACATACACGCGACGACAGGTAACAGGTGATAGGTGACTGTTTGCTTTGTTCCCAGGACCGACCATCCGCTGACGTCGGCATTTTGCGTAATTCCTTATTTCCTTTCTAAGTCAAGCACAAGGGTTTGATAAAACATAACTATCCACAAAGTTAATGTTTTGACGGTATCACTTTTTTAGAGCCTGAGAACATCAGGTTGCCCATAGTATCGAAGACCTTCTGGAAAGCTAAATTAAACTTCAGAATCGTCAATGATTCTGCTATCAAATGAGTATCATTATGTTGGAACTTTTCCGTCATCACTTTCCTGCATCAGCCCCTTGGATGTGCTTTTCAATATTTTTGTAAGTTTGAGTAATCATCCGATAGCTTAAATCACAAAAATTTTTGTGTTTACTTATTATTGACATCGCTTTTTTTTTGCGCTGTGACAGCGAGAATAAAATTATATTTCACACTCCAATTTTTCCGTTAGGAAAAGCTTTTTTCTAAATTTCCAGTATTGATACCATAGCACAAATCTGGACGGCTTCAATGATACTCACGGTTTCCTATAACAATTTTTAATTGCAGTGTAACAGTCAAAAACAGGCTGGGTTTTGCGAATATGGCACCGCCATTAGCGCGGTGGCTTAGTGCTGATGCCGCGCTATGCGAAGCCTGTTCTTCTTTCAGCTACTACAACGCAGAAAAAAGTTCTCGCAGATGATTTAATACGCCGTTGAAATTTACGAATTCTGTAATTGAATGGTTACAAAAGTCTAAAGGAAAAGCTCTGTACGGCAAAAAACATCGGAATATGATACATGGCTTTATTTTTAGTGTTACACTGTATTATAAAGTCATTTCAGAAATGAAGCACACCTCTGAAATCATCGAAACTTGAGCTATTGAATGACTTTCAAAGCTTTAGGCTTAGGCTTAGGCTTATTCGGCTTGGGCTTGGACTTAGGCTTGAGCTTAGGCTTCGGTTTAGGTTAGACTTAAACTCAGGCTAAGGCTTGAACGTAGGCTTAGGCTTTGGCTTGGACTTATGTTTGAGCTTAGAGCTAAGCATAGGCTTAGGCTTAAGGCTTACGTTTAGATTTAGACTTTGGCTTAAGCTTAGAGTTAGGCATTGGTTTGGGCTTGGGATTAGCCTTGGACTTGTGCTTACTCTTAGGCTCAAGGAAAAGTAAGGAATTTATGAGCGAAAATGTAAGTCGTTTTCAATAGTGGTAGTGCGTTTAGCGCAGCAGTCAGAAGTACCCTGTGAAACACACCTGGTTGATAATTCAACCCCTCGTTCTAAGCTCACCAAGCTTTCTAGATCGGCGAGTCGGTACTAAATTAGATTTGTCTGAGAGGATCGGAGTAGTTTTTTATTACATCGGTAGACCATTGCGAATCATTGCAAAGGTCACGTAGGTAATATCGGGTCTACTATGCTAAACGAAGTCGAATGCATGACACATTGGGATTAATCAATCCTGCGAGCTTTGTCATTTACCCTTCAATCAACGGTAGAGCGATGTCACAGATCAGTGCACGAAAGGCTAAAGAGCGAAGCGAAACAATTCAAATGACACTATGAGTCTCTAGATTTGGAAAGTTGATAAATCAGCCCTGAAAAAAAATTAAGGTACCAAAATAATCAAGTACAAGTCTTTTGTTGCTCTCGTTTATTTGAAAATTTGGGAAAACATATTGACTCTTTCAAATCTAACTGGATGACACCATGACCGGAATTTACTGATATCAGAACTGATTTTACATCAGTTTCTCTCTTCAAGCCTTTTTCCCGCGGTTCAGCATTCATTTAGTGCAGGCTTCTGTGGTTCCTTCATTCTCGTTCGTCATCCTCAAAATTTTCGGTCCGGCATAGAATACGGCTGCCATATGAGAATTTGGGCCTTTTTGTCGTTAAAAAATGATTGAGTTTGGTAGTGGAAACCTGAGTTTAGTCAAATAGGGAGTTGGAAGGATCCTATCAAAGATTATGTAAAATAAGCATGTGCTCTCATTCAATTTTGCTGCGAATCAATCCCTTAACCTAAGAGGTTGGAAGGTATCAAGTCTTACACTTATTAGTCTTATTAATTAAAATCTCCATTAAGCCATCCTGCTAAATAAGCAGCGAGATTATTAAATAACAGCGAGGCGCCTGTGCATTTCTAAACAATGGCGCTGTGTTTTCCAGAATAGTGACAGTGTGTTTCTTAGTGCCATGTGGTGGCGTTCTAGGGAAGAAATGCATATTAGTCAACGTATACTCGACTTTAACACAGTCTCTAAGTGTCTCAATTAGACGAGACTAGTGCAAGATTTTATTGGTGAATTAAGAAAGCAGTCTAATGAAGGCACACATCTGGCACATCATTGATAATAGCGTCACTTATTATGAATTTTGGATGTGAATGCTACATTCCACTTCAGACTGCTGAAATTCTTATGCATGTTCATAAATATGTTGTCGAATGTTTGAATACTCAGAAACTTTTGATGACTTCATCAAGTTTCGGGCGAACATACGCTCTTCGTCAGCATTATGGTACAGTAGTATAGTTCATTTAGCATTTTTTTCAAGTGAATCAAATTCCTTCAACGAGCTCCAACTACCGTATGCAACGAATGGTTCTAGGTTTCAGCATTGAAAGCTTTCTCGAACTGAGTTAATCGACTTACCAACTTGCAGCCTGTAAAACATTTCCAAGAATTCAAATTTCTTATCCAAGAAATTCGATTTGAAAGCATTATGGGAGTGGATGGACTCTCTAAAAACAGCCACTTACCCACCAACCTAGAAATGGCTCAAATATTCTCCCTGAGTATATCGAACATTTATAACGAGTCTTTTAACCAGTCAAATGTAAGGTGCATTGTCGCAATAACAGCTATACGCCATTCGATTGGAATGAGTGATGAGAACATGACTAACACGATTTCACGTTATTTAATCGTACCCCCACTATCAGCAGCGGGACCCGTGCGGCATGCGTCCCCGATGAGGTGAATGAGACCGCTGGAATTTACACAAGCCACTAACGTAACTAACCTCGGAATGGCTTGAAACATTCTCTCTGACTATTTATGAACTTTTTACTTTCCCTATGTCTGCTTCTTCCTTTTACATGAAGCCGAAGAAATTATACACCCGTGCATTTTGATTCTAAAAAAATTCTCCTCCCTTATGTTGAGATGATTATCTTTTCAAAAATTTTTTGGTCGAAAAAATGTTGAAAATCTCATTGTCTTCATCAAGAATGCCAACAAATCCTGCTTATCACGCCACGGTATTTTATACTATAAGAAGCTATTATTTGTTATTCGTCAGCATTCGTGTGCTTATTAACGAGCAGATCGAGTTGTCGCTTGTCAATCAAGTAGAAAACGACGTACAACCCGATCGTGCCGTTCATGCTTACAGCGGAAGCGCTTACAATCTCCTTTTGCTGTCATTGAAAACTAACAACAAGGTTTGATCGGTGCTGAGGAGTCGTTATGAGACAGACCACTTATTATGTCGATTTCTTCAAAACAAACCGAAATACTTGGAACGTGTTTCACTCCGTTGGTTTCCACAAGACACGAGAACGTAAATCCAAATCGCATGGACAAACGGCTTCATGCAATAGATTTGGATCCACGCGATTTTGTAGAATGATAAAGACGCTATCTTTAAGGAATAAAGCATCTATAGCAACTTAGTTTAACTAAATAATATAGAGAAAGGCGTGAACTTTTCCGCTTAATTGATAATGAAATTCATTAACGAAAGACTCTCAATATAAGTCCAATATCTCAACGTGTCCACTCACCCTTTGACGTTTGTCCATATATTGACATTTCCAGATATAATACGACTCCAAGAACTCGCTCACATACCAGAAAGAACGTTTGAAAAGACATCGCATAGAAAGTTTTGGTGTAAATACATTGAAGCCGAAAAAAAGGTATTCTGTAATTTTTTGAATTCACTCTATTGACACGTCTTACGTTGTTAGAATTTACTTCATTATGCTCGACGTCTTGGCATTTTTTGCGATGTGATTCTTTGTAATCACATCAATTCTAATGAAGCAGAGTTGAGCTTTGCACAATTGAATTAGTGCTACCTAACATTAGCCTCCCATCAACGCCACTGTATGGACCAGTCATGGACTCCGCTCTCCTCTACGGTACTACACTTCTAAGCAAATACTAAGCTTATCCCGAAAAGATTCACCAATTTTAAGCGATCTATACTTTTCTTTACAAGGGTTATATCGACTACGAAGTGCCAGATCCTAACTACTGTAGGCACTAACTCGGACCATTGCAACACCGAAGCATGATAATACTCCACAGTAATCTTATGTTAGCTTCTCAATAAGATAGGACAAAATATTGATAACGAATTTCGAAATTAAAGGGAACTGGCATAGCAAACGTTCTAAGCTTATTAAACTGGAAATCGACTTTCTTTTGACTTTGGATGTGCTAATCAATCATACTATCTTGTTAATAGAGTATCATGGATTTATTTGCTTAACATTCGCGCGTTTCAGACTTCATTAAAATCGATGACCCGAGCAGATGCTAGACAGTCGTCCTTCAAAAAAAATGTAGTCGTCGTTGTCGTTCAAGTCGAATGATGTTCTGTCAAGCACCGCTCAATTGGAACTTATACTAGCAGTACAACTTTTGTACAGGAGTACTGCTGATGATAGTGATTGCACAGTCTTGAAGTTTGCTTTCCATCAGTCAGGACCAACGACTGTGAAGCATCGGCTGGAATCAGTTAGCTTTGAAGAAGACAAAACGTGTCGAAAGATTGGTTGGATAAAGTCGCTTTACCAGTTTTGTAAAAGCCTCAATCAACAAGGAGGGTATCTTTCCGGATTTCCTCCGAACATCGTGTATGTGACGGTTTGATGCTTGTACGAAAGGATAGGTAAGCACAACTTCAAATGAATATTTTTGATGATTTCAGATGACAAATGATTTCAAAGGAATGAAAAAGAATGAATGATTTCAATTTCTTATGAGAAGTGTATGAAGGCTCAATGAGCATTACTGGAATGCCACCTTAAATCGTTTTCGATGATTTCGACACAGTTATTATATAGCTAATGATGGTGGTAATGTGATGCTTAATACAGCATGATATATGTGTATTTTTTGACATCTTTATTCGTTTTTTTTTCTAAAAGCAGCGATTTCATAGCTTCTAATATTGATGCGAAATCTAAACGTCAGGGTATCTTGAGAATCCAAGGACGAGTAATTCTTCTTTACTCAATTTTTTATCACTTAACTCTTCTACCATGTTAGGGCACATAATCTCTTGAATATCAAGTCCATTTACATCCACTTATTATTCTTTGAACATAACGCTAGCAGGTAAACTTTTTTTTCACTTTTAAAATCCAACTTTGATTAAACCTCTTCATGGCTTGTCAGAGCTTAATTGTCCTGAAGTTATACGGCATTTGTGTAGAAAGATCTATGGTGTCTTTGCACATGAATCAAATCAATTCATTCTAGTTTATGGTTTATTTTCAATTATTCTGCATCATACAACCCGCCATCTTTATCGTCTCCGTTTGCGGCTGCCGTATATACGTCTGAATTTCAGAGAAACTGACTGTCTATTCGATTTTTCTTTGGAAATCTCAGCATAACGAATCTCAGAATGGAAGACTGCTTCATAGAAAAATAATCACGCAAATCAGGAGAGTAAGATCGCCTCTTTCACTAGCCTCTTTCATAACTAATAGTCTCTTCCACTATCCTGTATCCACTACACAAAACCTCATTTACTTCAGTTATCGGAAAATTAATAGAATCCACCGGAAATCATTATTGTCCATTATATGATAGTCACGTAAACAGACGAACTTGAAAGCGAATCAATATAGACTGGAGAATCGATATCTATAGATAATGAGCCTTTTGCTAAATTTCAAAAGTTCAACAAACTAGGACTCATATTTGAGTGGTGCAGGGAATTATTTCATTGCATTGATCAAGAGGTTAGCAAAGAAAGCTGTAAAACGTAGAAATATTGCCTCTTGACCATGCACTGGACCGACGGAAACTTTGATCCTCTCACTGTCTGCAAAGTGCTGCCAAACCTGTGTGGTGAGCTTCTCCGCTCCACAAAAGCTGTGCACCGCCTGTGCTGAAGAGTGGGAATGCCTAAGGGAGGCCATTCTAGGAACACCATTGGAATCAACTTGCTCAGCGTGAAAACACGACATTGATAAAGCAGAACAAGACTCCAGGACTCAGCTAAACTTTTATACGATAGTCTTCGTAGATAATGGATGAGAGGAAACAAATCGACTGCGACAAGAGCTGAATAATGCACAAAAAATGATGTCGAGTTTTATGATGCAGAATAAGGTAAAACAAACATTGCGACAGAATGAAATAATGGCTAATTCTCTGCGCAGAAAGAGCATAAATCTTTTTGCAAAAATGCCGTACAAACTTTGCACAAATAAACTGACCATTAATAAATAGATGAAAGGAAAATTGGCACATGAAATGAGACGCAAGGTTTACAATTCACATTATGTTCAGAAAATAGTAAGCAAAAGTGGGAAACAACTTCATACTCTTAACACATTTCAGCATAACATTGTAAAAAAGCTACGTGAATCAAGGGAAACGTCAATACGTACTCATTAAATCATGTGAGTAGCGAAGTGAAAATCGTTCATAATGTCCAAAGTAAATAACTGAAGACGTTTCAAATACCGATTTCTAATTAGATGTGACATTCGAGATCAATATCTTGTTGTCTTTATGAGAGCGATGCCAGTACTGATATGAATACAGAATAACAACGTAGGCACATCACCTGTATCACCTGTCGTCCCGTTGATCGTCGAGTGACTCGAGCGCGTACCAGCAACTCTTCCATTTTTCCCTATCGCGTGCAAGAGTAGCCCAGTGGGTCCTCCTCGCTCTAGGGATTCGCTGAGCATCATATGTTTCTTCTATCGCTTTCGTGAAGAAATCGGACCAACGGGTCAGTGGTCTTCCTTTAGAGCGCTTGACGTCCCGAGGAATCAAGTCGGTAACGGCTCTCGCCCATCGGTTGTCGTTGAAGCGCATCACGTGTCCGGCCCACCTTATTTTCGATATCCTGGCGTGTAGAACGGCGTCTCTGATTTTCGATCGTTGACGTAGGTCGGAAACTTCGGATCCTTTCTCTCATTTGCGAGATACGGGATACTCCTAGCATCGACCTTCCGACTGCGCGTTCTATAACGGCAAGGTGATCTTTCATCCTGCTTACGAAGCGACCAGGTTTCTGCTACTGATATGAATACAGAATAACAATGTAGGCACATATTACCGCGAAGTCAAGAAAGCATAGCTAAATCTCGTTTTGATCAGCGAGTAGAAGAGAGGTATAGGTGGTGGCAGAAACACATAGGTATTAGTTTGACCCCATCCAGAGAAGTAAGTCTACATTCCTCCGAGCGTGAAAAACTGGTTCAACTTTTTCCGATACTATACTTTCAATTCACCAAGGCTGATCGAGGCTAAGAAATGAGGATATCTTTATAGGACTATCCCAAAATTCCAAGAGAAATTTACTAGAATCAGATTTGGTGACTTTTACAAAGGCGAAATTCTTGTTCATCCAATCGTCAGTCAACCCGTATGAGAGTGCAAAAACGTTTTATGAATGCCGCATGCGAAGCAGCAAGCAGTAGAAGTGCTAGGATCTCAATCAATATCTTAACTGTGGTCAACCAATAATTAATGAATGAAAGAGTTTATATATTGTTATGGTCTGAAGTGGAAGTGATACCGCGGGAAACTCGATGACGAAGTGCTATAGATGGGCGATGACAACACCACGAACGAGCTCATTATTTGAATAAAGTCCTGGACTGCGCAAGTTTCATACACAAATACTTTATGCTGATAGCGTATGCTGAGCTTTTCATGATCTGTTAGAGTTCAAAGCACGTGTCTCAGCTTCACAACCTCGTTAGTTTTCGTTCAATAGTTTCTCGAGGGTATACCTCACATACAGAAGAATCGACGACGAACTCGAACATACGATGAGGGAATCACCGTGGAGTTTTCCAGAGTGACTGATTGTGATTACATGGCTTAAGGCTGTCACACAGCATATGCCACAACACCTTCTAATCGACTATCTTGAGACCTCACTGGAAAACAGTATAATCTGATAACATATGTTGAGCACTTCATGAGGTCAGTAACGGGCTTTTCTATAGTGCAAGACATTCTCTGTGGGGTATTTATCTCCGAGGAACTGACTGAACGATAACGAGGCTGGAGGCCAAAACACAGTGTCTTGCACTATATATAATAATTGTCCATAACAGACCTCATGAAAGGCTCAAAATATGCTATCAGACTACATTGCTTTGACCGAGGTGGTCGATTGAAAGGTATTGTGACATATGGTCTGCGCCAATTTTACTCTACGTAAGAATCATTGCAGTCGACTATTTTGATACTTCGCTGAGGAACAATAAAATCTGACAATGTATTTTGAGCCTTCCATTAGGTCTGTTATAGGCACTTACACAAGACACAAGTTTCGGCCATCCAGCCTCGTCATTTGCACAGTACCTTTTCGTTCAGTAAGTTTCTTGGAGATCAACCCCTATATAGAGGATACGACGACGAACATTTTATACTCAACGTACGTTTAAGCAATCCCGTGACGTTTCTTTCAAAATGTTTGATCGTCGAATGCATAGATGGGCTACGAGCATACGTGTAACAATCAGTGCAATCAACTATTTTAGAACCTCGCCCAAGAACAACATAATTTGACAGTGTAGTTGAGCCGTTCATGAAATCTGTTATGAGCACTTTACGGTCTCAAATAGGAGTTTTGAAATACTCGATTGCAATGATTGTTAGATATGTCAACGTGACAGCCATTCTCCATGCATTTGACAATAAAGCAGTCTGTAAAAACAAGACGGTGATTGCCTTACTGTACGCTGAAGGTAAAAAGTTTGTCGTCAATTTCTATAAAGAGGGTGGGTCCCCGAAGAACTGACTTAACGAAAATACACTGTAAACTAACGAGGCTGGAAGGCCAAAAAATGTGTCTTACACCGTGTAAGTACCGATTACAGACCTCATAAAAAAGACCAAAATGCATTGCCAGAAATTTACTTCACTTTTATACTCCGTCACTATCTAGAAATGTGTGCAAACCATTCAGAATTATTAGCGTATCATCCGTCTTTCATTTTCTGATTATTGTTTAATATAACATGTTAGGGAAATACAACCACATGCATGCTAAGATGGAAGCAAAACTGAAAATCAAGACAGGCTTCGATCAGCGTTCCGCGGAAGCTCAAATGTTATCTACTCCGCCACCGAGGTCCTTGTTCTAGCTTCTTCCAATCCTCCAGGGCGACTGAACAAATCGTTGCGCGCAGAGCGAATCGCGCGATTTTCGTCGTTTGATTAAGGTTTTTTTCACCGTTTTGCAAAAAAATTTCGAAATTCTTGTATTACTCTGATACATCACCATTTTCTCTGCTTTATCATACCTTATTGGTTGAATATAAATGTCTTTTATTGAGAAAAACGCTGGTTTACTACTCGACCATAGTGAATTGGCGATCAAGCAAATGTATGGAAATGCACAAAGGGTATCACAAAAAATGTCTTCAGTTCTGATCTTCCCTAGCTTTTTACAAGATCCAAGAGTCATTATAGTGAATAATAATTAGAAAACAATTAGTAAATTATCAAATGAGGTGCATGCTGTATGCGATACTAGTTAGTCAATAACTCTCACTTTTAGGTTGGAAAGAAAATTTCCATCGTTTGGATGGGAATGCCGTTTTTCCGCATGAATCGTGTGTGATTCTCATGTCGCTTGAAAGATCTACTTCTTGCGCATCTATTGAAGAATAATTTGTCTATATCTGCTGCAGAATGGAATACCCAAAACGTGTTCGTCGAAAGCGCGTTTGTTTCAGCAAGATAACGCAAAATCACACACAGCCAAAAAGACCAAGGCAAAGTTTGAGGAATCGCACGGAGTTGAGATTCTACCGCATCCACCCTATAGTCCGGACTTTGCTACATCTGATTTCGGCCTTTTGCGATCAAAGTAACACTCTTTGGAAAGTTGCCGATTTGAATTTTCGATGAAGTTGGAAAAGTATGTCCAGAGTTCTTTGATTCAAAGCCGAAGGAGTGGTACTTCAATCAGATCCGAAGCTTGGTGGACTGATGGCAAAAAGTGGTGGATAATGATGGCTTGCATCTTGAAAAATAGTTGTCGCTGTTTGTTGCCTGTATATATGCATAAATTTTGAATGTTTTATCAAACAATGGAAACTTTCTTTCCAACATAGTATGATTTTCAGTTATTTGTAGCTAGCTTGTGTGAGAAGAAGTAGAATACTTATAAACAGCGAAAGAATTCTGAGCATAGAGGGTCAACTGTATTTGATTAAAAGGCTTGGAACATCAGCATTGTGCAAACTATTGGTCAGAAATATGAGCCTCCAAAGAACTATTCGGTACTTAGCCCTTATGCGCGCCCATATTCGAAAAAACGAAAATTATATTTTTTATGGACATTTTATGAACCACTCGATAGCTTAAATCTTGATAAGTTGAACGGCTTATCCTGCTTTTTCAATGGCCTCTATATACGTTGTAAGGACAAAAATAAAATTTTATGTCACACTCAAGCATTTTTTGCTAAGGAAAGCTTTTATTGAGAAAATTTAGTAACTGCGCGATAGCACAAATTTCGTCAAACTTAATGGTTTTCTTGGTTTTCCGAGAAAAACTTTTTCTTGCTCTGTAACATTGTAATACAGATTTCCTTTCACTCCTTTCACATGCGGTGCGCATTCATTGCCACCAGTATGTGAGTGCATTTCGCAGCATTGGCATCAAGCCATCTTCTTTCAATAATCAAGTGATAGCTCATCTTTTGAGGATTCCAATGATGTGTACACTTTTTTGAAAGATTTATTTTAAAGCGTTGTAAGTGAGAACAGAATTGTGTTGCACATTTAAGTACTTCTCGAAGGACATAACTTTACTCTCGGGCTTTCAATAACCATGCGATAGTACAAATCTCAACGATATTTTTGGTTTTTGAGATAGACTTGGTAATGCGTTGTTACAGCTAGAAGAATATTAGGTCTCGCATTTTCCGCGCATAGTACAACGTATGCGGATTGCGCTGCGCGATCGACACGACGCCGAGTGCGAAACTCATTATTCTTCTAGCTGCAACAACGTACTAAGAACGAAGAATTTTGTCAAAAACGAAGCACATTATTGGAACAGTTGGGATCTGTGCGATAGAATGGTTACTGAAAGTCTAGATGAAAAGCTCTGTTCAACGAAAGGTATGGTGATTGCTGCGAAAGATGATTGTGCGCGAAATAAATCTTCATTTCCACTATTCTAGCATGAGGTTGAGGAATCATTTGAAAAATAAAATACAACATTCGCATTTTCAACATTCAAGCTATCAAAAAATTGCTAAATATCGAAAATGGATAAAAATACGTTTTTGAATACGAGTGAGGATAAAAGAAAATAAATGGGAGTGGAATTACGGTCGACACTTAAACTAATTTTCTTCGCTGATGACATCGTTCTCATAACACCAATCATCAGCCAAAAAGAACGAGTGTTGACCGATTTTGGCAGCGCCTGGGGAAAGATTGGCCCTCAATCAA
The DNA here is from genome assembly GCA_019055375.1 of Parelaphostrongylus tenuis. Lineage (NCBI taxonomy): Eukaryota > Metazoa > Nematoda > Chromadorea > Rhabditida > Metastrongylidae > Parelaphostrongylus > Parelaphostrongylus tenuis. Next base: position 68,982 of record JAHQIW010007498.1, read on the forward strand.
ATCTAACGAAGATAATGTTTAGGAGGAACGGGTCGGTTTTGAATGCCCCATTCATGTTCAACGAAACGAACATCTCCGAATGCTTCAGTTACGTCTATCTAAGTCGTGAAATCAACATAAACAACCTAATTTCAGAATTGGAGAGGAAGAAACAAGCGGCTGGGGAAACGTTTAAGAACATCGAGTATGTAATGAAGAGGACTAACAACATTCGACTCCATGCCCATCTTTTCGACTCTACGATTATTCCTGCCCCAACGTATGCAGTAAAAACTTGGTCGCTATGTAAACAGGATGAAAGATCACTTGGCGTTGTTGAACGCGCAGTTGAAAGGTCAATGCTAGGAGTATCCCGTATCTCGCAAATGAGAGAAGGGATCCAAAGTTTCGACTTACGTCAACGATCGAAGATTGAAGACGCCGTTCTATACGTCAGGATATCGAAAATAAGGTGGGCTGGACACGTGATGCGCTCAAATGACAATCGATGAACGAGAGCCGTTACCGACTGGATTCCTCGCGATATCAATATGATGCTCAACGAATTCCTAGATCGAGGAGGACCAACTGGGCTACTCTTGCACGCGACAGGGAAAAATGGAAGTGTTGCTGGTGCCCTCTTAAGTCATTCGGCAATCAACGGGGCGACAGGTGACGACGGGTGAAGGGAAAACTATCACGTATTCCAAGCAATGATGAACGCGCTCTTCCTACACTTAATCCAGCTCCACATTACGGTTACCGACATAGACCTTTATTAGAGGTGTTTAGCTTAGAAGATTTGCTTTGAAGTTACGTTCTTGCAGAACAGGAGAGAAAAATGCACAATAAGGGTTGAAAATTTGTTTATTTTACAAGTACGTGTATTACAGCTGAAAATTGAGAAGTTTCAAAAGAATTAGTCGCTCTTCATATCGAAAAATCTTTATAATATGTTCACTTAAGATATTCTATTCTTTATATAACGATAAGATATCTCTGACGGATAAGCTGTATCTATAATTAGCAATAAACCACTTATGACGTCCACAACGGCGGGGTAACCTTTTAAGCGAGAAATGTAATCTTCTTTCTACTCTTAAAGCGTTTTAATGGTAAGCTTCAGAAAATAAATTGCTTTATCAGAAATCTTGAAATTTTGTCTGTAGAAGGACCAGTAAGATGAAGGCCTTTTCGAAAAGCAGACATATTACTGGAGTCGCAGAGATTTAAGCCCTTGAATGATTACTAAGTCTCTAAGAGAAAGGTTTGTCCAGCGCGAAAAGCCTTCAAACACTCGGGTATCTCAGCTGATATACTCCTTAGTCCTTAGGGGTTAGATAGTTTTTGATAGTGTCATTGCTAACAAATCTTGTGGAGGAATCTCATACCAGTTTTTTGTTTTTATTCTTGCTATCTGTCTCCAGAACTTACTATGCGGATCCTAGCACTTCCTGTATTCAGTTCTTTTCCTTGCAGTATTTCAATATTTTACTTGTTACTTCGATTGCTGCATGAGTATTTTGTCGTTTATACTATGTTGTAGAATGCTAGACGAGACGATTCACCATACAATCTAGAAGGTAGCCATATTAAAGCGCTTGTTGATTGTTTATAAGAGAATTTTGGGAAAGCGGACTGAACCAGCGCCTTACATATCCTAATACACCACATCACTAAGCACTCCGCTACTCCACCCCTTCACAGCGTATCTTTAGTGCAATTTGGACGAATTCAATAATTGAAAATAAATTGAACCTATGATTAGCTCCATATTCCACATGATTTAGCACTTTTGCTGATATTTGAATTTTGGTCAATAGTCATCATTTGTGAGCACATGAGGGTGACTTTATAAAGTGATAGCCGAATTCCTTCGAAATGGAATTACTGCTCAATTATATGTTCCTTGCTGGCTGAGACAGTTTCACGAATTCATTGCAAAGACGATTTTGCTTGGTTAAAGTATAGGCGTACTTCGTCTTTCTTAGAACTGATTGATTTAAGGCGATGCTCCGCATTTTATCCTCATTCTGGCCTTTTTTGTCGTTCGGGTCGAGTCCTCTTCAGTATATCACCGAAGAAATGAGAACCTTATCCTATAGTGCTCCTTTTATGCAGGATGTTTTTTGATGATAGTGGTTGTTCAATGTCAGGATTTGTTTTTTTTTTTTTAATCTCGGGCAATACAATCTGCAGAAATCGACGTGATATTGGCTCGCATGAACCTCTATAGTAAATAGATAACTAACTTTTCTTAAACTACAGCTTACTATCATACATACTATAGCGAATCCGAGGTTTTTCAGCAAATTTGAGATACTGGCTCCATCAACAAATAAAAATATGGCTAATGTTAGCCTCTCCATGTAATAAGGTTTGGTTTTTACGTTATCTTTATTGAGACAACAGAACATTCATCAAATACCAAGTAAAAAGCCAAACGGCGAGTTCTTTGAGACTTATTAGAACGCCCCATATTAAGCCCTTTATTATAGCAAGGAGGGAGGCGTATATGGGACACTACAGTGCACAGAGACAATGGTCCATCACCACCTCTCAGTCGATGGATCTCGGCTGGTAGAGCAAAATAAACTCTACTAAAAAAGCTGATTATCGTGAGTCAATAATTTTGTATATCAAGTCTTTTCTGTTCTGCTTATGAAAATGGTCAACTCAGTCGATCGCATGTCAGTTTGACTCATTCAATCTCGAAAGAGGACGAAAACACCGGAAACGTCACTTACTATTGCACTAAAAAATTCATGTTAACAATTCCGTGCCTGTTTATCAAGAAAACACCGAATTATTCAAACCATATGGCAAGAAATCTATTTGCTGCGTTCGTTTTCTAAGGACTGAGATTGCTCGCATGTTTCTATAAGATGATGAGTGACCTGCATTCAGATCTTTGAGCAAAAGTGCTAAATCAAGAATGTCAAAGAGAAACTAGGTCTATAAAAATCTATAAAGAGTGAATAAAAAATGAAAATGTATAAAACTCAATAAGCTGTTCTATAAAAAGCAGTCGATAGAAAAGGTATGATTTATTGCAACAGCTACGAGCTCGAGCCGGTCACCACAATGTCAGATAACTCATCACCTGATTTGTGGTTATTTATTACTTGGAGTCGATTCCTTTATAGAGGATCATTTAACCTCAGGTGATCGACTGAACAGAGGGAGGATGCTACTAATGAGTCGCAGTAGGACAACACAGGTACCTATATAACACTAAACCTTACAGCTCAGATCATGTTATATCCTAATCTCATTATATCATTTTGAGCGGGTCTATAAAAGCGGTCGATAAAAGGAACTAATTCTTTAAATTTATTCCTAAAGGGTTAAAACATTGCTGAAAGGAAGTGAAAACAAGTACCTCATCTCTGTAATGTGCAATTTGAACTCCTAAAAATGGTGATCTCTGGTTCGAAGCCTAGCTGGGGTTCGCACTTTCGCACGCAACTTCGCACCTCTGTGGTTGTATTTCACATCGTACCCTTCCATATTGGAGAATAAGCAGAAAATAGAGATTGAATATCATACCAAAAATTTCGAATGATTAAAGTTGTCAACATAATGAACCAACTCGTCGTGTGGTCATCGCTCATCTATAGTACTTCTCCACCGAGTTTTTTCCGCGTTGTCGCTTCCATTTCACACAACAGTGGTGTCCAAATTCCACGATTTCTTATTTGGATTTTAACCAAATTCCAGATCTTGTTCGTAATTCTAACAGTTTTATTCTCCTGGCTTATTGTCACGCATCCGTCATTCATAGAATGCTTTTGAATGCTTTTTCATTTTCGTGGCGGGTTCACCTGTAACTCGGCGAATTAGAGAAACTCCCTCTCTTATAAACGTCGCCGTTGAAGGGATTCTTTTTGGAATACAGTCCCATTAATGCGTTCTCAAGTAATAGCCTCAGATAAACGGTGACCTTTGTGTATCGCAAGAAATTTTCCGCAAAAGTTACTGCAACAATTTGCCAAGTCTGTAGGAATAACAGACTTGCTTGCACTTTGTGGTGCCAACCTTTGTCTGTTTTGCTCCGCACATATACTACTCAGACCCTTGTTCAGTGCTCAAGCTAATAGAAAACGAGGTTTAATCATGTTCTTTCAATGTCGTGGCGATATTCACTAACGAAATTATATTCGTGACCAGTTTAATCCAACTAATTTCATCAACAATTACGCTGTCCCCCGTTTTTTTTTTTTTTTTTTTTGAAGGCTCTGGTCACGCTATTGAACTTAAACCGCGTTAGTGGTTTTCTTCAAAACATACGTGTTGATACTATGTTATTCTATAAGTTTCGGCACTAGAGAAATTATAGCAGCAAATTTTTTGATATCATTTACTTGCGCATTTTCTTACGAACATTTTGACATACAACTTGCTTGCTTTTGGTTTTAACGCCTGAGGGAGAATGCTAGTGAAACGACACGCAAGATTAATGGAACTTCTTGTAGACAGCCCTAGCTCATCTAATCCTCTTAAGCGTTATCTCCAGTTTTTCACTTCGAAAACCAATTCCTAGCCTTCCTTTCTGCAACTGTATCATCGCCCTAGGCTCCCATCTTGCGCCCCGCTTCATTAGTATTTTCCCTTACTCGCATTCGCCCACTAATAGTAAACGAATTTGTTCTCAAGGCAGCTCTATCTAAAAGCATTGGTAGGTAAGTTGTATACCAAAATGTTCGCAAGAAAATGTGCAGTTGAATGGATCTAAAATCATGCAGTTTTAATTACTTCTGCTTGCTAAATTTGATATTTATTGATCTAGTGTCAAAATTCATGGAAGGATCTAATATTTCCGGTCACCTTCCGTTGTTTTTTTCTATGCTCAGTACATCATAATGAATAGAATTGAATGTGAAGACAACATTCTTCCAAGCGATTATGTCTGAACGAAATAGAAGTTCCATATAAGAGCGACTGAACAGATTACAAGGTGAATTAAAGGACGAAAAGGATTATATGAAGCCTTTAAGAGATAAAAGGTAGAGTGAAAACAAAGTGTACTATGTTGATCTCTGTTATTTCCCATCTACCTAGCGTTTCAAGCATGTTGACTGTCTATGTGTACCTTATGCAAACTCAACGCGATTCAGAAATCTAATCGAAAATTTACGTGAACTGTTAAGTGCAGACATAAATACATATATTTATTCATATATAAATATTCATATATATATAATACATACATATATTCATTCATATATACGCGTATAGTAACGACTAGAGTTGCCTTACTACTCAAAGGAATCGAGCTTAATGCCGCATCTCCAACACAAATATCTTTCCGTCATTGCAAAGTCGAAAAACTGATACCAGACATATCTGGGAGTATAGGAACACTGACTCGTCAAGTAAGTGGCCTTCAGTAGGTCTCAAGCGACCATGAGTCGCCGCTATGATTCTTAATGAGGTTGGATGAATAAAACATCTTGGAGGGATCAACCAGCAGGACGTTTTATACCTCTCTAACTTTGATATTCAGTATAAATGGATCAGCAGTTTCATAATCTCACAATTTGAGCATTGTAACGTCGTAATTTGTAGTTCACTACAATGCTTACGTGGTCTCTTGTTCAATCCAACACTTCTGTTCGACTAATTTCGCACCTCTCGGAGCCGGCAGATTGGTACCTGACTTGTCTGATACGATAAAAACAATGGTTTTACCACATTTGAACATCTGTTTAGTGCCTATTTTTTCGAAGCAGGGTACCTTGAAATATATCACAGAAACGCTGAGATAGGTGAAAAAGTTTAGAACTTCAGTTGTACTTCGAATCAGCGATCACACTCTCTCCCTCTCTGGTAAGCTCACGTGCTGTCCGCTCCACAAATCTAGGTCTTTGCTTTATCCCTCTCTCAGCTATGTTTTCCCTGACTTGATACATCAGCAGACCACCTCAGGTGAATGGGACCAAACAACATTCAACCGTCTTTGCGATGTCTCGAACGAATCCCAGTGCATGACACAGCCACCAAAGATTGATCAACGATGAATCCCATATTTCTTGATGTTTTATTATAAGTTCTAATCAATAAACTCGTTTCTCATTAATTTTTCATCATAGAGAAGAGCTTGTGTCACAACTCTTTGCCTCTCTGCAATACATCTATATTTTCTGCCTCTCTGCGATACATCTACATTTTCTTCGTAATTAGTTTGTAATGAATAGTAATGAGTAATGGCGAAAATACTTCCTTATTCGTACTCATTTCATGAATATTTGAATTGAATACTTTTTTCCATTATCTCGTGAAATGAATACGTCATACATTAGTCTTTTTTCGCAAAGTGTAGTAAAATTAAATTTCCGACTGAATATAAATATGGACTCTCGTGGGCTGAATGTTTATATTGCACTTTCTTACTAATTAACATTATTCGTACCTTTGTTCATGTAATGTTAAACATGTAACCATTATATCAGATTATCATCATTTTTTGACCCAGGTCTAAAAAGCTGTCGAATGAAAATATATGACTCACTTTACCATCCACGACCTCCACTGTTAGTGAACTCCACTGAGATTTTACTACGGTTGGAAAGAAACTTCTTAGGCAATCTAACAAGCATAACTCCCATACATATCATTGGAAAATTACAGTTTCTTACGTGGGATTTTCCCATTGAAGGCCTAGATATTATTCGTCTTTATTCTTACAAGCCTCTGCCATGTCCAATAATTTTTGAAGAGTTGCTGACTCGGATCTTTCAATGAAGCTGAAGGAGTATGTCAAGAGTTTTGTGATTTAAAGTCGAAGGAATGATACTTCGACCTGATCTGATACTTAGCAGAGCGGTGGCAGAGAGTCTTAGAAAACGGTGATCTTAATTTTGGAGAATAATTATTATTGTTTTTGCTTGAATTTCATGCATGAATTTTCAATTTTTTCAAAAGTGCTCCAGGACTTTCTTTCCAACCTCATATAACCTGATTTGAGATGATTTGTTATTTGACGTGGATTTTTTAATAAGTAAGGTTATATACTCCTGGAATCGACTGAAACGAAGGACATGGTACTACTGATGAGCCTGGGAAGGCGAAACTGGCCTGTCTAGTACTGCATAAGTGCCACACCAGACCACAGAAAAGGCTAAAAACATGTCATCACATTACTTTTGTTTGTTCAATCTTATTCGCATTCTTTACTTTTTATTCCGTCTTCTTTAATCAATCATTTCCATCCACGAATCATTTGAATGCTTTTGTCGTTCCATGCAAACTTTTACGTTGTACGGTTCAATGCAAGATCATACCACCGCAACACGCGGTCAAATAAAATATATTCTGATAAAGATGATTAGCATGAAATGCATATGGTACTGGAAATAGGAGCTAATAAAAGAATATCCTGACAGCATACTTCAAGCCTTTCGTGAAGCCTTTTATGGCATCTCTAATGCTAGACATACGTTTTGGCTTATTCTTATGGTGCCATAACGGACGTCATGAAAAGCTTAACTGATGCGCTCCGCTATATTAAAATTTCAAGCGAGGTCTCAGAAACAGTCGAATATAAAGGTATTATTTGAAGAATAGTTACTATAGGGGGAGAGTACCAGTGTTACGTAACGTTTCCCATCAATGCCCATCGACAGTCAAATACAATTCATTCTCCATATACCTAGCTGAAAAAGAAGGGAAAAAGAAGAAGCAAGAAATATTCAGTAAAATTTGATGATAGTAGCATACTTATGCGAAGAGAGGAACCAAATACAACATTATTGCGTCAGCTGAGATTCGAACCCAGATCTCCCTCTTTCCATGAGCGCGTACTGAACCGTTGTACTACAGACGCCCGTTTTGCACACCACTCTTTCTAAGCTATAACGCGTTATCTGTCAACAAGCAACCGTCTACGGTCTGGCGGGGCAGTCATAATCAACAATGAACCCACTTATGCTGACATATATTAGGTTTTGATAATCAATCAGAACATATTTTATTTGACCGCGTACTGTGGTACATGATCTCACAATAATCGCTCCCGGAAAGAGTGAGATCTGGGTTCGAATTCCACCTGACGTAAATGTTTTTCCACACCACTCTACATTATCAATCATCTTTATTATCAAGCACATCCACTTTTACTAATAAGCAGCTCTGCCAATTTGTTGCGCAACAATTTCGCAAGAATTCTTAGCTAGAGACGTTTTGCACCTTTGCCACGAGTTAGAATGATGTCACTCCACTCATGACTGTACTTTTACATCTCTTCGACTACTTCAGTTTCAGGAAACTCCGCCCATTACAGAAGAAATGAATAGCATCATTAGTCATCAATCAGCACTCCCGTTGTCAAATCTCTGTTTTAGGCGTTGTCTTATTATTATTACACTATTTTTATTATTACATGAATCGCCATCACATCTACTGTGCGCATCTCATAACTTCCTGTACATGATTCGCTTCCTCGTATTGTCTCTGAGGTGTTCAAACATTTCACGGCTTCCACTGTGACTTGGGGATTTACTGTATTCTTCATGGATTTTGTAGAATGCTGGTAAAGTCAACTAGCTCATAATCTTGGAGTTAGCCGAGCTGGCGCGTTAGCACGTGTATTGCAAGATTCTCCTATTCAAGCGATCGAACCACGATCTTGCCTACTTATGGACGGACTTCAACACTAACCATTACGCTAGTTTGCGTCTTGGCTCCTTTATTCCTTATATTTCAGCATATCGTCACACTGCATCGTCGTAATACTATACTAATACCTCTGTAAACGAATTGACTCACTATGGAGCATCGGTTCTGTGAAAATAACGAAAAGTCGCGCGTGGCAAATCATAAAAGGCGAAAATTCTATTATTATTGCGCTACAACTTGGTGCCGTCCATCGACTCGCTAGACTTTACTTCATTGAATTAACTTCTATATTTTAGTGCATCGGCTTAATTGACATATTTTACCGTATTGGCTTGACTGACAAATTCCCATACTCTCGACGGAAGCGTTTTCCCCAACCTCCACCTACACTGACTCCGCCTTCTCTATTCGTTATTAGCAAATTATTATACTTTATTCAATGAGGATGATAAGCCATTCGTTATTTATTATATTACTAGCTGACCACTTCGATGAACGCGAATTTTGAATTTTGAATGCACTGCCTGAGCTGGTCAGAATTTTATTGAAAGGAAATTATTTGAAAGAAGAATATGTTTCTTTCATCACAGCCAGGACATATTTGATTTTCAACTAAGTTTCCGAACTTGATACAGAAAATAAAAAATTCTTCACAAAAACAAATCTTTCTTATTTATTTTGTGTTACCTATTACCTCTTACCTATTTACCCACCTTTTATTTTGCCTATTTAATTTTTCTTACTTTCGATTACCTAGAGAAATAAGTTTTTGGAATTTTTGGATAGAGTTCGGGAACTTAGTTGGTGACCTAATAAATTTATTGTTTCATATTATTGATGTACTTATAGTGTGATTCCATCATCCTCAACTATCACTACAAATGTGACGCAATGACTGATAATAAAGATAAATATCTGAACGAGACATTATTTCTAGTGTCTCACTATTTTTTCAGCAGTGCTAATTTTGGAAATGACGTTCTAATATCATGCCTCTACCCCTATTTGCACGCTTATCTTCATGGAAATCAAAACCAAATATATTTTATGTCCTTTTTTCAATCCAGAAACCTTTTCGCTCAATTCTCTGAATCTTTTTTTTTTCGACATCAAAACTCCATTTGAGATTCCCCTAATCTTCTCTATCATTCTCATAGTTCCCTATCTTGAACAGAAAAGTCCTATCCTCTTTTTTCCGATTCTCATTAGCTTTTATATGATTCTGGAGACAAATGATGAGTAAGCTTTCCAGTTCTGTTGGCAACCTCGTAGAAGTGATTGGGTGTGAATAAATTTGTGTGAAATGGCTTTCGGAGACCTATCGCTGATCGAGAATGTGTTTTTTACTTTTCCAAAAAAGAAAGAAGTTTGTTGACACCATGGGGGCCGAGGGTTTGGCTTATCCGACGGACGGATGCGAGCCCACGACGTTGTATGTATCGCCGAGAACCACTAATACAACTTCGAACTTCAAAATAAATTTTACGTCAAATTAATGCAGAGTTATGGCTTTCATTTACTAGCGATCGAATGCGAGGGAACTTATTGGCACAGTGAGAAAATTCGGGTAACAGGATTTTATTCGATCAACTTTAAATAATGATTAACTATAGTACTTTCACGTCATAATCTGTCTTTGCTGTTATTAGGTGTGCAAATATGACCCTGATGCTTTTTCTTTCTGCTGTAACTATCGTAAAAATAAACATCTGCAGATTCTTCTTTCTTTTTGCTTGAAAGTGAGTAAAAAATGCTATTTATTTTTATGTTCTTTTACCTACGGGTTTTCGCCTTCTACATCCTCCGTGAGAGGTCGGTTGATTTTCATTCCTACTTCTGATTTTGATTTCGACCTAAGATCATTTTCGAATCAACTAGTAGAAAGCATGGCAGAGGATCCGTCGCTGAAGCCCATTCCTTGGAAACGGCATCATGAAGACCTGAAAAAGCCCTTGCAAGGTTACGTCAGGAAACCAAGTGATATTATCTGCACGACCAGCAATATATTGGAATATGTGCTGGGGTCCGCACAACTAGTGAAGACGAACCCATCTAAATATCTAAGTATAAGAAGTTTTTCACATACAAAATATTTTATATGATGGCCTTTATAGAACTTTGAAGGCAACGACTATTGTATCCGAAAAACGCCATTTGCAGGAAATTTACTTTGCGGATTCATCAACCAAAAGTAAATGAAATTGCTCAATTTTAGTATCATTCAATTGCACATTTTCTGGCAAATATTTCGGTCTACAACTTGCCTATAGATGCTCTACGAGGAGCTGTCGAGGAAACAGATTCGCTTGCTACTCATGCACAAACGGCGCGTAGAGAGGCGAATGCCAGTGAAGCGGCGCACAAGTTTAATGGACCTTGGAGCGAGCTCCATCTTCCAGCAAGTACGGGTAAGTTGTATACCAAAATATTCGCAAGAAAATGCGCAGTGAAACGATTTCGAGGCCATGCAATTTCATTGCAAAAATCATATTAAAGAATTAAAGTGGTACGAAATTTGCAGTTTTGCTGCGTAACAACGCTCGACTTCATATTGTGAATGCTGATCGAGAACATGATGAAACAGCTGAGATGGGAGGTTACGATAATGTTTTACCTTACCTGCCTTACTCTCATGACATTGCACCGTCAGATGATCACTTGAAATTACCAAATTCAAACTACAAATCAGCAAATTTCAAAGAAAATGGCGTTTTGCGAGTACAAAAGTCACCATCTTCAGAGTCCTTTGAAGACCACCATATAAAATATTTTGTTTATAAAAAATAGAGTAAACAGCGTTTTCAACGCAATTTCAAACAGAAAAAGCTTGCGCATCTTTATTTTCACTATAATGAAAAAATCATAGCGAAAAAAAAAACGGCGGAATCATATTTGTACGCCTAGTACTATGATCATTGTGCTGATCAAGAGGAATGTACGAGCGTATCTGGCTCAAGATGCGTGAATGCACGTGAAAAAAATTCTACTTACTGCGCTACCCGTAACCGTTTAATTCTAGACATACAAGGTTAGTACTGACTTATTCTGTATTGTTAGCCTTGACGTTATTCTTATTATGCTTTTCACTGCAGCTTAGCAGCCTTGTTATAATTTGTTGCGATTATTCGCTTATGCAAAATAGTGTGAACTCGTTGCATTGCAACGTCTAGACATTCATCAGCCATTCGAGCAAAAACGGATAATCCTTGTGCTTTCTACTGGTATTTCATGCTCACATCTACTTTTGTTTATTACATCTTGATTCTGATTATGGAAGAATGTCTATTTGCTCTTATCTTTTAAAACGTCGTTATTTCTCCACGATTATTTCTAATAGATGAAAATTTTCGCTGAATTTAAGGTACACAATGTTTCCTTCAACGAACGGGCTAATCTCGATAATGTTGCTATTGTCCGGTGTCATTTTAGTGCACAGCATTCCATCAGCATTCCTTTGCAGAGGTCAAAAACGAAGAGATTGTTTTGGTAAGTTGATGAACAGCTACGACAACGTGTACGAATAGTAGATACATTGACGATTAGGCGCTAGTTATTAAACTCATTTAATTCTTGTTGATTTTGTTTGGCAGTAAAGATCAAACGCTGGTCAGCTTGAAAATCTCGCTGTTTCCGTCCTTGTGAGTAGGTCGTTTTATACATATTATCAGATCGATTCATTCATCATGGCTCACCAAGCCATTCATCCCTCCGGGGTAGGTAAATTGGTACCAGACAGGTCTCAGACTTGTCTGGGAGGATAAGCAGCACTGACTCGGTTCAGCGGGAGGCCACCGCGAGTCATTGTAAAGGCCAGATGTGCATTCAATCACCTCAAACGAAGGTAAAAATTGAAGTCGAATGCATGGCGCATCCCTCAGGGATAGATTAACGCCGAGAGCTTTATCCTTTATCCTTATCAGGTCGATTCATAAATTTTGGCACTAGAAGAATAAACACAAAATTTTCTAACCAGCTTCAAATAAAATCGTCTGGTTTCAACATCGTTCAAATGCGCAATTTCTTGCAAATATTTTGGTGTACAACTTCGCCATACTGGTGATACGATGGAGCTGTCGTGGGAATAAATTCGCTTGTTACTCATGTAGGAATGGCGTGCAGGGGAAAATACTGGTGAAGTGGCGCCCAATATCAATGGAGTTTTCTCTAGACGCCACGAGCGCGACTGGTCCTCCGAACTGTTCTCTCTATCTTCTAAATTACCCAATCACTTCTCAGCCGCCCCTTCTGCAACCGTATCATCGCTTCAGGCTCCATTAATCTTGTCAGCAGCTTCAATAGCAAATTCCCTTAACGCCACAATCGTGCATGAATAGCAAACGAATTTGTTCCCACGACAGCTCCAGATCAAAGGAATTATAGGCAAGTTGCATATCACAATGTTTGCAAGAAAATGCACAACTGAACGATACCAAAATTATGCAATTCCAACTACTTCTGGATAATGAATTTCATGTCCAATTCCCTTGTGCGGAACTTGTAGAACGACCTGATAAACTTAGGAAGCTTAGAAAAATCTTCGAAATTTAGATATAGATTAATGAAAATCCGAATTTAGATCAATAAATCAAGAAAGTTTAGGAAAAAACCTAAAAGCAGGCATTAGGTTACCAAATATTCACAGGCAGTTCAACTAGACGCGCCATCTAACACAACCTTTCTCTGCAGTTTGTGACACAACTTTTTGTTTGGAAAAAAACCGCAAAAAAACAAGACGTATATTCTATTACTTCCCAGAGTCGACTTACTATGATCTCGGCACTGATTAAAAATCCCCAATTTTTAAAAATTAGGCGCAAGACCGTTGATAGCAAAATTTACTATATTAAGAAACCTCTATGCTAGTAACCTCTTGTCTGGTGATCAAGAAAAAGGTGAAATATATTTTAGTATGAAGGTGATTCTTTCTAGCTAACTCTTGTATTACTCTAGATTTTTCTAATAAGCCTCGCCTATTAGATATGACGCAATGGCTCGTTCCATCACCACTTGTTTAGTAAGAGATTAGAAAACCAGCGGCCGCAACTAATTGATAGCTCATATGATTTATTTCTTTCTGGCTTGTCAACGATATGACGTAGTTCTGATTTATTGAAGTTGTTAGCAATTTCTTCCAGAGATAGTGAATCTTTTTCGTTGTTTCCTTACTAGCTTTAAAGTCTCTAAAGTATCTTTGCAAACAAAAAATGATTTCATTAGTGCTGGTTGCATAAAATTGTGGAGGCGGTGAACACATTGGAGGCAATTTCCTGCTCGAGTTGATTTTCTGCAGCACTTATAGCACAGGAAATTGTCTAAACGCCCAGGAAAATCGTAGGTGGTAGGTGATAGATTGAGCGACACTTCGTTTTACTTTTAACGTTAGAAGTGCGACTCGTGGCCTCGTGTCATCCATGAAAAGGGACGTTCCTTTGCATTAACCAATGAGGAGCGCAGCCGTTTGAGTTTCTGGTGTACTCCGTTATATTACTAAATGTAGTTCTCCGCCACAATTTGAGCCAGGAAGCAATGATGGACTGGGCTAGCTAGAGCCATCTGGCAGTCAGCGTGGCCTTTTTTAGTGAACTTTCGATTTTAGAAGGTTATGCGCAATCAGACGGCACTCTAAGCATTGACCCCGTTGAAGTCCGAAAGTTTGAAGGATCCTCGTATAGTCGAACGGTTTAGTGGTGTTGAGAAATGCGTCGTTGTGGTTGCGCAGAAGAAACGACGACAACCCTTCAGAACTGCTGGCCTTTGATGGTTATTCACTTCTTGCAACGTTCATTTGTCGAGCTTTACCAATTTTTCATCTATTTTCGATGCTGCGGAAGACTTACGGCGCTTGCAGTGAGTGCTTATGCATATTCACAAACAGTTTTTAAGTTTGTGTTCCGTTCAGTTCATTTTCTACGATACCCATTTCTGTTCGATAGATCGATAGGACTGGAAGGGATGAGTGACGATCGCCGAAAGGCTTAAAACACGGCTAAGAGAAAGGCAGGGCGAAGGCTTTGATGGTGAGTCGAGAACCTAATGGGCCTTCACAAAAGGTAATCACAGATTCGAAGTCATCTTAGGTTGCAAGCTTTGCTCGTATCCCAGCATTCTTGTGTGGTTCTGTTCAGTAATTGCTGTGGTCCCAGAGAAGCTTTAATTTCATCAGCCTCAAAACTCAAGGATCTATGTGATCTGCCTCATCTTCAAGGCAGGATTTGGTACACAGTGAAGTTTGGCAAACCAACTTCGTACTGCACATTAGTTATTGTCTCCTTGATCTCTACAGACATCCGATTCTTAATTCGTAAAAGTAATTGGTCAAAATCGCTTTCTGACAATTGAAATTCCAACCTTAGAAAACTGTGAATAATTATTTTGTTAGGCATGCATACGACTGCAGGGTTGAAAATTTTATTGTTATAATACTTTTTCAAATTGTGATCTATGTTATGTTTCAATTCTGTGAAGCAAAACTACGTAATAACAGTTTCGCATTTTTGTGACAGTACAACGTTTTTACAAAAAAGACTTCTAGAAGTGTATGTACGAAACTAAATTACAAATCCGGCGTTTATCATCGGACAGCTCGATAATATTTCGCATGGATTTAACAATATGTAATATTGGCAGGTTTACTAACTATAAGCATTTGTATGAGATATTTTGGAGCAATCTAAACAATAACGCAATCTACGAGGCTGCTCTTATTGATAACTTGTCTAGTCCTATGCACATCATGAAGGTCACTTTGACTGTGAAAAATTTTTGACATGTTTTTATGTCACTCAAAAGCTTAGATTTTGAAGATTCCACTCGCTTGGTTTTCAAAAAGGCCCCTATAGTACGCTGTGAGCAACAAAAACAGAATTAGGTCTTACACTCGGTCTATTTTATTTGCTCAGTTAAGGTCTGTGGATTGCTTTTTATTGGATTGAACTAAATTCATTTGATAGCCTAGTTTCAGTGAATTTGAAGCTAAGATTCGTTCTCGAAAAGGTGTTCATAGTACACCGCAAGAGCGAGGATAAAATTCCGTTTTACATTCAGAGTTTCTTCGCACGTAAGAGTTATATATGTATCAAAAGTATACAGACGTGTTGTGAAGATTATGTTCTATCAGAGCGGTGCAAACCTCAATTGATACCTGAACTAACAAAAAAATTCATTGTTGTAGAGCTAAAATTGAGCGCCACTGGTGAAATCGATTGCGCTGCCCACAAAGGTTGAAAATATATTTTGTGAGATTTTGAATATAACGCTATAATACTGTCTTACAAAATCTGAAATATTCTCATCTTCTCGATCTACTGACACTAATTTCTTTGTAAAATGATAGTATGTGAAATACGAAGACTACCCATGCTGAGGTGACGTGAGGTGGTTGTCATTGTCACTGTTCTTGTGGTTTTAGATGAGAGTCTCCCTCGTATTTCGCCGCTCATATTTCTGATATATGCATCAAAGTAGTCTGGGAATTGAGGAAAACCTTAACTAGAGTTACTACTGGTCTCTGTGTCCAACGTCAGGCTCCATAGTCCTTAGTTTCAAGAGTTTGTGATCTCGATAAGATTGGTAAAGTGAAAGTCATGAATTCTGAACATATTAATTATATTCCCCTTAAGTATCTAATCCGACACCATTTCACCGCTCTGGTTATGTTATGCTCTCCTCTGATCATCTTCTAGTAGATGAGTTCTCTAAGCAAAAAGATGTGCCCGTAATGGTCCTGTGACCGTACTGGTTCCTCTCTTGTAATATGAAGTTCAATTTAGTTTTAGCTCCATATTTGTTGTAAACAGTTACGCCTTCCAACAGACTACATGTATATATACGTCTACTTATACATGTGTATACATAAATATACGTATATAGACATGTATATATATATATATATATATATATATATAATATATATAATATATATTGGAGAACATATGGCGCAGTGGTTAGAGGTGGTCTGCGTCGCACACGAGATGAGTAGTTCGATCTTGCGCTCATGGCTTACCAAGTCATCCATTCCTCCGGATTCGGTAAATTGGTGTAGACTGGTCTCAGACTTGTTTAGGCGGATAAGCAGCGCTGACTCGATACAGCGGGAGACTACTGCGAGTCACTGTGAAGGCCAGATTTGTATACAGTCACCTCGAACAAAGTTAAAAATTGAAGACGAATGCATGGCGCATCCCTCAGGGATTGATCAAGGCCGAGAGCTTTATTCTTTAGTCTTTTAAGCATATATAAATAACGTATAGTGAAGCTTTTCTTAGAACTTGAATTCGAAGCAAATCTGGAATGACAGCAATTATTTATGGAAGGTTATATAGATGAGTCTTCTGGATATTTGTTCGATTTACTAGTGAACCGATATCGTCTATCATAAAACGCATATATTCACATTCCCAACTGTTATAATTTGTCGTAATGGCCATTGTATGGAATGAGGAGATAAAAAAATTCCGCAATTTACTTCATTATCGATGTCTTGGATAAGGAAAACGAAGCTTCTCTTATGATTATGTAATGTTTTCAGCCACTCAAATCCAGCAGTTATCGAAAAATCATAATTGATCTGCGAAGAGCCAGCAGTCTTTGTTATGTTTGAATGTTGGACAAGTTGTCCAAGCCTCTAATGACCATAAAATTATATCAAAAGATCGACTGTTTTTGAAACCCCCAAAAAAACAAAAACAGTCGATCTTTTGATATAGTTTTGATCTAACAGCAAAAAATCTATCGACTGAGAGGTGGTGATGGTACAGTGTCATAGTACACTGTGCCATCACCACATTCACCACCCTCCTTGCTTCAATGCAGGGCTGAATGTGGGGCGGGGGTCACTGATGAGGAGGACGAACCTCCGAAACACCGGTGTATGACCCTGGGCTTACCAACCCCCTTTTTTGAGCTTAAATCATTCTTTTTTTTGGACCATAAAATTATTCGTACTCAAGACAATACTCGCCCATATCGAAAGTAGTATGTGTTGATATGTGGAATTATGTGCTAAAATGTGCCATATATCGAATCTGACATTTAGTTTGCAACTTCTCAAGAGGAAAGTAAACTAGGATAAATCTCGTCATTTGATAATTAACGTCTGATTTTCCAGTCACAAATATTAGTCGTCGGAAAAATAATGAAAACATGTCAGGGAATCTTATTTCGTCAAGAATCCATAGCTCATTAATACTGAATGAATGAGCGTGCGTAGAAGATTAGTTTAATCGGTCTCATCATGGAAATTATTGGAGATTACCCTCAGTTCTGCCGTATAATTATAATTTGGATAACCCTTTATTCAAAGCTCATCAGCTCTTGTGTTGATTTACTACTGCTATGAAATTCACATTCCAATGTGGATTCATAATCTAAGAGAGAAAACGTCGCAAAAAAGAAATAGTGACGAGAAGAAAGGTTTTTTGATTGTTGTTATAACGTTACTATTGTATTCATGCTCACACGAAAATCAACGCCAAGCATTAAGCAGGTATTCAGAAATATTCAAGAAAAAACGCCCACATCTTCTATGTCGCCTACGCTGTAAATGCGAAGTAAAAAATTTTTCCTTCGTTGTCTGCGAGTTAGTATACTCTGAAAATAAACCACGCGAGATGAAAAAGTTTGATAACTCGAAGCTAATTTGATGATTGTGGAATTTTCAAAAAAAGGGGAATTCTTTTTTTAGAGTCATGATTACGTAGCGCGTGCTACCAAAAACGTGGGCTAGAATTATTAATTATAAAGATTTCTAATAAGTTACGAAATTTAGTAACTCACTTCTTGAAACATTTCCAATCAATTCCTAAACTGTGTCGTATTAGGGAATAAAGCACTTAGTGTCTGATAGTCATCTGAGCCAAACATGTGGCCTATTATGGACATTTATACAGTGCAATACATGTGTTTCGACATTGCAGCCTCGTAAGGGCCACGCTCAAATCCCAATATGCCTGACAAAAATTTTTGAGCCATTCATGTGTTCTGTCATGGGTACATATACAGTTCGATACACCTACCGAGCATGTGACGAGGCTCAAAAAATAATTACAAGGCACATTGAAATTTGAGTGTGGTCATAAGAAAACACCCGGGACGAATGGTATGATATTTCACGTTTACCAGCCAAAAGCATTTAGTGCTGACTGATCGCTGTGAAATACACTATACAACCCATTCTATTTGTGCCGCCGTAAAAGTGGCTGAATGCATATTCGGCCTGTACCATGACTTGCTTGGCTTACAACTTATTAAGTCTGCGTTTTTCATACTCCAAATCAACCGGGCTTCGAGCAATGGCGCTTAAATGTCAGGGAAGCATGATTATGAAAAATCATGTGTACGTTGCAGAGCATCTCTAGTCACTAGCCCACGTGCGCTCTGACTAGTACGATTACGACTCGACTCACCACCCAAAAAAATATTAATTCATATCATTGTCAACAGCTGAGCCAGCGTTGTCAAAATATTTACGACACAAAATTATGGGGCACATATTTAAATGTAAACAAGGTAATATATCACTAATAGATTATGGGGTGAATGAAAAATTCAGTGAGATGAAAGCAATATAAGGTTACCATAGAAGGCCAAATGAGACCTTTGCCACAGAAGTTGTTAAGAGCTTTATAAAAGCAAAATTATTGAAGCGCTAGCCATCGTGTTTTGAAGATGTACTAGCTTCACGCAAGCTCCAACGGATAGTCCTCAAAATAAATTTTGATAATTCATGCCGAGGTTCAATGAAAATTGGACTTTCGATATAACCTTGTGTCTTCAAATCGAGTTTTGAATTTTCCAATGACATGTGAACATGGAAAAGAATGGAAGACATTATAAATCTTGCATGTTTTATCATTCAAGAAAAACACCATAAGCCCCACAAAATCATAACTACTTAGTTTTAATATCACACATTTAATTGATATTGATAACGAATTATTCAGGAGATTGACGAAGTATCAAATAAGCCTTTCTTCTCTCTGATAACAGTATTAGATGATTTGAAAATAAGGGAATAAGGTATCCGTGGAAAGCAAACAGCGATTCATTTATCACCAATTCGCGTTCAACGCACTTCTGCCTCACCAGCTGCGTTGGAAAGCAACTGTTACTGTAATTTTAGGTGTAGGTTCTTTATCAACCGCAGAAATAAAGTTACTTCATAACTTGATAGTAAAGGTGTTTTAATATATCACTCTTCCATCTATATTTTCTTGAATTAAATGGATTTTTTCAATGAATTCTGAAGCTCCAATTCGTTTCCGTGCTGCTCACTTTGATATTGAGAGGTGCTTCTACATTGCCGTCAGTTGGATTCCTTATTAGCTCACCAATCTATACATCACTCTGGTGTTGAAAATTTGTTACTAGATTTGTCTAGGAGGATTAAAACACAAGATACATCTACACGTGACCACAAGTCATTGTTATGCTAGAGAAGCATTATCTCTACGATGCTACTATCGGAGACGGATGCAGATGCATTTATCAAGAAGAAATCTTCACCAAACGCTTTCTCTTTTTAACCATTATTTGAGCCAACATGTCATATGATCTGTTAAAGGGCTCTTCTACAGCCCGATATATGTGTTTCAGCCTTGGCAGCCTTGTCATTCGGGTAGACCCTGCGTCTTTAGCCAAACCTCGCGGGCCCCTACAGCTTGAAAGCTCAAGAGTTGAAAGCTACATAAAATTTAGGCTATATAAGCTATATATCACCAACGATAATGGGCTCTTTTACTCAATCAAGTGCTCCGGCCACACTCGAAGAAGGAGGGAAGATTCGAAAGTCTCATCTACGCCAACGATCGTTTACAAAGATGCCGTTCTACACGCCAGGCCATGGGCCGGTTGCGTATAGCACTTTAACGGCAACCGATGAAGGAGGGCCGTAAGTGGCTGGATTCCTCGGGAAGTCAAGTGCACCACAGAGAGACCACCGATCCGATGACCTGATTTCTTAACGGAAAATTAGATGAAGAGAATGATGCTCAAAATTTCTGGAGCAAGGAGGACCAGTGAAATACTCTTGCGCGAGATAGTGAACAATGGAAATATCACTGGTGCCCGCTCGAGACATTCGATGATTGACGGTCCAACAGGCGACGAATGTGACCCTTTGAAGTGTGTGCGAAGTTGCTAGATCTTTGTCTAAAGCGATGGGTAGCAGTTCGGAAATTTCGCTTCCCTCAAGACTGTTAAATTTCTTACTTGAGAAATCGTGACGCTCATGAAATCGCTTTACCGTTGTCTTTAACCTGCAATTAGCAAACGTGTACTTTCTTCAGTTGTTCGTTGAACAACTTTCCTGCATCTACCGACAATAAGTATTTTCTATAAACAACTTTTTCTGTATATTGCTTTTTATTTAGCTGTGGTGAACCTGCTGAGAAGTCCGCTTCAGACGCCAAATTGGAGTTTATCATCATGGACTAGAGCGATGAATCAACAGAGGGCATATCAGCAGTTATTCCAAGGTCTGTTCTACTTGTTTTTCACTATTTGACGACTTTTTTTGAATATTTAAACTAAAATTTACTGCTTGTGCAGCTTCTTATAAGAAGCTACGATGTGAATACATCCATAGCAGATGCTGAGACTTGAGCAGAACTCGAAACGCCAAGTATATTTTGGCAATTGATTCGCCTATTTGTGTCTCACTAAGTTTTCACTACAACATCGAGATCATTGCTCTGCCTCACTTCCAACCATACCTGATGAAGCTGGATGCATGAGGCGTTCCTTGACGATTGATCACTCCTAAAAGTTTTCTTTTTTTTAACATTACGATCAGTTCAACTTCTGATCTCAGAGAAAAACTAAATCACGTCGGATGGAGAGAAATCCATCCTCTCGAGTTTTTTTGCATCCTTGAAAGTTTGTTATCCAGGCTACAATAAACTGTGTGAAATATAACAACAAGAACTGAGAGCAGTAACAGAGTTGAAACATTTCTAAAAGAAAGTCAAAGCAGGAAATTCGGTGGTGTTGGAGATAATTCGTGACCCCTTGGAAAGGCAATCGCGGATTCAAACCTCATCTGACGTCCTGAGTTTTTCCTTTTTCTGCCTTGAGAAAATCTTTGAAAATTTTCCAATATCTTCCGTTTTAAATCTTCAAAGGAACCATGTCTTCCACAACTTGTACCCTAATTCGTTTTTTTCTAATCAAAATTTTATGCCATATTGTGTTGCTTTAGCGTATTATATGGTCACACTAATATAGATGTCGAGTACAGACCTGATCTTTATAGTTGTTAAAATTTTCCATCTATTGAAATCACATTTTGTAAAAGGATTTACACCCCTTGCGATAAAGGATCTTCGTGACTCTTTGCACTGTTTTTTTTTCTTCCTATTTTCTTATTGGTGTCTTCACCGATTCATCCAATCCCGGTTAGTCAAATAAACGGGGAACTGAAGCATCCATGACTCATAACTAGTTAGCTAACTGATTAGTATATCATCGATTTTCGATTACTTCGCCAATTTATTTGTTTCATGACTGAATTAATTTCTGATTATAATAATAATTTCTTGGTTTACCTATGACTGCGTGGGTGTGCTTTTTCAAATGTGGATAGTATCGTGCATGACAATTTGGTAGTGAGCACTCAGGTGACTGGGAAATACATTGAAATAGTTAAATTAATACAAGGTCAAAGTGATAATTTTACATCAGCTGGGATTCCACGGGTTGTTGATAGCTAAAATTGAATTTTCACGTCTACTTCGGTAAGAGCCGGAAAATAACTCTGCGAGTTTATTCAACTTCCAAGCAAAACTGAGGCATGTTTTCGATGGGTATCAGCGGTCAACAGCACTAACCATAATAGGTGTCATATACCTGATTCCAAAAGGTTCTTGCCACGATACATTGGGTAAGACAAGCATGAGAAGTTTGTATAAATCTTAAAACCAATTTAGGCTGCCTAGATCTAACACGGCAATTAAAGTGCTTCTGCTCAGAACATATGCATATTATGATAATCTCAGCTGTTCACTGAGATGATTAATTTTGACGTCAGCGGACTGACTGAGACCAGAGAATACCTACTCTTTGACATCGTATATTAATGTTCGTCATAGCGAAGTTAGACCGATGTTGTCATTGTTCCGATTGTTTGAACGGGATTGGAGCATTTCCTGTAAAGAGTTCAATGTTGCGAAATTTGAGGAAGTACTTTTTCATATCTTTAGCCAGGTTTTGACATCACAACATTGGTTTAAAATGATACTTACTTCTCTGACACTTTAATATGGTGCGAAAAAAATTTGGTAATTTAACAGTTAGCAAGAAACGCTATTTCCCTGGAAGCAAAGTGGATATAGGATAAGGCAATGGCCAGCTTGCGTCCTGACTGGCAACGGCTTACACTCTAGTTATGAAAAATCTCACGGAATGAAATTAGCGGTAGAAACTGCAGAGGGACATACGTTTCTCTGG
Source organism: Parelaphostrongylus tenuis (assembly GCA_019055375.1). Taxonomy (NCBI): domain Eukaryota; kingdom Metazoa; phylum Nematoda; class Chromadorea; order Rhabditida; family Metastrongylidae; genus Parelaphostrongylus; species Parelaphostrongylus tenuis. Next base: position 92,019 of record JAHQIW010007498.1, read on the forward strand.
AAATCGCTATTTGTAAGAGACCAGTGCCCACTTGGGATTATAGTTTCATTCAAAAGTTATTTATTTTGTTTATTTATTCAGTGGATCCGTCATCGCAGTATTTATTCATTGTGCAGATCCCAGTATTTCTAGCATTCAATTCGTTCTTCGTCTTCTTCTTGAATGGCGTAGCATAGTGTTGAGCAATTCTCTGCAATCTCGCGGATAGCCTTGCTGTGGCGTTCCATGGGCGTTGTTGTTGACTGCCGGAGAGAGGTGGGGATGAGGCTCGGCTCCACGCGCGCAGTGTCGAGCATCACAACCACTAGACCACGGCGCCCCCAATTCAAAGATGCAATAGAAAAATGTCGTTCATAGCGGCTTGCGCTCTCGAAATTGACTGACAGCTGTGGTCCAATCTGAGTGCATTCTCTTGGCTAGACGTCATACAAATTGGCGGAACATTGAAATTATGGTGCGCAAACAGCACAGCTAGAAAACTACCAGGCTCACAGTGAGAGATCTCAAGAGGATGCTGAAAGCTAAATATATTACCCTCTGACTTTCACGAGCGAGCAGAATGTCTGGAGGTTTTACTGGTGCGCATTCGAGCTATTCTATGAACAACCACAACACTCTTTGGACTTTTTATTTACTCTCTGATTTGCAAATTTTACGGCAAGGTATCATGTAAAGTATGATTACAAGAATGTAAGATACGAGGAAAACTTGGAACCTGATAAACGTTTGGTGGACTGGAAACACGAACAGGCCTTTAGGGGTAGCGAGCGCTAGCGTTACACCATCTATGCCCTGCCGCGTTTCTCTCAGCCATGTATTAACCGCAGTCGCTGACTGTCAGCAACTACCCATCAACACGAAAGACCTAATTTTGCTTGTACCTCTATATATAGTTATGAGCGTGTTAAAGTCCATTGAAATTTCAAATATTTTTTAACACTTTATTTCGACTCAACTCAAAACTATTTTGGTTCTCAGTGCGTTCCATTTCAAGCAGGAAATCATTAATGGACCTCTTTCAACCGCTATCTTATAGACCCGCTCAAAATGATGTAATCTGATAAGGACATAGCATGTTTTCAGCTGTTAGGTCTAGTGCTATACAGGCGCCTGTTTCGTCCTACTGGAACTCATCTTTAGCACCCTCGTTTGGTTCAGCCGATCCCTGAGGTTAAATAGTCCTCTATAAAGGAATCGACGCCGAGTAAAAAATCACCGCAAGTCAGATGAAGCGTGGTAAAAAGCGGTCGAAAGGAAGGCATGACTGATTGTAAAAGCTACGAGCACAACTGTCGATCACCACAATGTCAGAAAATTCCATCATCTGATCTGCGGTGAAATTTTACTTGTTGTCAATTCCTCTATAGAAGCTTATTTAGCCTCAGGGGATCGGCTGAAGCGAGGAAGGGTGCTAATGATGAGTCCAAATAGGGCGAAACAGGCGTCTGTATTAGCAACTAGACCTAACGGCTCAGAACGTGATGTATCCTTATTAATTGGACGTTCTTTCAATCAGTCAATGAGAAAGCAAAAACAACAAATGTATATCTATTGAAATTCGGCTTCATTCAAGCCAACTATCTGAGTGCTCAAAAAACGCCGTATTACATATTTGATTTTCAGAACCGGAAGTGCTGCGCCGACGTCGGCGGTCGCTCGATAACTTCGAAACTGAACGATGACCATGATCGCTCCTCATTGTCTGTACAGAGTTGGAAATAAAAAACAGAAAAAAAAACAAAAACAACTATTGCGATGATATGTCCAAAGGTAGTCAGATAGTATGCTCAAAGTGGAAAGTTACATACGCACTGACAAATTCGATACGATGTAATCTCCGAAGGAAATCATAGGTTGCAAAATAATGTCTAAATTTAACGTTAAACCAACTTATCTCGGCTGATAGTGAAATCTACCTAATGTAGTAAAAACTATAAGATTCTACAAATCTTTACATACAAAACAGATTTCCATTTGTTATACGAATATTGAGGTTTGTTTTGTTCAGCCACAAATGTTCATTCCCAGAATTTTGTCAATGTGCATATTTCACACATGAAGGCAAATAAACAAGTGGGGCTACCTTCAAAAAGAAACGACGTTTTCCAATGTGTCATTGTTGGTTTCTCGGCTATCACGATTCCAAGCTCTAAAAATCCTTCGCTGTGAATTTTTCTGAGATTTTCAAATTTACAAAAAGGTACTTTTCCGTTAGACGGCGACATTTGGAGATTCGACTCCAATATGCCGGGCAAGAACTTTCTATAAGAATGCTAGTAGCCATTCGAAAGCTCAAATCTTTGGCTAATCTTCCAAAAAAGTCTTTATCAAAGAAAAATTATGTGTTCCACATAAGCGTTTTTTCTCGCAAACAAAACTCTTTCTCCAGACTATTAGTAATCATTCGTTAGCGTAAGATTCAAGGATTCCAACGTTGTGTTTATTTTCTAGAAAAACAGTTTCTCTGCAGTGCAGCAGGGAAAATAAGACCAAATTTGAATACTTGCACAAGGGGATCTTGGCTATCTTACGGGATGGGGGAGGCAGGGCGCAGGATGGATGTGGCCGTGCTAATACGGCGGTCCATCGATTAACCGTTACGCGGGCCATGGGAAAGTGCGATTTTGCTATTCAATTATGAATTGCTTCACCGCTTGAAAGGAAACTCTGGATGAAACGTCCTACTTCAGTACTAAAAGATTTTTTCTACACGTTAATGTGCTGTACGTGCGGAAGCAATTGTTGAATTGCACGACCGATGTAAAACATAATTTTTCTTCGAATTTTTACAGCGTGATAAAGGGGTGTTTTCAAGAATCGGCCATGTACGGCTCCGGCCACAGATTTAAGCTTCTCAATAATTACTATCATCCTTATGAAAAGTTGTTCTCCAGAAAATGGGGTCGGAAAATTCATTTGTCTCCGTCTAACGGAAAAGACCGCGAAAAGATTCTTTCAACGAAAAATGGCCGTCTGATCCCAAACAACCAGCTTCTTTGTATATGCAAATGACTGTGACCGATTTGACACTTCCCTTCAAGAATGATCATTGCCATTAGACTTTCTTATTCGGCTATGCTTTCAGCTTCAGCACATAATGTGAGGTACGTGCTTTATACAACCATACCCATAACACGATCGGTCGGTATGAGGTCTATATGTCTATTCAGATTATTTTGAACGTGCAGAAACCTTCTCCTACACATCAATTAATATCTTGTCTAACGTAGATTTTGTGACCATGCGTTGGTCTATATTTTGCATTTAAGAAATTACGAAGAACTCTTATTGCAATAGTCCATTGACCAGTAGTTTACCGGCAATTCAGTTGTAAATATTGTAATGAGTGATAGTTATAGGATACACTTTGCCGGTACAATAACTATCGAAATAGACGGAGTGAAAACCGCAAAAATACATCCAACTTATGATGAAAATATGCTCATATGAAAGAATATAGTAACATATAATGAAAAGTAACATGCATATCATTTTTACCCATAGAGCGATAGAACAGGTTCTTCTATAGTATTGCCATGTTCACCCCTTAGAAGCTTAGTTATCAAAAAAGCATCGTTTGTTGCCGATAATCCAATAGGTCTGGAATGAGGGTGAAAGGATTTTCTACATGCAGGAGCTAATTACCTGTTCAAAAAGTATCGTATATCATTCCAACAAAAAGATCGCCGTAAAGGCTGAAATTTACGAGCAGTCGTGAGCGTCATGAACACTGAAAATAGCGCAAACTTCAATGTGTAAAACTGCCATTGATTCCACTAGTTATTCGTAGACCTTTGCTATTTCTCACATTTTGAATTTCACGACAGATTATGAGGCTTTTACCTCGCTGACTCGCCAATTGCCTTATGATAAATCTTATGCAAGGAATTAAAAGCCGTCTTGAGTTGGATCAAAGGCTATAGGCCGAGGAAAGTATGCTGAAAAAAATGGTGACATAAAAAATGTGATTTTCTAAAATAGCGATAGTCAAAACCAGTAAGGATGAATAGTATGTGTTTTATGGAAAATAAATTATAAGGAGCTCATTTTTTTCCTTCTTCTCAATAAACATTAAACAACATTACAATGGATAACAATGTTCCTTGAAATCTCTTGGAACTGTGGAGAATACAATATTTATTAGTTAGCACAGGAGGAAGCACTTGAGAATAACCACGGAAACTAATAACATCTGGCAAAAAATTCCTGTAAAAATCATGAAATCGCAAACTGAATTAGATCAGCTCACAGTCCATTATATTCTAGTTAATGGTTGCGTCGTTATATCATTGTATTGTTCTTCTTTTGCTCTTTTATTGTCACTTTTTATGTCAAAGAGTGACGTGCTCCATTGGTGAGTTATCGGCTCAAATCTGTGACATAAACAAATAGATTATCCATGAAAATCTGCATGTTAATCCTAGCCACACTTTTTTTTTTGTAAAAAAAAAGGTCGAGAACTATTATTGTTTGAAAAAAGAAAGCCTATAAGTGCTATCGGCCCTATGACAGAACATGTGAATTATCGAGTAACTTTCCGTACTTACGTCCATCGAACAGGGTGACCGTTGTGCGGTACAGAATGTGAAAGCGTGGTGGAGCTCCAGTCGAAGACAGGAGTCGGATTATGTGTTGGACCGGCGATTGCTGTGAAAGAGAGCGATTCGATAAGTTGCGAATTCGTCACCTGAAACTTGTTATCATCAAGTACATGTAACCAAATTCAAATCAGTTCGGCGTCCGATAGGCTGGAAGATGTGAGGATAGATGAAAGTCTACTAAAATGAACTGCTTACATTTGCACTCTTTGGAAAAAATGACTTCAATGGACTGCATGTGGATACCTTTAGAGTGTATTTGAAAAAATAGCCAACACAAAGGCCAAATGGCCTTACAATTTATAGCAAACTGATTTCTTGGATCATTGTGGATTTGTCGTCGAAAGATTCAAACTTCTCAAAAGAGCAGAGGAACTGAAGAAAAATTTTAAAGTCATGTATATTCTCAATTGACTGCTTATCAAATTCAAACTCTAAACTCTCACGTTGTACAATAGCCAAATGGCACAAGTCCTCTGTTTTCATGTAAACTATTCTTGATTTGAAGAAAAACAATGGAAGTTCCTCATGAAAAGTATCAGCACCATCTTTAGGCGACTTTGTTACATCGTTCTCGACCTGTCGTTCGATTGATCTCAGCAGCAATAGCAGTATTAAAGGAAACAAAGTCCTCTGCGAAAAAAAAAGAAGTATAAATCCTGAGATGAAGATTCGGTATTGCCCCTACCACAGATTTAAGCGAATTACAAATCACGCTTAGACAGCATCTAAAATTTTAGTTGGAGGTAAACATGGAGGATCATTGAACCACATTTTCTGTAATTCTACCGACTGTAAACAGGTGGGTAACATCGTGCAGCGATCGCACTCACAGCTGACGGTTTTTCGTTTTGTTTCAACTTCAAACAAGCGCCATCTGTGCTAACCTTTTACAGCCATGGACAAGTACCATTTTTAGAACAGTGTTGCTGTAGCCGATAGGATCTACGACCCAGGGTAGGAAAGAAAGTAACAAAAACCACAATGTTAGTCGGTCTGTAAGCCCAACCCCCAAGCACAGTTGGTGTTTTTACTTTGTTCTTTGTTGGAAGCTGCTTCACCAGACTCGACGTCTTCTCCCGATATCTGCTTTGTCTACTGTGTCATATCTAAAAAAACTAGATGACCTTACTCGTGCTCTTCTACTATAAAATTCGTTATAGTCACAATAGTCGAGCTCACTATATCTGGTGAACCAACTCTCAAACAGCCAAAGTTTCCAACACCAGAAATGAGTCTACTTAGACCACCTCCATTATCGAACAGAACTTCAAAATCGGTGGTAGACGAGCACAAAATATCAGAACGGGTCATCTGAGTGTCTATGATTCAGCCGTTATTGTCGCATATCAAATTCATAATGGCGTCTAAACAGAAGATATTCTCATTAGTCCGATCATTACCGCAAAGCTAGTCAGTGTGCTAGGTCTCGAATATTTAGATACTTTATTGGCACGTCTTGGTAAGTCATACAGGCCTCAGCACGTTTTTTTAGCCGACTTCTTTTTTGCAACGGCCATTAACAGAGAGAGAGAGAAATTAACAGAGAGAGGAGCAAGCGCATTTCGTATGTGTGAACTCAATCTCAGCTGAAGATTTGCTGTATTCGCTCGTCGTTAACGTAATAAATATTAGATGATCATAATTACTCCTCAAATTTCGCGTAAGCCGCGGTACTACGTGGACCTCGGTGACATTTGGGGTTCGGAGGGACCCGTTGCCCCTGCTATTAGTATTCTTCTAAAATGGCACCTTTCTCGAGGGCGCTTTTAGACAAATTTATATTATATTTGATCCCCAATAGAGGACCAAGTAAACCCAGCTCATTCAGTAGATTCTGGTAATATTAGGCCTTATTTGTAAGGACACCAATATTGGGACGACAGCATTATAAAATACCAACAAAAAATAGAAGTCTCAAAAACCTCCAGCAGTATGCGCACTTTTTACATATCTAATTTTATGTTTGTCTGCTTAATTTCACCAGTCAACTTTTGATGATTGATACCAACGAACACCTCAGTTCGAGAAGTCTTTGTAAAATTTGCGATCATCTTCGGAGATGTGGAAAAATCATTCTGCGTATAGCAAGTTTTACATTCTTGAACGATATATTTGAGAACAATCTAAACATCTTGCCGAATTTGCTGGGTTAACTTTAACTAAGAAATGAGCTAGAGGTTCTTGAAGCGGTTTATCAATAAGAAAGGATCTGGTTTGATCCCCTTTTAATATTCTCTGGCAGTCAATCATCAAATGCCTTTGGAAACACATTGGCTCTGCTACCTTCAGAATTGTCAGGAGAATCATCTAGACGAGCACTCTGCGACATTTGTAGAGAAGACGAATATTCAACCCGGCAGCCGATGCAACACGTACTATTGAAAAACGACTAGCGGTTGTTGGCGAAAAAAAAAAGTCGAATGCAAGATTTGCTGGGATCTGCGCGATAAATTGTGATGCAGGATTATGTGAGATAAATAAAATGAGCAACTCGGTCGAGTGCCTGTTTGAGTTTGGAAAACAATGAAATAATGGACCATCACCTTCATATCTGTGGCTCCGTGGTCTCGATGCCCTAATGCCGGAAATGGATAAGTGCCGTTTGCCGGATTCAGCTCACTTCGGCAGGAAATAGCATTTTCAGCCGAATACGGTGGATCACATTCACACTTAGACAATGGGTCCATTGTGTAATTGTTCGATCTGAATACAGAAGAATAGCCGAACGTAGTGGCTGAGAATGTAAGAAAGAATGAGGTAATTAGTTTATAGATCAGAAAAAGTCAGAGTATTGAAAACTAGTATCTGCCGGCATAAGTGGATCCAATTTCGATAGCGGCTGCCCCGCCAAACCGTCGCCGGTTGGCTGTTGACAGATAACGCATTATAGCGTAGAAAAACGTGTGCAAAACGGGCGTCGGTGGTGCAACGGTTCAGCACTCGCTTCCGGAAAGAGTGAGGTCGGGGTTCGCATCCCGGCTGACGCAAATGTTGCAGAGCAATCCACATTATTGGGCGTATTTTATGGGTGTTTCGAATGTTATATTTAGGTCAAATGTATACCATCCATACTATCATCTTAATTTACGCAACAATTTTTTGTTATTCCAGGATTTTCAATGAAATTTCATCCACAATGTTTATGATCAGAGATAGGCACCTCATCAGCCGAATCATGCTATTCATATCCACAACCGAACCGTGATCTCTTCGGAATATCAAAGCTCGCGGAGTTTTGTCATAACTGAAATCAACAAAAAGTTTTAACTGCCAAACAAGCACAGTAGACCGAATGATGAGTTGCTTGAAGTGAACTAATGCCTTTCATTCTCAAAGAATTCGAATGCAAAACAAACACGGAATGGAAGTTCACTCGCTCATAAGTTATGAAGCTACAAAGGATAACATTTTTGGCTTTGATTAATCATTCAGTGAATCGCCAATTCATAATATTTCAACAAATATTAAAGACTCTGTGTATTTGGTCATACAAACTGTTGGAGCTGCATAAAGTGTTTTGTCCTTGAAAATAAACATTTGATCACCTCTGCGCTCTTAGAAAGATAGGCGGCTTGACTACTTCATGCTAATGTCAAATCATAGACCATATGTATGTAGAGCAGGGCTGCTTCCAACCACTTGAGCTCTTTCATGTAACCAGATCCTTATGAACTTACGTGTACCAATCACCGAACCTCTGCACCATTTTCTCAGCATCTGACCACTGAAATATTTTCGGGAAGTATCTGAAAGCGAAAACGATGATTGTGTGAAATTTCGGTTGAAGACGAATTTTTTCAAAGGAAATGAAAAATCACTCACGGAGTATTATAACTGGGCCAATAGGTGTTCCGAAAAAGTGCATGGGTCATATCAGCATGCGCGGTGTGATTTCTGAAACATAGTTTACTTTTGTGATATTTCCCAAGACCAACTATCTGTTAAAGCACAGCATTCTTTAATAATTCCTAATTCTTCTTCGTGAGCCAAACATGATGGGACAGCAGCCGGCACAAAATCTTGCTATTTTCTTCGTGTCTAAAGTGGTAGATCCGATGATTGACCTCCGGCTATTACTCCATTGTAGATATGTAGATGATTGTCTGGTTATCTGTTTCACACAAGAGGAGATGGACAGATGTTTGAGTTGTTGAACAAACGCTCAGACACATAAATTCACTTGTGAGGTACCAAAAGACAACTGGCCCATTTCTGAACGTAAACTGAACTATCCGAAAACGATCACATTATAACTGGTACCGAAAGTCAAGTAATAAATAATTTAATTATTATCTCTCCTCTAAACCCTCAAACGCAAAAAGGCGCTTGTGAATAAAATGTTCTGAAGAGTGTGTGTATGAGAAGATAGGAAGAGATAGAATTCCTAAGAATGGCTCGGCAACTAATCACTTTCAGTGGATGCAAAGATGTCTCTTTGGGATACATTTAAAAGAGATAGCGTGCCCTGAAACGATAGTTCCAGCAGAAGCAAAATTTTGCTTATCCTTCTGTTCTTTTCAGACAGAATAAGTGCAACTATTGAACGCTGTTTTAGAAGGACAGGCCTTAAAGAAATGAGTAATAATGGACAAAAGACCACCAGAACTTTAGGGCATCAGCTATAACCACTTACATGACATCCTTTGTGCAGTGTAAGAGTGCATAATATGCTTTCACGGTAAAGATGGCTAATGCATGACTATGAGTATACTTTACCTAACCTCTTGTAGAGCATGCAGTCGCAATTGTATCAGTGAAACAAGTAGGCCACTGTGCGCCCGTATAACAAAGTACCCCCTCCCACCCAGCTCGCATAGGAAATAGACTCATAGTGAAGAGGATGATGGACCGCAGTGAGGATTGCCTCATTTGACGCGTGCTATGATACAGAATAGAAGAATGATGTTATGATTTCAGAAGTGCTTTAGCAGCCCATATGATCGCAGCACGGTTGGTCTCCACTGGACAAATCACTGGACGATTATAAGAAGTGATGAGTATGTTGAAAAGTGGTTTACCTTTGATGCTATCACGACATAGCTATGGTGATTTTCCTCCCTATGAGTAATAAAGGTACTTCACTAACTCGATTTGGGCAATGCGATAGTTTCGGGCTCTCAAGAAGCGAAATCGCGAAAACGTTAGCTGTCAAATTAGATTGTGTTATTGGAACATCCTTCGCAAGCTATATAAAGATTTCACGACCAAAACATTGCCATTCAACAACAATATCATTATAGACGTAAGAAAAGGGGTTCGACAAGGCGATACAGTTCCGCAAAAATCATTCACTGCCACCCTTCAAAATGTCATGCGAGCATAAGATCTGGACGACATGGAAGGAAAATCGACGGTCGACAATTGAACCATCTTCGCTTCGCTGATGATATCGTCTTCATAACACCAAGTATCAGCCAAGGCGAACGAATGCTGACCGATTTCGACAACGACTGTGGAAAGATTGGTTTTCATCTTAATCCAACGAAAATGATGTTCGTGAGGAACGGATGGGTGTCGAATGTCCCATTTACGCTCAACGAAACGAACGTCTCCTAATGCACCAGTTACTACCTAGATCGTGAAATACATAAGATGAACGACCTAGCTCCAGAGTTGAGCTAGAGGAAACGAGCGGCCTGGGCAATGTTCAAGAACATCGAGGATGTAGTGAAGAGGACTAAGAACATTCGACTCCGTGTCCACCTTTTCGATCCGACAATAATCCCTGCCCTAACGTACGAAGCAAAAACCTGGTCGCTACGTAAACAGGATGAAAAATCACTTGGCTTTATCAAACACGCAGTCGAAAGGTCGATGCTAGGAGTATCCCGTATCTCGCAAATGAGAGAAAGGGTTAGAAGAGTCAACCTACGTCAACGATCGAAGATCAAAGACGCCGTTCTACACGCTTGGATACCGAAAAGAAGTTGGATCGGACACATGATGCGCTTCAACGACAACCGTGGACAAGAACGTTACCGACTGGATTCCTCGGGATATTAAGTGCTCTACAGGAAGACCACCAACCCGATGGTCCTTCTTTACGAAAAGTATAGTAGAAAGATATGATTCTCATCGAATCTCTAGAGTGGGGAGGATCCACTGGGCTACTCTTGCACGCGATTTGCTGGTCCTCGCTCGAGTCACTTGACGATCAACGGGACGACAGTTGACAGGTGACAGGTGAATAGAACTTCGTGTTCGGTTCACAAACAGCCAGGAATTTTGTGTTCGGTTCCAGAAAAAGTTGAAAATAATGTTGAAAGGGGTTTGAAAAAAAGGCCGGAAAATCCACACGGAAGCTGTTCAAGCACGTGAAGAAGTCCATGCGAGGGATGATCTCGTCGGTTTCTCTTGAACATTTTGTAGTCCAAAATAGTCCATTGATTGTTATAAGTGCCCGAATTGAATCGGGAGAACACTTTCGCCCACTGCAGTCCCGACGACGATGTTCGGTGAGCCACCTGAAAAACATCATGTTCCAATTCTCTACGATATTACAGTATTGAACTGAATCGAAATTCAAAATGGGAGGAATATTCGATACCTGTGTTCTAATCCAGCATAGTACACTTGTCGGGGTCATGTACTTGTATAATCTCTCATTGTAATTGCTGATAGTGGTCTCTAGTATTGCCAGCTGAGATGATGTCAAGATAAAATCGTCGATGGATGAGATTGTACCTGAAAGTACTGTGAACATAAGCAACTTCTCAGTTTCTCAGCTTCGGAGATAAAAGGTAGTCTAAGCCTGCTTACCACAATCGCACTGTAATGCTGAGACAAAATGTAGCAATTTCCCGAGGAAACTAAACTTAGTTATTCGAATTTCAGTTTACAATCGGCATAAAGCACTGATAAATGTTAGGAACAATGCTTCACGTGAAATGAAAATAACATCTTGAATTTTTTTTGTAGTTCTCAAAGCTTGGAATCGGTGGGTAGACTAGAAGCAAGCAAAAGCATGAATAACATGGCCTAATACGATCCACATAACTTCTTGCAGAAAACGAATCTCAACGAAACAACACGCAATTAATGGGTGACTGTGATGCATAATAGAACTTACATGGTGGGGAAAAGCATTGTCAATTGATCTCAACTTGACATATGTATTGGTCGTTTTTCCACATTTTAGACTCTGCAGATGTGAATTGCAGCTCATATGTACCGCTTGATTTATTGTATATCATTTTTAAACAGCCGTGGGCACAGAAGTTGAAAGTGTTTGTAATGCACACTGGATCGACTGATGTTATTCTGCGCTAAGACTCATCAGACTCTTCCATTAGTCCAGTCAGGTTATAAGAATTGTTTAAACAAATTTATCGTATATAAAATTTCCATGTACTCTCTCAAAGTGATTTTAGGTTGCAAGAATGTTTGAAGCCTTACCGAGGTTGTAACGTCAGAGCCATACGTACGTTTTGAAAGTGTCGCCCGCTTCATCAGTGGCCTGCGTCTGCACACTGAACTTCTACTTTATAGCAGCGATGGGAGACGTTTTTATAGTGTATAGCACATATTAATGTGTTATCACCATAAACACCATTTTTTCAGTCGAATGGATTACGGCGTGTGGGGGCGTGGGCCACTGATGAAGCGGGCGACACCGCCGAAACGTACGTATGGTTCTGATTTAACAACCTCGCTAAGGCTTTGAACATTCTCACAAGACTATATTGAATGTTCATAGCGAAAGTAAAAAACAGTCCATGAGGTTGATTTTAGGTATATGAAATAGTGATCGCACTGCAAGAAAAGCATGCCCTTCTGTTGTATGAAATCGAACTTTACCGCCTATCCGGTAGAATCAGCGCCATGGGATCAAGGCAGCATATCCGCACACCCAGTGTGAAAACTGAGTAGAGAATATGAGAGCAAAGACATTACCTTAGACGTTTGAAAAATCTACCACATTAGAGAAGTACTTACACGGAATCATCGGTGCAATTTATCAAATCCAAAAAGCATGTATCCATAATTTGTCATAATAAAAATGCAATCTTTCAAACGGCAGTGCGTGATCACATTGCTGAACGGCAAATAATGGAGGGATTGAAAAGATTGCCGTAAATATGTTTGTCTTATCAAACGTACTTAAAGGACGACTCACCAATAGATTACATAATACTTCGCGCATTTTGGCAACTACTTGTGAGAAAAATGTTCAGTAACGGAGGCGCAAGTCAAAATGCATCCACCCCAAAAAATTCAAATTTTAAGGTAGTACGACAAACTTCTGCCTTTACGAATAATAAAGTTAATGATATTACTTCAGATCTAAACAAGTCTCTTTTTCGTCTCTTTCATAGCAAATGAAATAAGTAACACTATTAAAATGTGCCAGGAAAGATGTGGTCTAAGAAGTTTGTGGCAGTCATTCAACTCCCACTTAGCTCTCTACAGGATTAATTGATTCCCAACCGCCTCTACAATAGTTTGAGTAACTCGGGAAATCATGTATCCTATTGATGACAGAGCCGAGGAGTGTACGGTTCATGTACAATGCGACCATTATCCTATGAAGAATTCGATGCAAAATACATTAACAAAACGGTACCTATGTTTTGTGCCCGCACAAAGGAACACCTAAATGAAAAACCGAAAAGTTGTAGATATTTTCCCAGGTACGCACAGGGCACAAAGACACAACGGTAACGGTTTTGAAATTATTGATACGATCCTGTCATGCAAACCAAAATATGAACCAGCAAAAATTTGGTGTGACTTGGCTAGGCTTAGATAACTAAAAATGAATCAGATAGACTGATGTTTCATTATCAAAGTCCGATAATCTCGACCTCGGCATGAGAGAAAAAATGCAAAGTTTCTTACGATCTGTCCTTTTCTTTATTTTAAACTTGCGCGAGAGTGGTACGTCTTCGTTTTCAAGATCTAATAGCTAATGCTTCAACGACCCCGCCTTCGTCAGAGCCTATACGTAATATATCATAATATATCTGATTATTAGGTTAATATTTCGTACGCATCAACAATTCACTACAAAATATTTAGCAGTCTTGTTATTTTTAAAAAACCCCACCTTCATAATACTTATACGGGAGAGTGACCTCTCCTTATAAGTATGAGGAAGAAGGGTTTTTTTTTTCCAAAATATCGAAACTGTTAACACGCTGACAACGATTGTTAGCTCAAACCACACGCCGCGCGTGTGGCGGTGAGGCGCCGTAGAAGTCTTTATTATCACGCGTTGCAATGGAAATATAGGAATTCGTTTGCTAATCTGAGGTACTGAGGGGATACTATGGCGATGAAATGATGTAGCAGAAAAGACTTTTTAAAGTTGCATAGTTAAGAGAATACCCATGTATCGAGAAATCATCTAAGTATCAACAAGAAAAGCACATTGCTATGAGAGGAAACATATTCCCAGCTGTTATATAACCTCGTTTCTTTCATTTTCATCCATGTTTTTGCAGTCATTCGGCAGCTTGAAAAATGCCTATTCTCTCACTAAATTTACTTGGAAAATGACTTTTATTTTATTCCTAAAGAAAACATTTAGAGTACTTTTAATTTTACTTTGTGCTAATAAAAAAGCAAACGTTTTGCAACGTTTTGTTCGTTTTAGTAAGCATCTCCCCTTTCCGTTGAGATTTGAGGCTTTTGGAGAAGGCATCGCCATTATTCCTGCTACAGAGAGCTTTATTGATGTCTCTTCTATCATATTTTGTTATTTACTAACTACGAAATTCCCTTTAGTGACGACAAAAATCCACATTTTATTGGAAAACTACCACAACGTTATTGTGGCTGCCGCGCTCGCCGTGCGACGGCGCCGCGTGGCGTGCAGAATTTCAATATCGTTGTCAAAGTGTTAGATTATTTTGTATTGGATTCATCATTATCACTCGTGACATGGTACCTTTTTTCTGTTTCACCTTCCAAAGTGAGTAACTCTAAAGGTCATTCCATTTGAACAACAAGGTAGTCTTATATCCTATAAACAGCGAGAGGCTTCCTCATATAAACATTTGATGTTCATCAGCGCAAAAAATTCTCATTAGGGCTATCAAATTAAATGGATATCGTTGCATAAAAACTTCCGCCTCAGAAAAAGAAATACGTAAATTTCCATTTTATTAGATAAATTCGTGCTGAAAACGACACAGATTTTGATTTGCCACAAAATCATTGTTATACTAACACATTCAACCTAAAAAAAACTTGATGCACTGCGCATTTTAATTGAGATAGGACGAAAAATGATTAAAGATTGCTAACAGGTATTACTAGGTAAGGGCAGCGAAACGTATATAAATTGTTGTTGAGTAATCTGGACTATTTTTTATGGTTTTCAAAACTCTCGTTATTGTTCTGTGGCATTGCCTAAAATGTTCAGAAAGTTTTCCTACTACGATAATTTGTGAGCTCCATCCATTTCATGAACAAAAATGAAATTCACACACATTCCAGCCTGCCTCTTGAGGAGTATGATAACAAAAAAAAATGTGCATAGAAAGTGATCTACTATGGGTTTCATTTGAACATTTCAGAAGGTTTGGTTAATTCCCATGCATGTAGAAAACTCTTCTACTCTGTTAGACCTACAGTATATTACTCAAAAGATTTCAAAATCTTTGGCTGAGAACTGTTTTTGATCGTGCAATAACAACTTGATCAACTTAAGCATTCAGCTGATGCGTTCTGATACCAGTTGCGACTTGGATATAAAATCTCACTGACCCGGATAACCGCTAAAAGCGTAACTTCGTCCCGGATCATTGGTGGTGAACGTGTAACGCTTTTGCATTCGAAGCATCGACGAGTACGACGACCATGTGACATGCGAGAAAAGGATGTCTGAGAATTTAGGAAGCAGCTGAAATACACTGAGATAGTTTGCAACTTAATCTGTTGACTATATCTTCAACAGTTTAGCGCTTAATTTGATCCATCATCACAGTGTTTTTTTTCACTACGCGGATGCCAGTACTTCTAGCATTCAATTCGTTTTTCCGTCTTCTTCTTGAACGGCGTAGAATACTTGTTGAGCGAGTCTCGTTGCAATCTCGAGGATAGCCTGGCTGTGGCGATCCACAGGACATTATCGTTGACTGTCGGAGAGAGAGTTGGGGATGGCCCCGATAGTAGGAATTGAAGAAATGAATATATCACATTGCTATGTTATCGATGTTTCATTCTTTCAACATTTTCAACATTCACATTTCAGCCATCGCTTTGTCAAAGTCGTATGAAAAGCTCATTGAGATGCTCTGTTGTGTGTTATTGGTTCTGTTCAAGTGGTAAAGAGTCAATGCCTAATGAAGACAGTTCAAATAGATATGAATAATGAGCTGAAAAAATTCGACTAATTCTAGGGGAACGCTGTTTTTGATTCCACTTAGTCGGAAGTGTGTAATACTTGGTATAAAGTGAGTTTTTCGTAATCAGGATCAACTAGTAACGTACGACAATAGTGGGAAAATGGTGCATGTATCACGTTTGGCAAACGCCCGTACATTGGGAAACAGAGAGCTTTGGAACGGAGCCGCACCAGCAACTTCACTTTTAATAGACTGCATCACTAATAACTACGCACACTTCCTCGTTTCAGATTTCTACTTCATAGACCCATAAACTTGTATGTGTCTTGTTAATTTTCGTTGAACCTTGTCTTATAATTACAAAAGGAGGGAAAAAATAGGATTTTGTCCAGATGATGCGATAAATGCACTGTTCATAGTGACGGTTGTCGATTAAGTGTTAGTGCTTTTTAAGAACTTCGGGTTCCAGTCCAATTTTAGAATTACTTTAAATATGGATTAACGCGTATAAAAAATGGATTTGATTGAGGATGGACATGTAAAACCTTTTCTTAGTTTAATTAGCCTTAGTGCGACATTGGATGTTGCAATTCAGCCCTTGAAAGCTCTCCTTAATCATAAAGCGGCAGCACATTATCGATATTAAGTTGGAGAAGACAGGAAGACTATACGGACTTGGGATCAGGAGACAGAAATATCTGCCTGCATTTAGAGCTCTTAATCGCGACACTGTTTTATAGCAACCAAAGTATTTGGGAACCTGGGCTCTAAAAATACAAGAAAGCCAGATTATGAAGACTTTGATACAAGTGGCGCAGCTGAAACATTACCAATATATTCGGGAACATCACCGTCTTTGCTGAGAAAAATTTCGTTACCTGAATTACTACCTAATAGGATAACTATCCCTAGCAGAAATACATACATTCGTTGGAAAAGGGTTTGTGGGTTCCAAAAAATAAAATTACATTCGGGATAAGAGAAGTTTCAAAATGTTAGACACAAAACCAATGCTTCCTTTGATTCCAATTGACAAAGCTCAATATCAGGGGAAATTTAGCCCAACAGACCATATATGTATGGTTTACATCGTCACCTATGCTTTGATAAAAAGTAGAGCATTTGGGGTTAATGAATCCCTAAGGGATACTCACTAATTCGACTGCGTCAGACATTGCAAAAATGATCGAATGGATTTTGGGCAGACTTCCAGGGTCCGTGGGTCTCTTGATAGAGTGCTTTCATTATCTCTAAGATTCCTTTCGTTCTTATAACGCCAGACAGATGGAGTCTTCGTTTACATGCAGCGTAGGATAACAGCGATCGCTGTGTTTTTATCGCAGAAAATGTCTAAGGAGTAGCCATGTTCACTTCAAATGTATTATTATGATACATGAAATGTAACCTTAACAAGTGCAGAACAGTGGCCGGTACCAGTGAGAAAACTTTTCCGCCGAGTTTCTGGTCTGCGGAATTTGGCTGCCAAATCTTCAATATCACCAGCTAGTTGAAGCAGGCTGAAATGATTCCCTTCGCTCGAAGTAAGGATATGAGTAGGATTTGATCATGTCGGTTAACACGTACTAAATAGGATGTGCGATGAGTTCATCAGCAGCCCATGAACGTCCTAATGTACCTTCGTATCCATCGATCATTCCAAGAAGTTGATTTAGTGTCATGTTCACCTGGAAAGAACGAAATTGAAGGCTGTTATTTTATTGAATTTGACTACAGCAAAGGATCACTGGTAAAAAAATTCAGTGTTTCGAATTGTCAAACAAACAGAGTCAAACAAAAAAAATAAGCGAAGATTCTTGAAGCAGCAGGCTAGGAACCAAAGCGATTCAGTCAATTCCCTACTTTTCAGATTTCCACAATGTCAGGCAATGTTTCACAGCTTCGCTAGAACAACCATTTCCTTGATAATCCATACTCTATTGTTTCAATCACCTATTGGTTTTCATGTGATAATTCACAAAGAACAACAACAGCCGTGTTTTCCATCAACAAAGTAAAGAAAAACACTCGGTAACTTTCATCATTTTCAACTCCTTTGCTATTTTAGACTTAACTTTTCCCTATGTTAAAATATGAAAAATTTCATAAAGCGAACAATCTTCCCGCTCAATTAACGCCAACGAACTGGCTGGTTTATTTATATCTCGATGAGTGGAAATTAGTTATAAGTGAGTTCGAAGCAGAAAATTGAAAAAAAAATTCTATTCCACTAGTTGGCTGTGAAGTACAGCACTAGCAATATCAGCCAAACATTCAGTCAAACATTTTAAACGAGTGACAAGCACTTAAAGAAATAGATTTCGAACGATCTAAGCGAAAATTAGACGATTAATTCATGTTGTAGCGTAATGCTAAAAGAGCATCTAAAGTTATTGAGGTGTCCTAAAAAAATTTTTTCGCATTTCGACCCTTTGTCAAGTCGATTGATGCTTTGTATAAGCAGATAAATTATTGAACAATAAAATCACCGCCACGTCCGATGATACGTATAACTATCGACCTCACAAAGCAATTTTTTGGAAATTGGGATCTACTACAATGCCACATTCACCTTACAGCTTACCATTTGCTAGGCAAAGATCGGATGCTCTTTTTCCAGGAGGAATGAGGCCAGCGATCGAAGAACTTGGTGAGATCACTTCTGAGCTGATTTAGTTTTGAATTTTTCCTCACACAGACGCTTCAAGGGGGAAGAAATGATCATCTGACGGAGCAGTATCGAAGCTGTAAGGTGAATGTGGCATCGTAGTAGATCCCGATTTCCCAAAAAATTGCACTGTGAGGTCGATAGTTATACTGGACAATGGACGACGCTGAGTCATTTCGGACGCTTCTCTCGCAGTAGCCGTGGTCAACTTCTTGAGTTGGTTCACGTAGAGGTCGGTACTGATTGTCCTGCCTGTTGCTGAGCAGCTCAAAAACAGCACGCCCTGCCAATCCCAAAAATCCAGAGCCAGTGGGGGATAAGGAATAGTATGGGACAACTCAAGAGAAATTTTCGGTGCGAAGTAAGTGCTTGAACTTGAAGGTTTATATCAAGTTGAGCAACATTTAGCGCATTTAGCACATTAGCACATCTAGAAAGGGACACCTAAAATCAAACTCAGATAGGATTTCGTTGTCTTTTTGGTCAGTCACCCTTCATCTTGACTTCTTCAAATGTTGATGCTTCTAGTTCAGGAAAGCCTTTCGAAATGGCATAAGAAAAAAATTTTCTGAACCATTATATTTGAGCGACATATCGTCATTCTATGCTCCGCTCTCACCTGAATCCAATAACGATTGTTCGGATAGCTGGCGATATTTTGCTGCATCCAGAGATAGTTTTGCAAGAGAAAGCCGTTGAGCTCCTCACAAAATTGCTCAGCTCCATCGCAAAATCCATCGACTGTGTTCGACAGATGCAGACGAATCAAGTCTCTCGTCGCTCTTCCTGCAATTTCTTAATAGGTCAACTATACCAGTGTTACCGTCCTTAACTACATAATGACGCGCTTATAATTAACGTTAGAGAATTGAAGGTGAATCTAACTGGTGCAGAAATTTGCGTTAACCATCAGTGTTTCATATTTCATGCGATCCATAAAATCTGTGCTATCAGACCGTCACCGAAGCGAAGGTAAAGGCCGTTTCTCTTATGAGGTCCATTTCAGCTACCCCTAGGTGGATCAGAGCTCAATGCGCATAGCTTAGCACTCCATTTCATTGTGGATTGTCAAAACTAAACAGCCTTCGTGTTCTCATGGACGTCCACCAAAGAGTAGCTATTCTTGATCAACTCGGTTAGATTACCACTATTTCATTAACTAGTGAGCAATGATCCTATGAATATGTGGATAACCTGTATAGAGGCTAATGAAAATGGAGAAAAATCTATTCATAATATTGATGGCTCGTCTCATCGGAATTTTACGGTTTTTTTTTGAATAGAGGCACGTCTGGCGCAATGGTTGAACCTATTTTGCAACACGGACGTGGTCACTAGCTAAAATCTAGCATCTCGGCGTCCATCACTGCAGATTCTACAAAGTAGCACCAGACTTGTCTAGAGAATCAGCAGCACTGACTTAACTCAACAGTAGCCCAAAGCGAGTCTTGTAAATGCTAGATATGCACTGAGCTACCTCTAACAGCGCTTAAGGAAGTCAAGTGTATGACACATTCCTCAAGGATTGATCAGCGTTGAGAGCTCTAATCTTTATCCTTATAACTCAGCCTTAAACACAATAATGTTAACAGCTTGCATTTCTTGCCTATAACTATGATCAACGGATGCTCTTCAGTGACCTCTCAATCATATTTGAATGTAGTTACTTGTTCATATATTATATCCAGAATTCTCAAATACAGTCAAAAACGCGTAAAACTTGGGATTCTTCATATGTATTACTGGTGATATACGTACTGAAGGTTGTCTAGTAAGACGTTCTCAAAAATAATATCTGATGCAGCAGCTGCCTTTTGTGTTGATCTTTCTAGAACCCTCAGCAGAGCCTTTTCGAAATTGGAGCTTTTCAGAAGCTTTGTTGAATTGCATACCTTGTCTCTATTTGTTTAAACAGCTGATGCTGCTTCCTTTGATGAAATAAGAAGTTTATTGTGTTGGAGCACTCCTGTGTTCAACATAACGCTAACAGTAACGCTATTTTTTTGCATCACTGAGCGAGTCCATTCGCTTATGTTTGCACCAGATGATGGAGTTCACCAAGCTCAGATGACTATACAGCGAGGAGTGGTGCGCTGGAACCGCCAGTGGTCAATTGTGTCCATGAACGAATTTTCCTGAGTTCAGCTCCCAGTAACCAATAATTTTCTACAAGTCGAGGGCAACGATCCCCTGACATGAACACAACAATAGAGCTCTGCTTTTCTTCCACTTCAGCACCATTATTGCGCTCTAATTCCGTTGCACAACTAATTGCCCACTGTTCAGTCTCAAGTCGATAACTTTCTTGGAAAGTCCTTTCGGGGTTATAAATCAGCTGCCGTTAAGAAGGCCTTCTCCTTGATAGGCATCAAAGGAGAGTTTATGTTCCAAGTACTGGTGTAGAGACCCACCCGTCATCTAGCAAATTATGTACAAGCCTCATTACTACTGATTGCGCCACATCTCCAGTTACACAGAAATCGCTATCAGCATACACAAGTCGAATAAGATCGAACTTGAAATCGTCGTCAGCTGTTGTAAAGTTGTAAATATAGAGATGGGTGTGGCAAGTAGATGAGAAAAGCAAAGGATAGAGTTGATAGAGGAAGTACAAAATTTATGGCAACCTTACAAAAAAGTGCAAACATACCGACTAAAACGAAGTCTTTTTCAAAAGTTAGAGAAGAATGTCTACAGCTTGTGTGACGCATAATGCAATGAGAGTAAAGGAGTTGTATAAAAGTTACCAATTTTGACGCCTATTAACTGATCTTCATTCTCAATTTGTACAAAAGCGAATGCAGCTATACCTTCAGAAACCATATTTTCCGTTGTGAGCTTCATCTATTGCGACAGAAACTCTCAAATCACATTAATTACTAACAGTATAGAAGTTTTCATTCTGTCATGAGAACATATTCATTCTTAAAGATTCTAATTTTTAACTTAATTTTGGTCTCGGTTACTTTTACTAATCTTTGTTGTTGAAGGTTTAACTCCGAAGTAAACCCAAAGTAATGCGTGTAATCTGGAAAAATTACCTTGAACTCTAGTTCACATTACTGTAGAGGGGCAGAACGATCCTGTGTTTTCTACAAAATATTATGCGTTCGAATATCGGAAGTCCTCTAGTCATCAAAAATGTTCGCGAGTTGATAAAAGTCATAATCGCCTACGTTAGACATCCAATGTCTCGATTTTTTTTCTTTTGCACTAACTCAATGTTTTTCTTACTTCCAGTTGTTACGATGAGTTGTGGCTATTGTAGGGGACGGGATGATGTAAGAAATACTGCATAAAATTCGACATAGCAAAATCGTTCCAGTCGAACAGCCATGCATTTGTCAGCTATGGTTAAAAAGTGCTATATAGTAATATATTGACACATATGTATAAGAGCAGAGCTCGTTAGAAAGTTCTGTGATGTCTTCATCCGCAAAAGGTTTTCAGCGATCGTAAACCAATAATTAACCTATCGAGAATATCAGCATCGCGAACTGTTTTCAATTCTTTTTTCAGCCTTTGCGAAATCAAAGGTGGTCGACTAGATGTAAAGTTGATGAAACTGGGACAAAGCGATCTCTGGTGTTCCCGCGAACAGTTCACTGAGTCTCGCTGTGATGTGGATTTGAACGACCTTTCAGACCATACTCGTAACCATGTTCGCTCCCAGAACTGTCTTTGACTCAGTGCTCCGTTTACCCTGTGATGACCAACGTGGGTGGTGACAGCATAGAAGTCAGTGCGCATTTAGTAATCTGTGATCAGTATTTGAGGGGTATGATTGCGCACTGGTTAGTATTTCAGTGTTTCAGAGAGTCAAATGATAAACGGTACGCTGGTTCGTTCGCTCCTTTCACACTCCCTAGCAATCAATCAAATGAACGCAAATGTACACTTAGCTCGACTACCTTCAGGATTGCAAGAAGAATCATCTAGACAAGCATTCTACGGCACTCATGAAAAAGGATGAAATCCCAAAGAGCAGTCGAAGCAACACGTGAAAAGTTGAAGACCCCCGTGGAGGATGAATACGAGGAAACGAATCGAATGCAGGAAGTGCTGGAATCCGCACAACGAAATGTAAAAATGGGTAGTTGTCCAATGAAATAATTAAGTTTTGACGTGGCAAACTGAGTCGCTCGAAATTGATGTATTATTATTTGCTTCACAAAAAGTGTGCTGAAGGCTCAAGAGTCTTTGAACCAAAGGTTTTGATAGAACCTATTCTAAGATCCGAGAGCACACAAAAGTGTGAGCAGAGTCGTCAATTTGTTAACTCCGTCGTTGATTGAGCAAAACAGCTCTTGCTCAATGCAAGGCGACAAATGAATAGTCGACCCCATTCGTTGGACAAGAACTTCTCATAAGAGTGTTAGTAATTATTCGAACGCTTGAATCTCTGGTTGGCGCGGTACGTGGTCGGTTTTGAAGAACTCTTGCTTTGACGTTGTTACAGAAGAAAAACCCCTGTTTTTCACAAACACATTTTCCTCGTAACAAGAGCTTTATCTTTAGACTATTATTCCACTGCATCTAATACCGTATCCTCTATTGAGATCCTCTTAAGGAATGAGTGTTGTATCCTGATGTGTCCCGAAAATAGTCGCTGTACTGGACTGTCCGAGTATCAACGGGCCAGATTCAACATAAGCTAGGAAGAGAACCAGAATTTGGATCACAAATGTAGAACACAGCCTCTGCTTCGGAGTGATTCATTGATATCTGGAATACAACAAAGCCGAAGCGTGCTCGAGTGACTGCAAAAGCATTGGGAAAAGGGTTAAATCAGGACCTTGCTTCCTGATGGCCTGTATCACTAACCACTCTACTACCCTTTGCATCGTGGATGTAGAGCGCAATGTGCGCATGGAGTGATTTATAGAATAAACATAAAAACATAATATTATCTGCGCCAAAGCTCCGAAGTCTGACGATGCATATAAGACTATATTATAATCGAAAAAAGCCTAAAAATACATAGACAAGAGCGGTTTGTTCTGGAAATTAGGTGTACATGTGGACATATTTACTCTGAATTTCGCTGTACCTATTTTTTCCTACGTCTGAATTCTTTCCATTTCTTTTCACTTCAGTTAAATGGATAAAGGATGAAGTTCTCGGCGTCGATCAACCGCTGAGAGATGCGCCATTCACTCGACTTCAATTTGATTTCGTTTTGATGTGATTTAATGCATATCTAACCTTTACAATGACTCGCCGTGGCCTTCCGCTGATCCAAGTCAGTGCTGCTTTTCCTCCCAGACAAGTCTGAGACCAGTCCGGTACCAATTTACCGACCTCGAAGGGATGGATGACTTGGTGAGCCATCAGAGCGAGATCGAACCATTGACCTCGTGTGCGACGCAGTGCACCTCTAACCACTGCACCACATGCGCTTTTATCTTACCACTCGAGTTTCGTTCTTTTTTCTTCAGGAATCCTTAGGAATGCAGGAAGAGCGCGTTTGCAAAAATCAAAGCCGCTCTAATCCATGAAATTTCGAGACATCTACGCTTGAATCACCTGCCATCCCCTTAGATCGTCGAGTGATTCCAGAGGGTAGCAGTAGTACTCCATTTCTCCCTATCGCGTGCAAGACTAGCTCAGTGGTCCCCCCTCCCCTTTAGGAATTCGTTAAGCATCAAATTTTCTTCTAGGCCCGTGCAGAACTCAGACCATCGGGTCGATGGTCTTCCTGTGGAGAGCTTGACATCCCACCCAAGGAACCCAGGCGATAACAGTTCTTGGCCATTGATTAACGACAACTGATACACATATATGTGTTAGAACAAATTTGCAAATATTTAGGAATGTTGAGTGATGTAGAAATCTTTGGTCCTAGGGTGGCGGGAGTTGATCTCGCGTCTCCCCGCTTTCCGAACCGCGTGCTAACCACTGCGCTATCGAGGCTCCTATAGTACCACTTAGAACATACGAAGATTCCTATAAATATTTTGACTATAAGACGTAAAACATACAAGAAAGTCCGTAGTCTCGTACAGCGTATATAATTTGACGGCAGCGAACATGAAAACCGTGACATCCACGGACGGCATGGATTCGTAGAGGTGAGTACTTACTTTGCTGTCCATTAACTGGTCAACCTCTCCGTAAACTTCTATAGAAATCCACGAAAAATACTTGAGTATGTCCAGTTCGAACCTGAGGCGTGTAGCGCAGTGGTTAGAGGTGCCCTACGACGCACATGGTCGATGGTTCAATCCCGCGCTCAAGGCTTCCAAACCTTCCATCCCTGCGGGGTCAACGAATTGGTTCCAGGCTTGTCTGGGCGGATAGCAGTAGTGACTTGATTCATCGGCAAGCCACCGTGTGTCATTGTCAAGGCCCCAGATATTTATTTAATCACCGCAAACGGTACTATGAATGGAGCCGAATGCACGGCGCATCCCTCGAAGAGTGATCAACGCCGAGGGTTTTGCCTTGTTTTATATCCCCTTGAGGCTAACTTCAAGCAATATTCTTTGGAAAAATGGGAGAAAAAAGGCCGAATAATGTCGATTTTATCCCTTAGAAGAAAAATTTCCGTCGTACCTTCTAGAAAACCGGCTGCATAGCCTTGTTTGTATGGCTCTGATACTCGTGCGGATACCTCGACTTCAACGAAAGCCCACCTAAAGAACACGTAAATAGCAGCGAAATCGATACTTGATCCGTGGCGAAAATCAATAAATCAATAAGTTTGGCGCTCGCGAGCGTCTTTCGGCTTATAGCTGACGAGCTGATCGCGTATTGATCGATCGGTCGATTGACTGATTGCCAGTCACATGCGGCACTTGCCCTGTTTCGTTGATCTCATTGCTGTACTTCACCATTGCCATCGTCCTTTCCCCACATTCACCGTCGTGATCCTCGTCGGATTCTTTGAAGAAGTACATCTTCCCGTCGTCATTTTCACAGAGACCATACTAAAATTAAGATTTTGATCTACCCCTGCATAATCAATCAATAAGTTCTAGTCGCTTACCGTTCCATTGCCGTCGAGTTTTACGGCTTTGTTAGTGTTTGGAATTCTGTTTGACTTTTGTCCGCTCAGATAAACTACTTTTAGAAGTAGAATTCGTAGAAGAAGAAGCTTAATCATCGTCTGTTCAGAAGATGTTGGCCAATGCGAAGTCGCTATATCGATTGGCTATTGACCCAAATTTCGAACGACGATTCGCTGCTAATCTACAATTACAACAGGTCCAGTTTTTTCATAGATTCCGTCTTTACAATAGTAAGGCTAAGTGACCACGTGTTATCGATGGTTATTGATCGGTTGTTTACTTGTTTACAAGGAGAAATCACATAGAATAAGAGCAACTTTGTGACTACTTGGTAAAGATAGCTATTGATCAATTGCTTACCTATTAACAAGAGAACAGTCACATGGAAAGAAGAGCAGCTCAGTGACTGCACGATATCGATGGTTATTGATTAATTGTTTACTTGTTTACAAGGACAAGTTACATAGAAGGACAACTTAGTTACTACATGATTTCGATGGTTATTGATTAGTTGTTTACTTGTTTATGAGGAGAAATCACATAGAACGAAAAGCAACATGACATTTGCACGAGACAGAGACGAACAAGAAAAAAGATCTCGAGTAGTTCGAGTACATTGGCGGTGACATAGCAGCGCAGTGATAGTGTACTTCTCTCTTTCTTTTGATGATGATGATTTATTTAGAGCGAGGTCGAACCCACTATCTTATCTTTCGGTGCCTGACACCTCACCAAAAGCAAACCCTATAGGGTTAGGAGACTATCTGTTCATAGACTGAATAGATATCGGGCATACTAATGCATAAAGAAGAAGTTTGAAGCGATAGTAGTTGGAGGATTTGTGATGGATGGTCTGGCTAACTAGACGCATCCGACGTTCCATTTCCCTGTGAACAGCTGTTCGCCGTGGAACCACTTGAACATCCAATTATTAGGTCGTTCCATAAGTTCTGGCACTCGAGCAGTAAACACCAAATTTATTAATCAAAGGTGAATAGAATTGCATGATTTTGGTACCGTTCAATTGCGCATTTTCTTGTGAACATTTTGGTATACAACTTGCCCATACTTACTTTGAGATGGAAGCTGTTTTGGGAATGAATTTGCTTGCTACTCGCGCACGAATGTAGCGTAGGGGAAAGATGCCACTGAAGCGGCGCGCAAGTTTGATGGAACCGTTGATTGTGGACGATCCGAGCGGCACTGATCCTCCAGAGTGTTCTGTCCAGCTTTGAACATCGCCTAACCCACTTCCTGGCCGTCTTTTCTGCCAGCGTATCACCTTCCCAAGATCTCTAATCTTGCGCGCCGCTTCACTAGCATTTTCCCCTACGCTAAAATGCTACTGAAGGCGGCGCGCAAGTTAGATGGAACCTTGTTGTGGACGATCCGAGCGCCACTGATCCTCAGAGTGTTCTGCCAGCTTTGAACATCGCCAACCCACTTCCTGGCCGCCTTTTCCCAGCGTATCACCGTCCCAAGATCTCTAATCTTGCGTGCCGCTTCAGTAGCATTTTCCCCTACGCTAAAATGCTACTGAGGGCGGCGCGCAAGTTTGATGGAACGTTGTTGTGGACGGTCCGAGCGTCACTGATCCTCCAGAGTGTTCTGTCTAGCTTTGAACATCGCCAACCCACTTCCTGTCCGTCTTTTCTACCAGCGTATCACTTCCCATGATCTCTTCTGATCTAATCTTGCGCCCGCTCACTAGCATTTTCCCCTACACGCCATTTGTACATGAGTAGCAAGCGAATTAATTCCCAAGACAGCTCCATCTCAAAGTAAGTATGGGCCAAGTTGTATACCAAAATGTTCACAAGAAAATACGCATTTGAACGATACCAAAATCATGCAATTCTAATTACTTCTGGTTGGTAAATTTCGTGTTTATTGCGTTAGGGCCAGAACTTATTGTACGACCTAATAGTTTGACTCCTATATTTCTGTAATTTTACTGCCCTCTAGCAGTGGTGTAATGTTGAAATATTCATTAAGAAAGTGAGCGGTACACACAAAATCGAGCTTGCACGGGAGGTGAACCCGAGTTTAACCCTTGCGGTCGCGTGCTAGCAGAAAACGTTTGAAAAGTATAGGTTATACATGTAGGAAAAGGTTCCAGCTCAAGTGGATTCAATGCCGATATGTGCTTACCAGACCAAATCCGTTAAGGGTTAGTTGCTGGCAGCTTCAGTACTTCTTATCGAAGAAAAGGTGGTCGCAAAGCGGTGGCCCTGGTGGTTTGGGGGTAGTACGCGCCCGGGTAGAGGTGAAATACGGATTCGATTCCCGCTCAAGGTCAATTTTGTGTACCAACTCAATCTCCTTGGATGAATATTCAAGCCTTGTGGTTCGTAAGGCAATGATAAGCATCGGAGACTCCTATTGATAAGTGCAGCTAATCCAGAATATCTCCAGGGATGATGAGTGACATTCAAAACTCTCGACCCCAGGTGGGAGCTGAACACGCGTGCCACCCATGCCAGGAGCGTGAGCTACCGCTGCACCACGGGGATCACCGCTCTGCTACTAATTCGTAATTCTTCTTTGATATAGGCGCTGTTAGTGAGTGGTAGCAGAACGGTGACCTCGCTGGTATAGTGGTAGCGTGCGGCCACGGCATGGGAGAAACGCGAGTTCAACACCCGCTTGAGTCGAGAGCTTTGCATACCAGTCAGTGTGTAGGATACATAATTTTAGCATCATGGCACTGCTATAAAAGCGGTAAATTAAAAAAACTTTTATGAATTAATTTTGAATAATTATGCATACTATTTTGGAAAGTGGTATCTCAGTAATTAGAGATGCGTGTGAAATATCTGCTTAGTTTCCTGCAGGCTCTATTATTTTGAATGTAATAATTTTCCTTTTATGATTCATTTTACATCACGAAGTCATTGAATAAGATGTATTCGACTAACACTCCCTATGTCTTCGTCTTTTTCTAAACCGATGATTTGAGTCGATTGTCCACAAATGTTCGTCCTCGTTGCGGACTTTCGTCTTCGTTGTCGTTCGATGTTCTGACATGATAAGGTTATTTATTTTCGTATTTCGGCTATGAAGATGATGAACTCGTCGAATCGTTAGCCGAATAAATATTTCTATCAACCTTCTGGTGCTACCTAGAAGATACTTATACGGTAGACGGCGGCAAATTTTTTGAGCCGATCTCATTCGCTGGGCAGGAAATTTTCATAAGAGTGTTGGCATAGTCATTCGAAACCTTCAATCTCTGACTACAACTCCTCGTCCCCTCTTTTTCAAGGTGCCTTTTTAGAACGCTTTAGCATCTAAAATGAAATTTTGTTCCTCACTCGCTCTTCGCCTTCATTTTTATTACGCGTATTACTCGCTGGAGGCCAAAAAAGGACATCAATCTGTAGAGAATTTTCCTGGTATCTGAGTCAATCGTTTTATCTAGGGTTTCTTTCAAGGCGGAGGAAAATTGCCAAGTGAATAACAATACCTCAAACGCTATCGCGTAAGGCCAAGGCCAGTGAGAAACAAAATTTTATTCCGGATGCTAGAGCGCTATAGAAGGGTGTTTTGAAAAAATGGCGGCGTGGAGTTGTAGCAGAGATTAAAGCTTCAATCATACTAACACTTCTATGAGAGGTTCCTGTCAAGCGAATGAGATCGGCTTAAATTTTGTCACTGTCTAACATATAATTACTTTAAAATGAGAGAAACTATTATCGATTGGGAATGCTGTGGTTATAAGAAAGTCGATTTTGAATCTAATAATATTCGTCTGACATTTCAAATTCGGTAGATGCTTACCTTTGTCACGATTGTTTTTCACCTTGATAGGCCATAATTTGAATTGGCATGGGATCATGTAATTGCGAGATATCAAATTGAAAGATCGACTCTCACTAAACGTCGGCGTGAAAAATGAGGATTAGCTCACGATCCTTTCTATTCGATTGCCTTAGAGACGTCGTTTAAAACTATATAATCTATATATAGATATATTGGAAGCCTTTCGTGAGGTTTGAAATGGCACTTTGAGTGCAAGTCGTACGTTTTCGGCTTTTATGTCATACCCCACCAGTAGCACATGCCCTTTGGGTTCAACCGAGCCCCTATTGTTTTGAGCGAGGTCTTAAGAACGAATAGAAAGGTATTGCCGTATTTCTTTTACAGGCGATCGACCATCACTGCAGTGTCAGGTGATTTTTTAACCTGGTGTGCAGTGTGAAATGTTCGGCGCCGATTCCCTTATATGTTGGGACTCGGTTCCATCGAAAGGCGTGTGCTACTGATGAGGCCTTGACATGAAAGCCGAAACATATGTTTAGCACGCGAATCAGGTCTTGAGAAGGGCTCAAAATAAGTTATCAGATCATCTCACGAACTGTCCTTATCTACACAAAGCTTGTGCCAGTTGGTATATTTTCATCAGAAACGGTGGCTAACTTTTAAACGATTTCGCTTGCCTTATAACCACTAAGCTACTTCTGTGAAAGGGTCACGGTGTGTTGTCACACTATGAATAGTCAGTGGTGACCCTTCTTCCCATATAGGTGGTTTAGCGGCTCTGTGGAATACGAATTGCCGAAAGGTTAGCCTTGTCTTGAAGATTATGTGCGACCTTGCGAAATCTTTGTATACAGAAGGACAATCCGTGAGTAACTTTTATTACAGGGTTATTATAAATATAGATTTCCAGCTTAAAGTTGCTTTAGACATTGTCGTTGATGTTTTCGTCTGGTTGCAGGACTTTCGCTGGCGTCCATGTTTCGCAGTACTGAAGGCAAATCTGCTGTTTGTCTTCAACAAGCAAGACGATCCTGAACCTCCGTTCCTCATCCTCATTATTGAGGATTGTTTCGTAGAGCTCTGTGATGAGAATAAGCTTGGCAGAGACTTCACGTTTGAGATCAAATACAAAAGGTTAGTTCTTCCTATTCGGCCCACTAGTAATGTTCTTTCCGTAGTCTGCTGTTAAGAACTGCGATATTTCAGTACTGGAAGAAGTTTCGTCTTTGCAGCCGAAGATTTCAAAGCGTTGGAACGATGGGTATCATTGTTGACAATAACACCAATTGACTATATGTTATTGTGTAAGCAGTCATTTGCTGAACAGATTGAACGCTGTGAGAAGCTGGAGCAGGAGCAGACTGCTTCTGAGTCGTCACAAGCGAAGGATTGACGGAGTTAGTGATCTGCCTGAGCTTCTGTTTTGTTGCTTTATAGCGGATGATGTGGTTAACCACATATCCGATGATGCTGAGTGTCACGGAGGACTTTTGGACTCTTGCGGGTGTTGATCCCCCATTTTATCACCCATATCGACTGCGTGTGCTGCCATTACCCTAGCGAGGCCATCGCTCCGCTATCACTTTCTGCGATATGAGGTATCGATGCTGTCAGTAACCAGCAGTCAACGAGTTTGGTGTACTAAGCACATCGTCATCAAACTCAGGACGACAGCTACTGGATATATACAATATACAGGATATCCTATTTTACCGCTTCTTAGCAGTTTTATTATTTTGAAACTCAGAATCACAGGATGTATAATTATCATTCAATAGCTGTCAACCTAACTGAGTTTAATGTCGATATGTGCTTATTAGACCAAACCCGCTGACGATTGATTGGTGAGATCTTCATCCCTTATGTCGTAGAAAGAGCGACAGCAGGGGAACGACCTCGGTAGAGAAGGGATAGCATGAGCCCCGGTATGGGTGAAGCACAGGTTCGTTCCCGCCTTAGGTCGATTTTTTGCTTGCCACCTTATCACTCAGCTTCCTCGAAAAGCTAGTGGTGTTTTGCCTTTTAAAATGTGAGGTTTATGAGAGCTGTATAGGACTTTTTTGGTAATAATTTGATTTACTTTGGCATCTACGTTTGGATCTTGATTTTAGCTACATAAGTGCATCGGGTAAGCTTCTTTTGTTGTGACGTGTTTTTCCAACTGTGATAATTCTACGAAAGCTTGTTCACACTTGTTATGAACTGTGATTTCTCTACAATAAACCTGTCTTTGACTTGGTGACATTCGTCGTAGTTTCTTTCTTCCAAGTCGGTTTCTATCCGTCTTTTCTTCTTATGATTCTCAATGGGAAGTTTCTCATGAGACTGATGTTGTTTGAGTTGGAGTATCGACGAGCACAACAACGATCGCCAGCAAAATGCCGGTGGGCGTTGAATTCTATCGACTGACTACCTTTTTGATCTTTCTTTCTCGTTTTTACTAATGTTTTCCATCATCTCCTCCATCATCATTTAGGCATATCACTCAAAAATCGACGCTGAAATGGTGATTGCCAATATGGCTCTTTTACCGATACGGTCGAACTTCAAAGGACCTGCACCTCGTATGTGCTTTTTCAAAACTAGCATTTTTAGCTCTAAAAGAAATTAAGAAAGTAATGTTTCTTCTTATTTCGAAGGAGTTTCATTCATGGATTTTTCGAAAGGAAAAGGTTTTAATGAAAATTTTACCAGTCCATAGCGGAAACACAGTGTTACTACTATCTACCGCTCTTCTTTCGTAACTCGGATTCTCAATTTTTTAGCTAAAGTAGGGCGCATATGTCGCTTTCACATTGTGATCCAACAATTCAATGCGTCTGGTCCAAAACTGATTCTTTGTAGTCAAAATGAAATTCTAATCATGAAGATAAGCAGTGTTGGCTCCTAAGGCCCTTTAGGAGTTCGGAGTAGTTTTCAAAGTACCCAAAAAATGTTGGAAGTCGAATGTTTTATAGTCACACAGACTCAGCATCGTACCCCAGATTACTTTATTCTTCATCTGAATGAGCCCCTTTCTGCTTCCTCTGTAGGCCGAATGGTCTTATCACCGAGAAAGTTGAGAACAGAAAACGTTGGGCGTTATCCTGAAATCTTTCACTACTGTTGGATTTCACGTATTTCTTTTTTTAATGAAGTTGCAGAGTACTTACCCAGTGGGGTTATATGTACATGTGCACCACCTGAGACCCTGAAGAACTCGTCAGAATGTCTAATGAGATCAAAGAAGTCTTACTCACCGTGTTAGCGTATGAAGAACGGTTTCCATTAGCACAGCAACGTTTAATTAACCCTTTTGACGCTAGCGGAAAGTTGTGATCCCATCAAGGACTTTCCATTTCACTTTAACTAGTCATCCGAAAGCTCAAGTCTCTGTCTACTGCGCTGCATAGTTGTTTTTTTTTTATAAGAAATTTCTTCCTTTCATTATTTTTGAGCCGACTTGTCATGTGGTCTGGTGAGGGCTCTTGTACAGCCCGATACACGTGTTTCGTCCTTACAGACTCGTCAGTCGGGCAGAACCCGTCATCTTTCGATATTTTTATAGTCAGTTCTCTAGGGAGCTCTGCTGACTTACAGAGAGTCATCGAAGACGAACGTTTTACACTCATGTCAAGTGAAATTTTTACCTAACACAGAGCGTTGCGCACTCGATTGCTCTTTGACTGGCTCTTTTGTGAAAATTGCACTTGACATAGAGCGTAAAATGTTCGTCTTCGATGACTCTCTGTAAGTCAGCAGAGCTCCCTAGAGAACTGACTATAAAAATATCGAAAGATGACGGGTTCTGCCCGACTGACGAGTCTGTAAGGACGAAACACCTGTACCGGGCTGTACAAGAGCCCTCACCAGACCTCATGACAAGTTGGCTTAAATAATAATGAAAGGATCTATTGAAGTTTCAGCGTGGTCTTAATAAAACACTGAAATAAGGGTAGAAAGTTCTTCATTACTCAACAGCAGAAAGAAAATATTTGCGTTTAACACTCGCACGTGTTTCTCGCAAAACAGAAGTGTTTCCTGAAATTATGAGTAATCATTCGATAGCGTAGGTTCCAACGATTCCAGCGTTGTGCTTATTTTCTGGCAAGACCGTTTTGCTGCTGTGTAGCACGGATAATAAGTTCGAGTTTCACATACGCGGCGCATTTCCCTAGCGGCTAGTTTGTGTTAGTTGTGGACCGATAACACACGATCGATAGATAATGCAGGCGTGACACATGTGGAGTGCGATTTCGGTTATTGAGTTTAGGATTTTTCCCCCTCTCTGAAGGGAACGCCATATAGTAGTATGACCCTGATACCATAAGATTTCATCTACACGATCATATGGTTTTCGTGCTACCAGCGAATTAATGGAAGCGTGCGGTCATTGTAAAACAATAATTTTATCATGAATGCTGTAGCATTATAGAAAGGTCCTTTTAAGAAGCGGCAGCGTGGCACAGTAGCCAGAGATCTAAGCTCTTGAATGATTACTAGAAGCGCAATGGAAAGTTTTTGATGGGACCACATTACTTTGCAAATTGACGGGAGCCAAAACTCTCCACAAGGGCCATCCTTTCGGGACGGCCTGTGTTGTTTTGAAAACAATCTCCCCCCCCCCCCCCCCCGCGCCTTGTTTGATTTTCATACATGTCCCCAATGAGCTAAGATCAGAACGACGATCTCAAGAAATTAGTCCGTTTTGCTGGAAGTGATTAATTAGTTTCATATCAATGTTAACTCCAGTGCGATCATCAGCACTGCTGTCATCGGTTCGTCTTCAAAGGGTTGATATCAAGCATAGTTGGAGAGCGGTGCTTGTATCTCACGTATTCGTTTGAATTCAGTCATAAACTGTCAAATACTTAGCGTTTTCAGGAACTGACGCCGAGGTCGATATAATCGATGAAGCATTAATGTACTTTAAACCTAATATATTCTTCCGAGAATTCGAAATCAAAGGTCCATCAGATCGTACATTGATATATCTGACTCTTTATATCACCGAATGTCTTCGTAAACTACAAAGGGTAGGATTTTTGAGTACAACAGTACACTGCTAGCGGCAAGAAATCATTCTCATCGTCACTTCATGGGTTTCCTTCTTGCAGAGTCCTAACAAAGTCGCTGGACTAAAAGACTTGGCAACTCTTGCACTCAGTCGTCAGCTGCCAATACCAGGAGAAGCAGAATTTCCTTTGAATAATATGTATAAGGTATGATGACATGACATCTACAGGTTATCCAATTATTCGAGTAAGCTAATAAATCCCTGAAATTTCATAGATTAGAGCGGTCTGTGCTGGGAAATAGACGCGTGCGACCTTTTTTCCGGATTTTCGTTGTAACTATTTTTTCCTTACTTTTAAATCTTTTTTGAATTTCATTTGTGCACTTTCTTCTTTGGGAATCATTAGGCATTTAAAAAGCGCGTGTGTTTGTCCGACCTTTTTTGCAAAAATTGAACCGCTCTTTTCTATGGAATTTTTAGGGTGAATATGAATAAACAGCAGAGTGAATCGTTCAGACACATTTACGGCCGATGTAAATTGATTAAATCTAAAACTGTGAACGTGGATGTTTTGGGAAATCGTAACCGTGATTCCATTATATTTCGCAGTACGAGGAAACTTGATATTGTCTACTGAGAGCTAGGTTTTTTCTTCAATGATGTACTTTGAGCCTTTCATAAGGTCTTTTACGGGCACTTATACAGTGTAAGACACGTGCTTCGGCCCTCCAATCTCGTTTGTTACACGGTGCCTTTTCGCTCAGTCAGTCCTTCGGGGATCTAGGCTTACAGAGAGGAATCGACGATGAACTTTTTACACTCAACGTTCAATGTCAGATTAAATTGTTCCTGAGCGAGGTCCCAAAGTAGTCGCTTACACTGATTATTTCATATGTCCACGTAACAGCCATACGCACGCATTCGACAATCAAGCGCTCTGAAGGTACATCACAGCAATTTTTTCACCATGCACTGAGTGTAGAAAGTTCGTCATCGATTCCTCTACGTAAGCGATAGATTCCCGAGGAAGTGAGTGATTGAAAGGGCATTGTGCAGCTTAGGAAGCTGGAAGGCAGAAACGCGCGTCTTTCACTGTATAAGTGCTCATAACAGACCTCATAAAAGGCTCAAAAAACACTGTCAGTTTATATTCTTCTTGAACGAGGTCTCAGAATAGTTGTCTGCATCGGCTGGAATTCCTTTTTCAAAAGAAAAAATAGAGGCCCAAATTTTTACATTGTTGATATACCTGTTTGGGATTTGCGATTGAGGGTTCAACTCCACTAGCACGTGGGACACTATATCCAGTTCATGTAAGCTACTGCGAGTTTTCGCTAATCAATCGAATCATCCCCGAGGGAACGGCAAGCTTTTGTCAGATTTGACAGAGGGTATAGCAACAGTGACTTCATCTATCGGAAGGACACCGGGAGTCTTCGTAAAGGCCAGATATTATGCAACAACCTCTAACGATGCTTGCTGAGTCGAGTGCATGACGTATTCCTCAGGAAATTGATGAGAGCCGAGAGCTTCAGTTTTTGTTTTTATTCTGATCACCTACTTGAATGTTTTAGCAGAGTCAGCGTGACCATAATTTCCAACAAAGATTCGACTTATCAAGTTTTTTCTTCTCATTCAAGGCACCTGCAAATAAGCAAGAGGAGGAAACAATGCGTGCGTATCTGCAGCAATTGAGACAAGAACTTGGAGTTCGGCTGTGCGATCTAGTATTTCCTGATCCTACAACAAAGCCAAGCAAGGTAGTACTCTTTTCCATTGATGTTTTGCAAAATACCTTTACAAATTCTGGTAATACGAAAGGGAGAAAATATTAAGAGAATGGATCAGTGTTTTTGTAGGGGCAACATCAATTGTTTAAGTCTACAGTAAAGCGTAGATTTAGAGACACTGTAGAGCTGCGGTTCGTGCCCTCCACGTTGGCCTTATGTAGTTCTGATTACTTTGTTATTTATCGATCCAAATCATGATGTAGGATTGTCCAGGCTTTATGAAAACAGCTCGATGCTTGAGCATGAAAGCTTTTTTCTTTCAGTGGTGGCTGTCGTTTTCTCGCAAGAGGTTTATGGATAAAGGACTCGTAAGTCAAGGAGTCATCCTGTGATCTCTTAAAGTGCACTTAATCTACACATTATGATCCTCTCGTCATTTTATATGCTTCGTGTAATGTAAGTAATAAATGTGTTTTTCGTACTATTGATGATGACTAGTGAAACTACGGCTTGGAAGTTTCATCCTTAACGTGGACGACTCGCGTCTCTCTCTATTAAAACCCTGAATGCTTGGCACTGTATTGTTGATGTGGTTATCTTCCGTTAGGCAGCACGGAGTGAAGGAACGACTCCGTTTCGCTGGACAAGAATTCTGATTAGTGTTTGCAATTACTAGAAAGCCTAATCTCCGGCTACTGCGCTACGTGATCCTTTTTTGGAAAGACCTTTTCGTAACCCTTTAGCATTTGAAATAGAACTATGTTTTACACCCGTCGCGCGCGTTCACTATTACTTTGATGGAACCTCGAGTAAAAGAACTCGTAGAGGAAATCTTATAGTACCAGTCGTACGTTTTGTCTTGAATCTCTCTCACAGAGAAGAAATAATTCTGAATTAAACAACAAGAATTGCACTCCGCATGTGGTTGTGCCGACGCGATTGATCGATCAGTTGGTCGCGGAACGCCGTATCGAATACACTTTCAATACACATCTAGCCCACTCATTAGCCGACAAGCAAACGCGCCACGTATGTTAAACTCGATCTTATCCATGCTTCACTGCAGTGAATCGGTGTTTTCAGGAGATAAGCAATCGTTGGAATCGTGGAAACTTACGCTATTGAATGGTTGCTTTTAATTTAAGGAAAGGTTTCTGCCTTGCGCGAAATATGCGTGTTTGAAACACGAATGTTTTCTTTTGGTACAGCGTTGATGAGAAGGCTTCTTAGAAGAAAAAACCTTGGAGCGCAGTAGCCAGAGATCGAAGTTGTCGAATGGTCCTTAACATTCTTCTGAAGGATTCTCATCCAGCGAAGGGGGTCGTTTTATCATCTCGTGCATCCTAGCCAAAAAGTACAGTTGATCTCTACGGACTTATCAACCTGACTTAACCGCTTTTAGCGGCGATATATGATATAATATACCCAACAATGTAGAGTAATGTGTAGAACTTTTGCCTGTGGGCATAGTTACGGATAGCTTTCCGTGACTGAGTCATAGCACGCCTTGAGGTGTGATTGTCTATAGGAACCTAAATGAACGGAACAAAAATGTAAAGAGACGTCTAGGGATAAAATGTCCAGGAAAGAGCAGCGAAATGAGCTCATAGTGATCTACCCAGGGATGTTGAGTGACATTGAAAACTTCCGACTTGAAACGAGAGTTGAACCCACATTATACTCATACCGGCAATGCGTGACACCACTGCGCCTTCGGGACCACTGCTTTGCGACTACGCTTTGTCTATGTCTTTGTCTTTGTCTCTGCTTTAGGCAAAGCATCGAAGCTGTTAGCAACCATTCGTAGACTTATTTGGTCTAGCAGACACATGTCGGCATTGAATCGTGCTAGCTTACAGTAGACACAGATTCTTAACTACGAAGTTGGAGCAGCAATTTGGGACTATCTTAGGCTAATCCACGGGAGCTGAGAGGTTGCAAAGCTCTGGACCTCAGGCGGGAGTTCAATTCGTGTCACACTCACACCAAGCGCTCGCGCTCCCGCTACACCATCCCGAGGCCATCGCTTGTTACCACTGCAGGCGTAGTTAGCTTGAACTAGATGACGCAGCATCAATCGATCCTGAAGTAATAGAATGTATATTTGGCCCCTTACGAATGACTTTCGAGGATCTCCTGATGATCAATGAGTGCTTCTACACCCCGTATAAGCGCCAATTTGTTGTGAGCGGGGTCGAACCGGCGACTTTGCGTCTACTGCAGGACACGGCATTGCGGTACTTGAATTTATGATGATATACTACCTTGGAAATTTGACGGCAAAGGTGGTTAATTGGTAGAGCTAGACCCTTTGAAGCTCTCGTTACTGATTAATCCCTGA
Source organism: Parelaphostrongylus tenuis (assembly GCA_019055375.1). NCBI lineage: Eukaryota > Metazoa > Nematoda > Chromadorea > Rhabditida > Metastrongylidae > Parelaphostrongylus > Parelaphostrongylus tenuis. The sequence goes on from JAHQIW010007498.1 coordinate 130,415, forward strand.
GGAAGAAGTCATTCCTTAATTTCGACAAGAACCGTGAGAGGATGGTTGGATGTATCTCTGGCCTTTACAGTGACTCTCGATGGTCTACTGATATGTAATCTAGTCCTCTATCTCCAAAGAAATCTGTCACCAATCCACCAACACCGGAAGGTTGGAAGGCTTAGTGAGCACTAAGCGCAGGATCGAACTATCGACCACGCGCGTGTTGCAGGGCACCTTTAGCCACTGCGCCTCACGCGCGCCTGACTAACCGATGCTTAATGGTAATTTCTCTATCGCTAGAATAATCCAGGAGTTCACTATTCTATGGAATTGTAGGAAATACTAGTTCTTCCCACTAATCGCGCAAACTACTTTTTATACGGAGTCTTTTCGAGTTTTATTTTTTATGTTATCTTAGTTTTCAATTGTCGAATGTCATGAATCAGTAGACAGGCGAATCTCCTTGCTATCTCGAGGATAGCCAGGCTGGGTGGTTCGCTGGCTGATTGCCGCAGTCTTGCCGAGGCTGGGTGGATCAATGTGCAGCGAGTATCACTAACCAGTCGGCCATCCCCCTTCTTCATTTATATGCAAATTGAAACATTTGGTAATTGAGTTTCTGGAAGAATTATAAACAAACTTAAATTCCTAGAATTTCTGGTTAAGGACATTATCTTTCCCTAAGAGCGCATGTGGCGCAGTGGTTAAAGTTGCTCTGGTCGCACACAAGTTCAATGGGTCGATCACGCGCTTATGGCTCACCAAGCCATCCATGGGGTCGTGAATTGGTAGCGAACTGGTCTCAGACTTGTCTGGGAGGATAAGCAGCACTGACTCGATACAGCGGGATGGCCACCGCGAGTCATTGTAAAGGCCAGATATGCTTCGATCACCTCTAACGCTACGAACTGGAATCGAATGCATGGCGCATCTCCCAGGGACTGGCCAACGCCGAGAGCTTTATCCTTCAGCCTTTTCATCGCGCTCTACTGTCTGAGACTCCGCTTGTTTATTCAAGAAGAGCCCTGAGGCAGTAGACTAAAAGGAAGGATAAAGAAGCTATCGGCGTTGATAAACAATCCCTGATGGATGCGCCATGCATTTAGTTCCATTCGTAGCATTGTTGGAGATGATTGGACGCATATTTGGGGCCTTTACAACGACTGTCGGTGGTCTCCCGCTGTATCGAGTCAGTGCTGCTTATCCTCCAGACATGTCTGCCACCAGTCCGGCTGGTACCAATTCACCGTTCCCGGTGAGATGGATGGATTGGTAAGCCCTATGAACGCGAGATCGAACCGTCGATCTTGTGTGCTATGCAGAGCACTTCTATCCACTGCGCCACATGTGCTCTGAAACAACAGACCGAGAAAGAAAAAAAAACACTTCATCGGCTGCAAAGAATCAGATTTACATCGCCATAAAACAGCAAGAATTTCCAGCTGCAGGCAAAGAGTTTCAGAGCCTAAAAATTCCTGTGAAATGAAATTTGAAAAAAAAAATCAAAATCAGAACTAAATTAGAATAAAATCTTTAGGAAAATAGAATTAAAATGAAATCTCAAATAGATAAATTGAAATAAAATTTATAAAACCAAAAAAAAAATCATTGTGAACCGAGATATTTCGATTTGAAGATGAAAGTGATCCGTACTACTCCTGCTTCTTGTGACTTCTATAGAGGTCATATGACGTCACAACGGGGGCGGAGGTTAATAACACTCGATTCAAAGGTTCCTTATACATAATAATAATTCAAAGTAATCGGAACGATCATTGA